>CM034154.1:51642946-51663583 GCA_019776745.2 Taxus chinensis | reverse complement strand
TTCAATTGAGAACAGTTAGAGAACTCCCCAATAAGTAATACAGCCATGCAATAACTATTTTTCAATAATTTATTAGGTTTCATGTTCGTGTAGAGGAGCACTGCATTTTCCAGCGAGACAGTTGTTTTTTTGGCCGCACTTTTTTTAATCTGGTCAGCATTCATCGCAATCCCCGTCTCTGATGGCGATTTATTTGAAGAATCGGTCATTATTTACTATTAGACAGACACGTTTGTATTTATGATCGGCTCCCAGTTTTGTAGAAATGTATTAAAATCTTTTTCTTCCTGATTTACAGATTCAACCAGGGTGTGCAGAAACAAATGGACGGTTGGTAAAGACAAAGAAAATAAACAATAAAAAGCGGGGAATGGGATTGAAAGCAGAAGGAACAGGAACAGGGGCGGCTTCCCCCGAGACAGGCATTGAAATCTGTTAAGAGTTCATATCATGATAGTATTTTAAATACGGTAAATGAAAAAAATTTAGATAACTTCCCTCCACCCAAGCATTTTACTGATTTAATTTGTTCGTGCAAACTCGGGCTCATTCTTAATTAATAGACAACATCCGCAAATAGTTTTAACCATTTCCCTCTGCTTTGTTTGGGTTTAGTTTTATTTTCTTTGGCTTGGCATTTTTGTAACATATTGAGATAGGATGAGATAGAGATTACGAAGTAGATTGAAATGCCTCTAGAGAATAATGTTTTTGTTCTGGTAATGAACATTATTTTTCTTCCTTTCTATTTCTTAGTGATAGTTTTAGAAGAGCTTGCAATCATCAGGATCTGGGAGACCGTAATCGGTTATTTTATCTAAATTTATTATTATTCCTTGCAAAGGATGTAAATAGCCTATTACGAATCCAACTTTTGTCCATACATTGATTTGATTTTAGTTGTCTTGTGAATGATTCTGTAATGTAATGTTTTGTATTTAACTGTTACAGGTCACAGTCGTAATGCTTAGAGAAATATTTCCTATTAGTTTTCTGGAATCACATAAAGATTTGTTATTGTTCCTATTATTTCTAAAGTCTTAGTAGCTTTTTAAAAAATGATCTAGCAGATTGTAAATGAAAATTTATGTATCCTTTAAAACAATGTTGTAAATGTACATGGCCATTGAAACAAGGGCATGGTCCGAATGTGTTTTATATTTCTTTAGAAATGTAATGCTATTCTTTTGAGACATTGTAACTATATGAGTATGCCCTTTTATATGTAAGAAATATTGTTACTATTATACCTTTTCAATACTGAAAAATACCACTATTCAGCATTTCAATTTTCTTTTTAATAGTATTTTATTGAAATTTGATTCATATATTTTGAAAATGTAGTGTTTGGAGTTAGCGGATTTAGCATTTCAATTTTCTTTTTAATAGTATTTTATTGAAATTTGATTCATATATTTTGAAAAGGTAGTCTTTGGAGTTAGCGGGCAGTTCGTTGTTGGATATACACACGCAATCCAGGTATTTTCATCATTTATTCTTAGGGATTCAATAATTTGATTATGATATTTTTATATTATACATTGAATTTCATATTCTCTCTGTCTGTGAAATCAAAATTCATATTCTTTCTATCTGTGAAATCGAATATTTGTAAATTTATAATTTGAACACATTGACGAATATATATTTGATAGAAAAATTAAGTGTGATGTTTATGAGAAATAATTGTATGTGTATATATATTTTTACATCATTTCCATTGGGGATCATTTGCGGATATTTATCCAACTCGGAATCTAGCATTGCAAGTGCCTTTTTTGATACCGGGAGCTAGGATTTGCAAATGGGATATTTCCTATTATGCTCTCCTAGCACGTCCAAATTTGGACGTTAGCCCGTGTTTTTGAAGAAGGTTTTTAAAGCAATGTAATGAGGGATTCCCCAATATATGTTGAGCATATGCTTTTTGTGATGATACGGTTTTTCTATAAGAAATGTCAAACGTAAATGTTTGACATTTCTATGAAAAAACCGTGACATCGTATTTTGTGTATGTTTGGCATAATGTTTTTCTATAGATATCACGAAATATGGTTGGACTGTATTGTTTATAATTTTCATGAGTGAACGAGATTTTATTTAATTTACATTTCTATGTTTTATTTTTTCAAGCTATGATTAATGTGGAAATGTGCATTTGATAATTTTTTTACAGGTGGCACGAGTTTCTTTTGTTCAAGAACATGGATAGTGTTTATTTTTTATTACACAATTGAGATTTCATCGCTTGATTCTTTTGTGTTTTAAATTGTATTATTTATGAGAGGAACATTGTCCAATTTTTACAACTTGCCAGAATAATAATGATTTAAAAAATGATGTCAATGAAGACTTGTTCTTTTAACATGAAATTGATTACTGTTCACTTTTTTTTGTAGATTTTTTTGTAGATGTGATGATTTGTTTTTTGGTTTTATTTATGTAATGTCAATTAACTTGATTTGAAGATCTAATGTTATACATTCGTATAAAACATGTTTAGAAGATGTAATTCACGATGAAATTTTATGATTTGTTGTTGTGATGGATTTAATTATATTTTCTGTGTATTCATATTATTCTTGTAGAATAAATTGTTTTCCATATTATTGTACATTTTTTTATAATAATCTTTGCTTTGGATTATATTGTGTTGGATTTTGTGTGGTCATTAATACCTTCGTTCAATTTTGTCTATAGATTAGTAGGGCATAATGGATCAAACTATTTGGAAGCATCTTCCCATGGAGATTTTTTATTACATTATTGTTATCCAAAATTCACCCCTCAAGGTAATTTTGATAATATGTATCAAATTCTTTTGTCCCAAGCAATTATATTGAGTCCAGGAAAAAATTCATATTTCTAGGGTCCCCTCATATTTTTTCTAACTCCCCTGTCCAAGAAGAAGAGAGCAAGTTCTGAGAAAATGAAAAAATTTGCAAAAACAAGCTCGGGCCAGGAAAAATCACGAAAAATGGCTAAGTCCTAATCCTCGCAGCATTTGGGACAGTTGGGACAAAAATGCACACGGATCGGCCGAAATGAGCACAGGCGGCCCTGGAAGCAATTGGGACATCTGGGACAAAAGTACGCGGCGGGCGCGAAAAGCCGATCTGGCCAAAAGAGAAAAAATTGGCTAACTGCTGAGAGGGTTGCCTTTGGGACAAGTGGGACAAAAAGACGCGAACCGGCCGAACCGGGCGAAATGAGTCAAGGCAGCCTGAAACAGTCTGGGACGCGCGGAGCAAAAGTACGCGAACCGGCTGGATCGGCCGAAATGAGAACTTTTGTCCTGGAATAGTTGGAACAAAAGGGCGCAAACTGGCCGAACCGGGCGAATTTTTCCCAGATGGTCTGAAAGCAAATGGGACATATGGGCTACGAGTATGCGAACCGGCCGAACCGGGTGAAATGGGAACAAGCAGTCCGAAACAACTGGGACATTTGGGACAAATGGGCGCGAACTGGCCGTTCACCCGAAATCACACACAAGGAGCACTGTGCTCAAATTCGTAGGGATTCAATAATTTGACGCGCGGGACGCGAAAAGCTGAAATGGCCGAAGGCAGGGAAGAAAAGTCAACGTTTGGTCCGGAAAACTTCAAACAGCCATAACTTTTGACTCCGAGCTCCGATTTTCATAAAATTGGACTTTCTAATTTGAACGAGCACGACGTCTTCTACACCAAAAATTAAGTGTGATGTTTATGAGAAATAATAATGTGTATATAAAAGAAACATATTTGGCTACAGTCAGTCAATGCTCATTCCCGTCAAATGACAGAAAACGCCTGCCAGACCCAAAATAGCTGCCCGCACTCAAAAGGCCATAACTTTTGCATTTCTCAACGAAATCACACAAAATTGGTACCGTTGGAATCATGGTTCCAAGCCCGATGAACAGAAATAAAGAAATTCCAGATTTGATCAGAAATTGATTGAGTTTTTTAAGGAAACGTGGCCGGGTTCAGAACAGTGTTTTATTTGGTAGCTGGGAGTGCAATTAAGAGGCATGGTCATCATTCGTTCTCTGCTGCAGCATATGGGACAATATGGGGAGCCTTTTGCAAGTAATGCATACCCATTCCACTCAATTTAATGCCTCTTACAGGTGGTTGAAGGACAGATTTCAGGATTTCCATTTTCCCTTCTCTTTTCCTTCTCATTTTTCTATAAATTGGAGTGTTGGGCTCATTGTAAAGGAGAGAGTTTTTGGGTAACAAAGCTCGGTGTCAAAATTGCTTTGTGAAGCTAGTGTGTTGCAGGCCCTTGTAGTGGACTCCTTGCATGGTGATCCATCCCTTCTCTTTGTAATAGATTGATCTGTGCATTATTTATGAGAGCAATAAAATATCAGTTTGTGGATATATCTTCCCCTGCTAATGATTTAAAAAATGCATTCTTCTTGAAGACTTTAATCTTTCTAACAAGTATATTGTGTCTATTTATTATGTTCTTGCAGGAATTCATTATCATTTGTGTGCTTGGAATTATTGCTGTGAATGTCATTTAACTGGATTATGGTAAATTGTCTCACCTCTTCTAGTGTGCACTTTGCCTCTAATTTCACACATGTTTAGAAGATGTACTCTCACACCCTCTTTTTCTGGTGTATCACCGCTTTAGTGATAGGCTTTCATTTTATGCATTCTCTCTCTCTAGTCCCTTGGAATTCTTAGGTTAGAATAGCTAGTTTCTCCATGCATTAGAGTAGATTGTGGCAGGTAGTTTAGGAGCGAGAACCAGCTTTCTCTGGAGGTCTATCTCAAGTAGCAAGTCCCACAACTGTGGAGATTAATACCCATGTTCAATTTTGTCTATAGATTAGTATGGCAGAATGGATCAAACTATTTGGAAGCATCTTCCCAGGGAGATTTTTGATTACATTATTTCTAAGTTGCCACTTCGGAATCTTGTTAGATTTCGTTTATTGTGCACAAGAATGAATGCAATGTTAAGCAACTCAGATTTTTTGTCTACATGTGGAACCATCGTCAATCGTTGCGTAGGATTTTTGTTATATCGACCCTTGACAATGGCAAATTTGTTGAACCCTTTGTATTTCACACGTGAAGGTGAAGCTGTATATTTATGTGTCAGTTTGAGTGGGATGAATGACATTAGATTTGAATGTGCTATTGGATCGATGGTTTGTGTATCTTCAACAACTGCAAATCGAAGCATACGTTCATATGCTATTATAAATCCTTTCACTGGGATATTTGTGAAAATGGGTGACATTCGTATCGGTAAGAGGAATGGATGGTTTAGGATATGTCAGGGTTTGACAGGGTACAGGTATGATTGGATTGCCGTCCGATATGATCCACATGCTACAGGTGTGAGTGAGATTCAAACTTTTGATAGATCTTTCTATATGTGTAGTAACCTTCGTCACGTTTGGAGTCCGATTGTAATTCCGGCACGTCTTCAAGCTCCAAAACATGTTGTTGTTGTCGATGGAAAAATGTATTGGCTGAGTTTGGATCTTGAACAAAGTGGTGATGTTTTATATGGCGGTGAGGTTTTGACTTATTTCATTGTATGTCTCGATGTTGTTCATGAGACATGGAAGATTGGCCATTCTCCAGCTCCAAATTCTGCTTGATTCCATGTGCCTTGTTGTTTATGAGGATCAAGTTTCGTGTGTTGTCAATTATGCAAGCCGCATGTAGTTGTGGAAATTGAATAACGATATGAGTCGTTATGATCCAGATATTGGAGAGGCCAGTGTTTTTTGGTCTGATACGGATTGGGAGTACATGGAGATCGAAAGTGGCATGTTGTGGCATCGATTTCCTGGGTATAAGTGTGTTTCCTGGTGCGATGGGTTCATGTTGATATGTAAATATGCACCTGTGCCCATACTTTATTGTGAGCTGAGCACCTTAGTCTGCTATTATGGCCCTGCAGGTTTATACATGGATATACTTTCTGGATGTGGATTTTATGATGCTTTTTTTAGTCGTTCGAATGAAGACTTTAATGGTTTGGCCGTTTCAGGGTTGCTTGAAAGTGGTGATAATCCCGAGGAGATACCGAGATTTTTGGGAAACATGATAGAATGAGTCTTTTTTTACAGATGTAAATAGTTGTTTTTGAGGCGGTGACATTTTGGTTGATTTGAAGTAGTTTGTGTTTTATGTTATGGTGCATGTTGTTGTTTATTGATATATGTTTATATATAACTTTTTTGAGTCTTGTTTGTGCATTTGCATGATGAATCTTCTTGGAGATTTTTTGAAGTTGGTTTGTAAATGTGTTTAAATTTTGCACTGCTCTATAGCTATTAATGTTCTGCATGATGGATTTTATGTAGTTATGGAATTTTAGTGTATGTTTGATGTGAATATTGATGTGGGTGTGTTTGATTTTGTAGGTTTTTTTTGTATTGGTGTTTATGGATCGTTCAATGTCACCGCGATTCCCTTCAAAAATAGCTTTTAAGCACATTTTTCCACGACTTCCTTTTGTTGTGTTGGTTCGTCTTCACCTTGTCTGTAAAGAATGGAATGAGATGCTTTCTCCGTCAAGTGCATTATTTAAAAAATGTTGTCTTATTCGTGGAACATTTGGTTTCTTCTTGGTTGAAAAGTGGCACTCCTTCTTGGACCGTATAAACATTTTATTTTTGAATGATCGAGGTAGAGTAACTCACTTGTGTTCCCGGATCATCGGAAGCCCATACAAAAAGGAAATAATCTATTCAATGGGCCCATTCCTGCTTTTGGAATCTGAGAAATTTGGTACGAATTTATTGGATGAATTCATCCTTAATCCTTTTACGTCTGAGGGAAAAAAGCTGGGAATGATAGAACTTGGGATACATGGTTGGTTTGTGTTGTGTGGAGATGCTTTGGCTCGAAACTACGGATGGGTTGCACTTAAAAATTGTGATGAGGTGTCTGGTGGTGCATGTTATATGAAAAGTAGTTTCAATAACAGTTGGTGTGTAACAAAAGCCCCTGTAGATGTTCCTGTGCCTCGGAATGCAGTTTGTAACGGATGGAAAATATATTGGTTGCATGCAGAATTTGATGATCACGATACCTTCGTTTATAATTTGTTTGCGTTTGATGTGTTTTGTAATAAATGGTGTGTGTCTGTGCCTCCGTTGGCTGGTGTACGTGGTATGTGTTTGGTGTTACACGAGAATCATGTAAAATGTATTCTTGATGACTCATCATTGAGTGTCTGGTTGTTGAAAGAAACATATGATTCTGTTGTGTGTCAGTGGGAGATATTGTGGGAGCATATATTAGATGCAACAGTTGACATCAACAAAGTTTGCAATGGGTACACGCCGGAAGTGAGCATGGGACATATTGTTATGTTGTATAAAAAGCATGGGCCTTCTATTTTATATTATGATATGAACAAGGGAGAGTGTGTACAATGCACTTCATCAGGTTTTGATTCGTGTGCAGTATATTTTCCTACATTTGATGATATCTCTGAAGAAATTATTGGTGGAAATTTCATGGCACTGATGCCTAGTCCTGACAGTGTTGACCTGATTTCAGACATTGGTGTTCCCTGAACGCTGGTGTTTATGGAGACTTTTGTGAGGCGTGTTTGTTTATTAATGTTTATGAGTTATTAATTTTATCGTATTTTGTTATCCTTATGTTGGTATTAAATTACGCACATGATAAAATATTGGATTCCAATTCCGATGTTTTATTTTTCTTGAACTGTATGCATGGAATTTAAACACTTGTCTACGTAATTTTGTAATAGTGATTTTTTTTGTTGTTTTGACTTCGAACGTGATTCATATTGCTATATGAAGAAACGTATATTCTTTTTTGAGATGTTACAGTTTTGATTTTAATGAATTTGAGTGGTGTTGTGTATCACTTTTGTACGAGATGTTCTGAACTTGCTTATTTGATAACAGGAGCACTATTTGAAATGGAATCAGGAACTCGTGCCACATTGCCAATCGATGTCATGAAGAAAATATTTTCCAATTTATCTTTCAAAGCATTGATGTGTATGAGGATTGTTTGTAAGTTGTGGAACTTTATATTAGATTCATCGAACCTGTATTATATTGTGGAAGATCCGACTATCTGGTGCTTTGGATTTTTGGTGCGCGAATGGAGGGATGTTATGGGGTTCTATGGCCCTTTGTACTTGGACGACGATGGAATATTTTCACGCTTGTACATAAGTGGGGCCCCTTTTGAAAAGAGATCAAGGATACATATGACGATTGGATCTCTTGTTTTGTTATCCTTTCCGATTTATGAGTTTGGAGCTCGACAGTATATTCTTGCAAACCCATTCACAGGTGGAGTTATGCGAATCGGGAGTATTGACGTAGGAATTGATGGATGTGTTTCTTTGTTTGAAGATATTGATGATGACGAGTACGTATTTGTTGCATTACGATGTTTTCCGTCTTCAGATTTTGTGTACGAGATCTACTGTAGCAGGTCTCATTGTTGGAGTCTGTTGTCAGTGCCGACACATACCGTCGTTCCTAAAGTGACTCCTCCTATTGGTGCCTCATGTTGTGGTGGGAGGATGTATTGGGTGAAGGAAAAGCTGAATTGTTTCTCTAAAATTGAGTACACCATTTTCTCATTGGATGTTGTACATCGGAAGTTAAACTTTTGTTGTATTCCTTTTAGTGACGTTGTGTCATTGTGTCTGGCTGTGCATGAGAATAATTTGTTCTGCATCGTGAGTATGGGTGAAGTTTGTGTGTGGTTGCTTCGAGATGCAGAAGCAATTTCAGGTGAAGAACAAGAGATGGGTTTCGAACATGACGATGAGAATGTGTTTGAAGATGGATTTAGATTTGTGTGGAAGTATTTGATGGATTTTTCTCGAGATATAAATGAAAAATGTCCAGGGTACGTGGCTGTTCGTTCGGTTGGATCCATCGTCCTTATGTGTAAATATGCACAAATCCCATACATGTTCTATGATTTGGATAGAAAAAATTGCATTCCAGCTTTTAGGAAATTGTGCACATCAGAACGTTATGGATGTTATTTCTTGACAAGAGAGGATTGTAGAGATGTAGTTCTTGGTGTGAGTTTCATGCCATTGATTCCTGGTTGTGAAAATATTTCTTGCCTACGTAATTTGAGTATTGACTAATATTTTTTTCTTCCCTTGGTTGAAAAAATTTACATGTATCTCATGTTTGTGTGGAAGATTTTACACAATTAAATGTGTTGTCTTGTAATTTTTTCGTTTTGATGTACATGTATTACTGGTTTAATTGTTGAAGATTTTATCATCCATGTTTTGCATAGTGCATTATTCAATTAATAATAATTATGTTTTCAAATTTTGTACGTTAAATTTTTAATTTTATTGTAGATGATGGAGGAACAAAAACATGCGCGTACGAGAAAGAAAAATAATGTGATGATAGAATCGTCGAGTGATGTTAATCGATGCCAATTTTGTGGGCCATAATTCTACAATGAAAGACTTATGGATGCGATACTTCCTACGGGTTATGAATGGTCGGGTGAGAGTAACATTGCGCAAAAGACTCTTCTGATGTCTGACATAATGAGAAGATCGAATGTTGTGATTAATCTTGTAGGGGATTCGTGCTCGGAGAGGAATTCATTGTTGCGAAACGCAGAAACCATTACTGATCTTGTAATGTTGCATTTTTTATTATTTAATGTCTTTGTTACTTGTTTAATGAAAAAAATATGTCTTGCATGTGTGATGATGATTGTTTGTTGCATTTTTTTTGTTTTGCAGTCATTGAGTGAGAATGCCACCATGCACACACGTGAGGAAATAGATTCACCTGGAAATTCTCGACGGGACGCTGAGCATCGTCATTTTCGAAGGTCACAAATTCAACAACAACAGAGAATGAAAGGGATGGGAGGTCAAGGTTATATGTATTTGTCAGGCCAACAAGTTAATGTAGATGTTTTTCCATCTTCAAGGATCAGGAGAGAAATAGATGCGACAGAGGAGGTGTGTTTAGATAATGTGAATGTTAACTCCTCTTTAGAGAGGATAGAAACATCGAATGAATATCTCCGAAATGATTATGTTGGAGAAGAGATGCGTGTATTGTTATCACGTGATGACACGGTTGGTGTTCATGGTGTAATGTTAAGTGTAATGTATTATTTGATGTCTTTGTTCCTGTATTTTTAAGAACTAAATATTTCATATATGTGTAAAGAATGTTGTTTAATGCATCCTTTTGTTGTAGGTAATGAAGGAACATTCCACTGTTTGTAGCGGTAAGAAACGAAAGTCTCCTGGAAAATGTCAGAGGGACAACGATCGCCGTCGTTTCCTTAAGTCGCAGGTTCGAGAGCAAGATAAAATGAAGGAGATACATGGTCAGCTTTGTACACATTTTTTGATTGAAGGTGTCGGTACAGACCTTCTACACTCTTCAGATGTTGGAACAGAGTTACACATCATACCGAGGTTAGGTGTACAATCTTGTGAAAAAAATTCCCTTTCGTACGATAGATTAAGAGTCATACCAGCTGTCAATGTACAACTTGAAGATTGAGATGGTCAGATAGGAAGTGTTAATGACAAAGATAGAGATTACTCTTTGAATGCGAGAATTGTGCCTACTGTAGTTGAGACAAATGCGAACCCCATAAATGTGGGACATAGTGGAAGTTGTAGCTACGGGAGAGGGTCATTACAGGATATTTCTGTTGGAATATCTGATATTCCTCATCCGATGTTAAATGAAATGTCACATCAGCAACGCAACAACTTAGTCGTGAATAGATGTGCAGGTGAAATTTTATTTGTGATATATTTTTAAAAAATTATGCATTAAAATAATATGAGAAGTCAGAGATGGTGTGTTTCTATTCTCCAGTTGATAGATTCCTTGTCAAAGTTTTTAAAAATATGATTTGTTGCAGTTGGTTGGATTCTTATTAACCAATATCTCTTTACATGTTATGTATATCTAATTTTTTTGAAATTTTATAAAATATATCACAAGGTGAAATTGCTATACATAGATATAGGAATGAGCGGGAGTAGATATGGTAGAGGGTCGTTGCAAGATATTTTTGTTGGAATATCTGATATTCCTGATCCGATGTTGAATGAAATCTCACGGCAGCAACACAAAAATTTGATCGTGAACCGAACTGCATGTGAAATTTTCTTTGTGAGATACTTTTTAAATGTATACATCAAAATAAGTTGTGATGTCAGGGATGGTGCATTTTTATTCTCCAATTTATAGATTCCCTGCAATAGTTTTGAATTTATGATCTATTGGAGTTGGTCAGATTTTTGTTAACCAAAATGTCTTTGAATGTTATGTATATGTGAATTTTCAAAATTTTCTAAAAATGTCTCACGAATTGCTATTCTTATACATAAACGTAGCAATGAGTGGAAGTAGCTATGGGAGAGGTTCATTGCAGGATATTTCTATTGGAATATCTGATATTCCTCATCCGATGTTGGATGAAATGTTGCAGCAGCAAAAAAACAACTCAGTCGTGAATCGAAGTGCAGGTGAAATTTTCTTTGTGATATATTTTTTAAAATTTATGCATTAAAATAAGATGCGACGTCAGAGATGGTGCATTTTTCATTTGTTAGGTCTTTATGACTCGGTATATTTGTGTGTAGGTTGTCAAGGAGATGTCTTATCCAGAAGTCTTATGCGAAATGGAATGCATAGAACATGTCCGAGAGCATCAGGTTCATGTGAATTGCGTGTTGGGATCCAAAGTGATGTACGTGAGCATTTGGAGAATAACATGAATGCTTGCGATCAGAATTTACCCGAGAAAATGAATTATATGGATTCTTTTGCAAATGTAGACGGTGAGGGCAGGAGGTCTGTGAACAGGGAGAATATGGAGTTTCATGCAACAGATTCAGTAGGGAACAACAACATCCACTATCCCAGGGATGGTGAGCGTGATATTGAGTCAGAACAGGACATTCGACATCGAAACATACCTACGATAAGTGGTGTGAATAATTGCCCGAATCAAAGTTACACACAATTTTACTCATCACGTTATGGTGTACAATTGAATAGGATGCTCGAGTCTCGTCGTGAATTTTTGAAAAGGATTGATGCGCTGGAAGTTATTCAGATGTGTGGTATATGCAAAGAGTCATATCCTGGTATAGTTGTGACACTTTCAGTGGAAGGACCTATTTGCAAGAGATGCAAGTGTGAACGAGGTGGTCATCGATATTCAAAGTGGAACAATATGGATCCCGGGGATCAACCAGAAGTGTTGCGTGTACTGACGCAGGTGGAAGAAATGTTGATAGCGCGGGTGAATCCCATATTGCATGTAACTCATGCACGTGGTGGCCAGTACAAATATAGTGGACACACTATTTGCTTTCCCCAAGACATATCTTCTATTGCTAGACTTCTTCCTCGTCGAATAGAGGATGTGGATATTCTTATTGTGAAAAGACAGAATGCTGGACAGAGGGAGTATGAATGTATTGTTAGTCACTCGCGTGTATTGAATGCTTTGCGTTACAAAATTCGTAATGATAGGTATTACAAAGACGTGGAGATAGACTACGCAGCATTAGAAGATCTCCCGGAAGTAGAGGGAGATGTATCAGAAAGAATTCGTCGGGTGGAATCTGAGATACAAGATGAGCACGTAAGGAGAGAAGGAACAATGGATATAGTGAGTGTCGAAGAAGAACATGTACATAATCATCCATCATCGTTTGCTTTAAGGCTTCCTAATCCACGAAGGGAGATGGAGGAAGTCAGATTGTTTGTTGAAAATACGGATTTGAGGTCGGTCGATGTTGTTGATTGGCCACTGATTGGGTCTTCTCCAATAAATGAATACAACACGGAGGGCATGTTTTCCATGGCATTTCCGACCCTCTTTCCTATGGGAGATGCTGAATGGTTGCAGCCGAGGATTAGAACAGTACAGTTTCATGATTATGTGAAGCATTTGATAAGGTATCATGACAATAGGTTTGGAAGGCACCCGAGATTTAGATATTGTGCATATAATAGACAAATGCGGCACCGCAGTCAGGCCACAGCTTCTGTTTTTGTCAAGAGAAATTTGGAGGACAATGTTCCCATGTCTATTGAAGACTTGCGTCGTCACATTAATAATGCGAATGATGATAAGTTGGCAGAACAGGTGATGCGTTTTGGAACAAAACTTCGTGGGACTAGGTCTTACTGGTACTCATGTCGTAGTGAGCTGACAGATATGATTGTTCAGTTGGGTAGCCCGACTCTTTTTTTTACGCTTACCGCAGCAGACACAAAGTGGTTTGATTTACACCGGTTGATGCCGGGGGAACCTCCTTCAAATTCTTCGAGGGCGTATAGGTGGCGGATTGAGAATGTGATAGATTATCCTCATATCGTCGCGACATACATGCACAAAAGATTTGAGATATTTCGTGAAGAGGTGATACAAAAACTAATTGGTGCAAAGGATTATTGGTACAGGTTTGTAGTTGTCTGTTCGATTGAAATTTATTTAAATTTGTGCAGTGATCTGATCCATTTTCAATATTGTGAACAAATGGTTTTGTAAGCTGCATTTTTTTTGGCATGGTATTTGTAGGTTTGAGTGGCAACATCGAGGATCTGCACATGTCCATGGATTCATGTGGGTTCCTGGTAGCCCATGCATGGAAACATTAGATTGGGAAGATGAGAATCAGGTAATGGCTGCGAGATCATTTTTTGATAGATACGTCACTTCGTGGAATCCCCGTGATAGCCATCAAATAAATGTCATGCTCGGTCGGTCCAGAGACGAAGATCCTTGCTCGATGAAGCCTTCGCAGATATTAGAGCGTGACCCACTTTATGACTATGAAGAACTTGTCAACCATGTGCAAAGGCACACTAAATGTAGCGAGATGTCTTGTTTGAGAAAGAAGGGATCGTCCATGGTTTGTCGTTATAATGTTCCGTGGGACCTCCGGGATGATTCAGATTTGTTTGTTGATGCAGATGGTCGAAAGAGATTTGAACCTTCTCGCAATGATGCGAGATTGAACCTTCACAACTCAGACATGTTGGCCATATGGCGAGGTAATATAGATTGTCAGCCTGTTGTTTCTAGACACGCGGTGTTAAAGTATATAGCAAAATATGCTTCAAAGGTAGAGAAGAGGTCAGAGAGCTTTCATGATATGTTGACGAGGATATCAGATGATGTGGAGGGGGAAGAGTCTGCACTATGTATATATCGGAGGATTTTGACAGAAACAATTGTGGAACGTGATATTGGGGCGCAAGAGACATGTCACATGCTATTGAAGTTGTCGTTGGTTCAGTGCAGTCATGCCTTTATGACTTTGAATGTTGGTAGGAAGGTTTTCCGCAAGGTGATTGCGACATCTGATGAGAATGAAAGTGGATCATGTTTCATTGATGCATATAAAGATCGACCAGTACAATTGGAATCCATCTCGTTGATTGATGCTGCGAGATCGTGGTCATTTAATGCGAAGAGAAAGAAAGACAAATGGAAGTCGAGGGATACACCTGCTATCATACGCGTGTGGCCGTGGTATTTCTCTGTTCCTGAAAGTGGATCAGAGGATCGCGAGAACTTTTGTTGGAGTGAATTGTTGTTGTATAAGCCATTTCGTGATATACACAGGGACATAGGTTGTACTAGAGATGAAATTTTAAAAAATTGGGAGAGAATTAAGAATACGTATCGTGCATGGCATGTTGACCGGAAGGATGCAATGGAGGAAGAAGACATAGATGAAACTGACGATGATGAGATGCAAAGTTTTGTGGGCGTGGATGGAATGGATGAGTGGGAGTTGTTTTCTGGCATTGTTCCTCCCAATCAGGTGCATTTGAGTGATCTTCATATGCTTGGAAGATGGGATTTTGATTTGAACCATGTTTGGGATACAGAGGAGGACGAGGACGTACAGGACGCGTCAGCATGTTTTATAGAAACGAACAAATCCATGCAAAATGTGGTGGATTCTTCAGACAATTCGGTATCGGGTGTGGACATGTTGTCAAGAAAACAATGTATTGCTCTAGAAACTATAGTCAAACATTCTAGAAAGGGCCCCGAGGAAGCTCCACTCAGAATGATAATACAAGGTACTGCCGGGACGGGGAAATCTTTTTTGATTAATTGCATTAAGAATGTCTTGGCAAACAGTGTCGTGACAGGTAAGAATCCTCTTCTTCTTTTGGCACCGACAGGAGTTTCTGCTTTCAACATTCGTGCTACAATGGTGCATTCGTCACTGAAAATTCCATTACGTGACATGAGATGTTTGGCTAGACAGACACTGGCTGTATTTCAAGAGCAGATGAGACATTATAGATACATTCTTATTGATGAGATGAGTTTCGTGGGTCCAAAATTGTTGAAAAAAATTGATATTCGCTTGCGAGAAGCATTCCCTTCGCATGAGAATGTCATATTTGGAGGTAGGTCTGTAATTTTAGTCGGGGATCTTGCCCAACTCCCCCTGTAAAGGATATACCGATGTATGCAGGAAACACAGAGGGAAAAAAGTTATGGAGATCTTTTTCTCATGTCGTGACTCTCGACACGATTTTTCATCAAGAAGGGGACAATGTGGATCAAGTGAAGTTTCGAAACTTGCTATGTAATTTGAGAAATGTGAATCCCATGATCGAAGATTGGGAGTTGTTGATGTCCAGAACAGATTCGTGCTTTGGTGCAGAGGAAATCTCGATGTTTGACTCTTCCATTCATTTGTTTTCAACGAATGTACAAGTGACGTTTCATAATAGGATCATGCTCAAGAAATTGAATGTGCCTGTGGCGAGAGTTGTTGCAACCCGTGTGAGAAGAGTGACATATGGAGAAAGTGACGATGACCAGTTAGAGAGTGAGGTGTTGCTTTGCAATGGTCAACATGTTATGTTGGTGTGCAATTTGTGGGTGGAGGCAGGTTTAGTTAACGGATCTCTTGGACAAGTGAAGAACATAGTGTATTACCCTGGGACGAAGCCTCCAGATCTGCCAATATTTGTTGTTGTGGAGTTTCAGAATTACATCGGCATCCCATGGGATTTAAGTCACCCAAAATATGTACCAGTGCCTCCAGTATTGAGGGGGTGTCGCAGACAAGTGCCTTTGAAGATGTCATGGGCTCTTACAATTCACAAGTCACAGGGACTCACTCTCAACAGAGCAACGATCGACATAGGCAGTAGGGAGCGACAGGGGCTAACATTCACGGCGATATCAAGAGTGAAGTCTCTTGATGGATTACGCATATGTCCTCCTTTTTCTTATGAGCGTTATTCTAAGATGAAGGACGGTGCATACGTTTCTATTAGGAAGAAGGAGGAAGATCGTCTGTTGAAATGTGAACAAACATCATCAGGAACGACATTGATCACTCGTCCTTGAATACTTAAATATGTGTCTTTTCTAATATGTTGATAGTTGTGTGTTTTCTGTAATTTTGTTCAGCGATATATGGTGATCAATTTTTCTAAACGTGAATCATTTAAAATACGCTGAGGTTTATTAATTACGTGTGATATACATTTTGATTTTGTAATTTCGTATTTATTTCTACATATTTATAGTTAACGTTTGTATAAATTTAATTTATTTGATGCAATATGACGACTTTTACATTTCATACCATGTCTCACAAACTCATCAGTGCATCGTTATTAGTTGTGAGATCATATGCGATGAGCTTTTGTATGGAAGAAAAATAAACACATGTGAAATTAGAGAACTTGGAACTATACATTTTGATTTTGTAATTTCGTATTTATTTCTACATATTTATAATTAACGTTTGCATAAATTTAATTTATTTGATGCACTATGAGGACTTTTACATTTCATGGTGTCTCACAAACTCATCAGTGCATCGTTATTAGTTGTGAGATCATATGCGACGAGCTTTTGTATGGAAGGAAAACAAACACATGTGAAATTAGAGAACTTGGAACTATGTTTCAATAATATTGTTGACCTTTCATAAGTTAACCACGTTATTTTTTTTATAATTTGACATGCGCAACTTTACATATTTAAATATTAAGGCTTTGAATGCATTGGTGGTGTGAATTATAATATGATGATAATTTATGAAATTTGAAAAATTAAAATTTATTACAATTTAAAAAGTAAAAACAACAATGATGATGATAATGATGATGACAATGATCAATGATGGTGGTGATGATGATGAGAATGACGATGATCGACGATGGCGGTGATGATGATGATAACAAAAAATATTGACGATGGTGGTGATGATGATGACGACGAAAATGATCATTGATGGTGGTGATAATAATGATGATGATAATGATTACGAAGACAACAATGATGATGACGATGATGAAAATAATGGTAAAAAACTTAATGGGGATGAGAATGATGATGATGATTTTATGGAGATGATGATGAGAATGAAGATAACAATGATGTATGATTACGAAGACAATAATGATGATGATAATGATAATGAAAATGATCAATGATGTTGGTGATGATAATGATGACAACGATGATCAACAATGGTGGTGATGATAAAGACAATGATAGTGATCGACGATGGTGGTGTTGATAAAGATGATGACAGTAATTACGATGACAATGATGATGATGATGATGATGATCATAATGAAAATAACAATAAAAAATTAGATGGAAATGATAATGATGACGCTGATGATAACGATTTGATTGAGAATATGATGAAAATGATGATGATGATGACAATGATAATGATTCGTAATTATTAAGACAATAATGACGACGAAAATGATCAACGGTGGTGGTGATGATAATGACGATGACAATGATATTTGATGATGATGAAAATTGATAACGATGACACTAATGATTATAATATGATAATTTAGTTTTTGATAATTTTTAATTTTTAGTTTTAATTTTGTGTAATTTTGTTCAGCGATATATGGTGATCAATTTTTCTAAACGTGAATCATTTAAAATTCGCTAAGGTTTATTAATTACGTGTGATATACATTTTGATTTTGTAATTTTGTATTTATTTGTACATATTTATAGTTAACGTTTGTATAAATTTAATTTATTTGATGCAATATGACGACTTTTACATTTCATACCATGTCTCACAAACTCATCGGTGCATCGTTATTAGTTGTGAGATCATATGCGATGAGCTTTTGTATGGAAGAAAAATAAACACATGTGAAATTAGAGAACTTGGAACTATACATTTTGATTTTGTAATTTCGTATTTATTTCTACATATTTATAATTAATGTTTGCATAAATTTAATTTATTTGATGCACTATGAGGACTTTTACATTTCATGGTGTCTCACAAACTCATCAGTGCATCGTTATTAGTTGTGAGATCATATGCGACGAGCTTTTGTATGGAAGGAAAACAAACACATGTGAAATTAGAGAACTTGGAACTATGTTTCAATAATATTGTTGACCTTTCATAAGTTAACCACGTTATTTTTTTTATAATTTGACATGCGTAACTTTACATATTTACATATTAAGGCTTTGAATGCATTCGTGGTGTGAATTATAATATGATAATAATTTATGAAATTTGAAAAGTTAAAATTTATTACAATTTAAAAAGTAAAAACAACAATGATGATGATAGTGATGATGACAACGATCAAAGATGGTGGTGATGATGACGAGAATGACGATGGCGGTGATGATGATGATAACGAAAAATATTGACGATGGTGGTGATGATGTTGACGACGAAAATGATCGTTGATGGTGGTGATAATAATGATGATGATAATGATTACGAAGACAACAATGATGATGACGATGATGAAAATAATGGTAAAAAACTTAATGGGGATGAGAATGATGATGATGATTTTATGGAGATGATGATGAGAATGAAGATAACGATGATGTATGATTACGAAGACAATAATGATGATGATAATGATAATGAAAATGATCAATGATGTTGGTGATGATAATGATGACAACGATGATCAAAAAATGGTGGTGATGATAAAGACAATGATAGTGATCGACGATGGTGGTGTTGATAAAGATGATGACAGTAATTACGACGACAATGATGATGATGATGATGATCATAATGAAAATAACAGTAAAAAATTAGATGGAAATGATAATGATGACACTAATGATAACGATTTGATTGAGAATATGATGAAAATGATGATGATGATGATGACAATGATAATGATTTGTGATTATGAAGACAATAATGACGACGAAAATGATCAACGGTGGTGGTGATGATAACGACGATGACAATGATATTTGATGATGATGAAAATTGATAACGATGACACTAATGATTATAATATGATAATTTAGTTTTTGATAATTTTTAATTTTTAGTTTTAATTTAATTTTATACTTTTATTAATATTTACCTTTAAATAATTTTAAATTTTTAATTATTTTTTAGTCTTGTGAATTTTTTAATTTTTAGTAATTTGTAATATTCTATTATTTTTAAATATTTGTAAATTTAATATTTTATTTTTCTAATTAATTTTAATATGTAAATTTAATTTTTTTAATTTTTATTCATTTTTTAGTTTTTAATTAGTTTTTTTTAATCCATTTTTTATTTTTAAATTTATTTCTAATTTTTATTTTTAATTAATTTTTTTTGATATTGATTTAAATTTTTAATTTTTTAATGATTTAATTAATTTTTTTAAAATTTTCTAATATTTATTAATATTTAATTTTCATTAAAGACAATATTTTTTATTGATATTTATTAATTTAAAGACAATAATTTTAAATTAATATTTATTAATTTAAAGACAATTTTTTTATTAATATTTATTAATTTAAATTTTATTATTATTTTTAATTTTAATTTTTGTTAATTGAATATTTTAATTTTTAATATTTATTATTTAATAATTTTAATTCTAAATTTAAATTCTCAATTTTTTTATCTTTTATTAATTTAATCATTATTTTATTTACTATTTTTAAAATATATTTTTTCTTAGATTTAATGTTTATTAATTTTAATTAATAACCATTAATAAACAGGCCTATCGGCCTGTTCATATCACCAAAGGTGATTATAAATGATTGGAATTTAAAGCACCTGAAAGCGGACGGTCTCAGCGAATTTTGATTTGACAGGAGGCACAGAGAATTGGAAATTCAGGGCCTAGACCGTAACATATCGGTTTTTGTCACCGCCAAAACATCGCGCTCACTCCGCACGTATGTGTCTCTTTAGAAAACGTGCCACCTTTTTTACGTGACAAACATAAGTTCAAACGACGTTATAAGAAAGCACCGATTCTGTTTCATCTCGACGCCGTTATTTAGTGGCAATGAAAAAACGATGCTTAAATTGGGGAGTTTCCGTTGAGATATACAACTACGAGTCATCTCCTCCAATGGACAAGAATATGAAGCGAATCCAATTCATCTGCATCGCGAAATAGTCAAAAATCACAATTTTTTAGAACTATGATCTCCGAGAGCCTTGTCTTCGTGATGGACTGGCCCATCAAAATAGAGGTGATAAACTACCGTACTGAGCTTTGAAAAACTATGTCAAATGTTTTGGGATGATGTATATTCTTTGCAAATAGAGGTTTGTTTGTTTCTAGCTGTTGATGAATGACTGGCCAATTCTGCAAGTGGCTGCTCATTG
>CM034154.1:51622856-51642447 GCA_019776745.2 Taxus chinensis | reverse complement strand
CTTAAATCTAGATCTAACTAAAAAATTTATATATATCAAAGAAATTATATATACTAGACATGAGCATCGTAAATTCATTCCAATGAGCCATCAGGATCGGATCTACTCTAAATAGCAGACAAGATTCCTTCATGATCTGACTCTCGAACGTTCCAAACAATCATGTTATTAGGCCTTCCTCGATATCTATACAACTAAATATTTGTCGCTAGAACTAGATGCGAATATAAGAGTATTTTCATGTGTGTCTCAAAGTCTTCAAACACCCAAATAGAGGAGTTTTTTAATGGATACCGTTGAAGCCAAGTTCAAGTAACTACCACTGACCCTGTAGGATACTCAATATCTTCGTCATCTATAATAGGATAAGTCAACTTCTTTCTTTCCTCAATGCAACAACATAAGAAATAGTTTGTTCCTTCTTCATTGTCTTCTGTCGCGATAACTACAAACACATGTCCCACAAAAAGACAAACATTGAACAACTCAAATTTAAATTACATATTAAAATTTCAATGGACATAACTCAATACAAAAATTAAATAAATAACCATAAATACCTTGTCACACCAAAATCAAAATTTCATCAAAGTCCTTGGATGTCGCAACTTTATCTGCAGAAACAAGTCGTAATGCTTGTAGAGGTTGATAACTAGGAAGCGGAGTTAGAGGCTTACAAATCCATCCATCCACCCATTCTTGTGAATCACACTCAGTAGTAAAAAATTCGATACAAGATGCACAAAAACATGTCAACTTTATTGTCTATACGGCCCATGAAGTAGCGTATGAGCTACAAAATTAGTGCATATCACTGGACCCAGTGAGTGTCATATAATCCTCATAGTTAGCAATTTGTTGTTCCTCTATCAGCCAAAAATATCTGTGAACTGTGTAATTTTCTTGAGAACCTTGAGCCATGTTGTTAATACACCATTCCACTATGCTCTTTGCATCTTTTAATTTAGCACCATCTTTGTACTTCAACTCTTCTCTTGTAAGAGCTCTTTTCACACATGCCCCTACACCGTCATGCTCTCCTTTTCCATGTCCAGCCTCAGTGAAACTCTAAATATGTTGCACACCCATCTTGACGTCCATTCTTCTCATCCAATAAAACATTCATGCATTCTTAAACTAAGAGGTGAAATTATCTTACCATATATAATGTTGTTTGAAGTGAATGTCCCTATCAGACAAGTTTCCATAAAATAAATGGAAACAACCTTGCACAAATTCAGTAGAATGAGTATGATCATCATTGATATAAAAGTGGTACTCTCTTAAAAATCATTCTCTGTACTATCAGGAAATGTAGAAATGCTATATGCACACAAATGGAAACTTGTACTGAGTTATAATATTGTGATTGAACCTTCATTTGTGGCTGCAATGTGTAATTCTCTGTAAAATCGACCACTGACACAACAGTACCAATAGGAAATGTTTCCTTACATAGCTTGAACTGTTCATCCAACCATCGAGCTCTATGTGTATGCCTAGCATACTCATAAACAATTTCATCCTTAAATTTTTTCAAAAATTAGAAAATAGGCATTTGTTCTGCAACTAGCTCACACCGTTTAGACTCTTTTCCATCTTTCAAATGGTATGCAAATGATTTATATTTATCAAAATAAACTAAATTATGTCCTATTGTGCCTTTAATTTACTCATGGATGCAACTTTCCAATTTAGGTAATCCGTCGCATGTACTATAACTTCCATCTAAACAATCCTTACTATAAAACAATTGTCCAACTTCTTTTTCACAAAATATAGTAGCAATAAAATCCCTGGAAGATATTGGTGGAACTTGAACACCACATTCTGATAACATAGTTTCATAATGAAAAATAGAACGAATACCTAAAAATTTAGCATAATGCATCACAAATTCAACATGTTACCTATAACAACAAGTGGTGTAAGCGTGGTTGATTTTCACATAGAATGGTTTCAACATTTCAAAAAAATGTTGACTAATTTTAATTTCCAGATTCTCTTGTTCAAACTTACGAAAAAATTGAGTTTGAGTCATATCTAAGAAATACTTTGGATGTGGTTCACAATTAGTAGAACCAACTCTCTATTTTATAACATCTCTTGTATTAGGTGAAACTCTAGTGTTATCATGCCAAAATTCAATAACAACTTCTCTTATAGCATCAGAATTATTTTTGTCCTTACGCGGTGCTCTAGTAGAAAATTCCCAATAATCGGTGTTATTGAGTGATTGAAGGATATTACATCTTTCAATTGATTTCATTAGATTTTTTCGATTAGCTTGCAACATTCGACTTGTTTGCGTAATCAAACATTATTTTTTTGTTGATTCACTTACAACACTAGTAGCAAGTACACGATGCACAATATTACTATCCCTAGTGCGTCTCTTGACACCAATAGTATGATATGCATCATGAAGGTTCTCAACAATTGTAGAGGTTTAACCACGTATATTAGATATTTTCAATCCTAAGGTGTTTAATGTAGGTCTCATTTTAATCAATTTCATCAAACTAACTAACAACTAACATCTTTGGGAATCATTTAAAATTTCAAAATGATTATCCCAAATTTCAGTGGCTTTTCTTCTGATTTTTCGTTCATAAAGTTTGTTAGACATTGGTTTCAAAATGTTTTCATCAATTTCAATAAAAAATTTAGGTTTCTTACCTAAAATCCTAGGAGGTGTGTTTGTCAAAATTTTCCTATCTGCAGTTTCAACATGAATTTCCTTATTCACATTTTCATTGTCTCCTTCAATTTCAACATTTGCTACATCCTGAGTTTTAATTCTTCTTCAACATTGATAGTAAAAACATCTTCATCATGAGTATTTAATTCAAATTCAACATTGACAGTAGAAACATTACTTGGTTTTTCATTTCTTACAATAGTTGGGGTTGAAGATGAACCTCTTCTTGATTCATGAAGATTCTGCATTCGCTCATCATTTTGAATTTTTTTGGCCTCTAATTCGTTTGGTGTTTTTTTACTTAATGACTTCCTTTTTTTACTTTGTTTCTGGTCTCCCAAGATATTTTTCTTCCGGTGATAAGAAACACATGCAAAAAATGATAGAATTTCACAGTAATTTGTACGGTAAGGGTAGAGAGTAAAAATCACATGGTAATTTAGACATTGGGATGTGTGTAAATATTATTTATGAACCAGGATCACGCTTTATAAACTGCGATCACGGTTTGTGTTAAAAAAACTGTGATTGCACTGTATAAACCATGATCGCGGATCTATCTACCAAACCTAAGCCTCGGGAAATATTTTTTTTTTCCCAACCAAAGCTATGGAAGGTCATTATGAAGTGTAAAATGTCAAAAAACCTCAAATCTTTTCTTCTAAAGACTTGAACCATGCTAAAAAACTAAAAACATTTCACAAAAATGGTGCCATCGCGTAGGGGAGACTGTTAGCTTCATAGAAATATAGATTTTAAAGTGAATAGAATAAGATAAATATCTTTTTATAATTTTGTACTAACAATAGTTCTTTAAGACATTTTTTCCCACGAATGTTCATGTCTACGTTTAAGACTGTAACTTTTGTTTTTTGGCTTATTGAAATGTGATCAAACTTATAACATCCCAAGCATGGAAAAATTCTATACATGTTAAAAAAATATATTTGATTTCAATATTTTTTAATATAGTTATGGCGGGCAAACAGAAAGCACTCCGTTTTCTAAATATTTTCAGACCACTTTCACGAAAAAAATCATTATAAAAAAAAATATTGCTAAAAAACATACAAAATAAAATCCATCCCAAGATAGACAACTACATCTAAGGTTTCACCAAAGGAAAAAATATATATTTGGTCATCCAAAATGCGGACAAACGAACTACAATCTTATAAGTTATTTAAAAAAAAAACAAGTCATAGAATTTTAAGTGTTTAACATAGCTAAACTTGTCTGTTTTTTAAAAAAATTAGTATTTTAGAAACTAGATTCTGAATGCTATGATTCATATTTCTATAAATTTTTCTAATTTTGAGTGCATGTACTGCTAATAATCCCTACAAGTTGAGATTTTGCTGTTTTTTGCAACATGGCGTCCACGGATGACCCTATATTTGTCCATCAACTTCCTACACTTACCCTGCAGAAGCCCACAAACCACATCAAACCTAAAAAAAGAAAATGTAGAATGGGGGGTCAAACAGACCCCGACAGGCACCTCGAGTGTGAACTTAGGACCGAGTGATGCACTACATCTCTGAATAAATGTAGTTCTTGTTAGTTTGTGGAGAAATCATCCCATAGGATGCCCTTGTGTAAGCTGCACTTGATAGCAAGATATAGCTAGAATGTAATAATGTAGTAGAATGTGTGGATGAAATAAAATGAAATTCCACTTTCTATGTTGTGTATGCAGAGTTGTTGCAGTCATCCTCCCTTGAATGGATGCTAGATGAATGTCTTAGAATGATTTAGGTACCTTTTAAATACAAGCTTAGGTGAAGATAGTAATGCTTAATGCTTGGACCCTTATTTTGAACACATAAATTTGTATTTATATGATTCCTTTGTCTGAATTTCGTCATTGAAAACTAGAAATCTGACCCATAAATGAAAAATATTCCAAAAGATAAAATAAACCCAAAAGGAGTGAGTAAGGTGATAAAGGGTCAGGGGTACCCAAAGAGGATAGGAGCACCTGTGAAATTATGTCCTGGTTGGGTGCTAGTGTGTGAAGCCATGGAAGATAAACATGTAAAGCTATGATTGGGCTATAGGGTGTGCAAGACAAAATAGAAAGAAATTGTTTAAGAAAAGAGGCCAAAGATAGTTGTTAACCTCTAGTTTTTTGCTTAGGAATCATATATTTATGCTAGTATAAGTTTAGGACCTAGAAATGTACCCGAATACATGATTTAATGTCTACATTTTACCCCACTTTATGTTGTTGAGTGAATACTCAATAACATAAAGTAGATAAGAGATGTGTACCTTATGATCGCATAGATCGTGCAATGAAGTGCATGCTGAGTGGAAAAGTGAAGCGTGGAGACTAGGAAAGAAATGTGACCCTAGGGGTGAAGTTTATGTGTTTGTTGTTTGTTTTATCGTGCATGTATTTATTGTTGTAGGATGCTTCTTATTGTGTTTTAAGGATGGACCTACAAAAAAAGAGTGAAAAATTTGTCAAAATCCTGTGTATGAAAATTCTGATTAAAGTATGTAAAAGTATATAAAAGTAGTATTATAGGAAAGTGTGTGCCACTTGATGTAAAAGAGTGTAAAGGACATAAATATTTCATAAAATGTGGTCAAGGGTGATTTTTTTGGATGATCTCATGCCATGTATGAGTTTTTAGGGTGATCTCATGTTATGTACAATTTTTTTTGGGTGATCTCATGCCAAGTGTGAGATTTTTTGGCAATCTCACACTAATAAGAAGTTTTTTGGGTGATCTCATGCCAAGAAAACCTTTTTTTTGGCGATATCATGCTAAATGTGAGTTTTATGGGCAATATCACGCCAAAGAGAAATTTTTGGGGAGAGGTGTCTTGTTTTACTCTCCATCCACGACTCTTCTCAATAAACACCACTGCAGACGGTATGTACTTATTTATTCCGCTTGTATTGATTGTTTCGATTAAAGTGGATTTTATGACATTACATGTATTCTATAACTGAAGGTATGTGTTTGTAACTATATAATTTCTCTGAAGGCTTCTATGAAATACGTTGATATGATAAGCTGATTGTATATGCCCGCAGGACATTACCACCAAGGGGAGGACACAAAAACCCATGCACTAGTGTTTGATGTTGGGAGGTGGTTTCTATGCTATGGGGAACACCCAAGTTAGATTCTGGGTCAATATTCTCTATTTGTATTTCTATTTTGTTTATGTACTGTGTAAATTATTTTTGTAGCTCTGAGCTATTGTAGGGGTGATTTGTTCACCCAATTTATGCCCCCTCATTTTGGGTACATGTGACATCGAAAGGAGAATGTGGCTCAAAGGAGAGTACAGGATGATGAATTGAAGTGTATACCTATAGGCAGTAGAGGATTTACATGGTAGAAACCAAGGAAAATTGAAGTAAGGTGGCTAGTAACATGGGTTAGTGGAAAATTTATCAAGCATGCAATATAAGAAAATGTAACAAGTGTGGAAATAAAGTGGACCGCTAAAAGCGTGTTTCAGACATGGGACATTTTTCACAATTTCACTAGACAAACAAGGTCAAAGCAGCCAAATGTAAGCAAATAGTGATTAAACAAGACATAGGGAAAAGTCGTAAACAATAACATATAATCGAAAAGAATGGAAAATAAAGTGTATTATATAACCATGGTGGTATATAGTCATAAAAGGAAAATACGGCACATGAAGCACTTGTTAACATATTAGAAAGATAAAAAGTCTTTTAAGCCATGTATGTATCAATGCAAACTAATGTGGTAGTAAGAATGTGAAGTAGTATATGGTGAAATAATAATCCCTGTAATGTGTGAGAGTAGGAAGGGTAGATACCCTCAGGATCCTTGGTGGAACTGGAAAAGGATACAGTCCTGAGCATCATTATAGCGTATGAAAATTTGTAAGAGATATGCATTCACTCCTAAAAGACCAAGTGAACGTGTATGTTTGTATATAGAAAGATAATGACATACTAAGTATCTGTCTAGTATAGTAAGCAAAGTGCAACATATAAGTTGTATAAGCAAGCAAGAGTAAATGCAACCAAGATATGCAAATGTTATAATGGTGTGATGGCATGGTATACAAGATGTGAAAATTGAAGGATCCACGTTTCCCCCACCATGTTCTTGAAATAAGGTTCGTTTACAAATGCCCCCTCAATAGTTAAGAATGAACCATAAAACAAGAGTGCGTCATCGGGAAATGGGTTTGTTGCGTGCGAGTAGATGCTAGAAAGATGTAATGTGAAGCATAGAGCGTGAAGTGTGGAATGTGAGGTTTACGGATGTAGTGTTCCCTCAATAGTTGAGTGTGAACCGTAACACGAGAGTGTATCATAGGGTAATGATGATACAAGGTGTGTATCCGAGTGTTTTAAAATGCTTAGAAATATTAGACACGAAGCAAAAAGCTTGAAGTATGGTAGGAGATGCTAGTGACAAGTGATTAGAATGGAGGGGGAAGAAAGCATGATGACCCCCAAGTGTGTTGATGATGGAGAGCTATGTGACAATGTGAGAGATACCATGCTAGTTTGGGAGAGTATTAGACATGTTATAAGAAGAGAGAGATAGAGTAATCACAATGGTAGGTAAAAGCAATAGTAGGATCAAGGATGGATTTGGGGTTGACAGGAGGCAGTTTAAAGAGGTTATCTAGAGTTTGTTGGTATTTCTTAGAGATTGATTGTTGATTTGGAATTGGTAATGTTGTAGAGGTCCTGATAGAAGGCGAGGACAGAGGATGGATTTTGAGAGGTGGTTATTTAGTTGGAATTGCTAATGATGTAAGATATTTGATAGGAGGAGGGGATGGATTGATTTTTAGTGGAGGTGACTTAGTTGGAATTAGTTGGACAAGTGACTCTTGACTGACTGAAGGAGAAATGCTAGCAGCTATGGAATGATGATCATTAGACATGGAAGGACCTGAGTTAGGATCCCATTGGGATTTAACAATTGAAGATTTAAAGAGATGTTTTGAAGTAAATGAAATAAAACTCTGATGCTCAAGGTGTTTGATTCTATGTTTTAGAGCATAACAATCATCATCATGATGTCGAGTAAGTATGTGATAATTGCAAAAGGGTAGACCTTGGTATTTGGCAAGCCGATAAGGAGGGTAGAAATGAGTAGATGGAAAGTTTGTCAATTGGTTATTGAGGAGTTCAAGAAGAATATCATATTTCTTAGAAATTTGAATCAAACAAGAGTGGCACATGAACAGTAAGAATTAGGCTTCAGTGACATGAGCACATGTAGAGGACATAGGATTCTAGGGTGAGATGCAGAAGAATAACTATCATGGGCCTTAGAAGTGTCCTTGAGATGTTTTATTTCAACTTTAAGAGATGTAATTGTGGTTTCCATAGCTTGAAGATTGTGTTGAAATAACCCATGTAAAGCTTGAATGGACTTACAAATGGATTGATTGGGTGTGATATCGGGATCACTAGGATAATTAGAGAGACGATTGAAGATGAAACTTACTTGAGTGGGTGGCGTATTGCGAGGGATGTATATAGTGTCTAGGGATTTTTGGAGAACATCTTTGCAAGGTGGGTGCATTTAAAGTAAGTCATGCAATGCGATTAGAGGATTTTTAGGAGCCATGAAAGAAGGTCAAGTAGAATAGGACAAATGAGGATCCAAGTGTTTAATCACGAGTCAAGTTCACTAAATGATTTAATTTAATTTTAATTATATCTAATTACATAGTAGTTGTTGTATAAATGATAAAGTATAGTAATGACACAAGAAAGGTAAGATGTAAAGTGTGAAACCCTAAGCAAGAGATAGAGAAGAGATGAATTAGCTGATATACGTGCAATCTAAAACTGATTTGAGAAGGGAGAAGTGATGAACAAAATGCAAATAGTTTCGTAATTGACCTCTATAAATTCTGGAGCTCACGAAAAAGGCTGGGAAGGGGTGCTCGCAGCAGGACAGGGGCACTTGAGCGTTGATGACTAGATCTGGGTACTCATGACTGCACAAAAGCTCTGGATGTGGTTTTTATTATATCACAAGGGTGTCATAATTATTCCCTATTAGTTGCCTGACAGTCGTTCTTTGATTGTCGAGGGTACCTGTAACCTGCAAAAGATAATTTCACATGTACAAGCCCATAAACCACATCAAAAATAAAAAGGAAAATGTAAAATGGGGATTCAGATTGACCTTGATCATCACCCCAAGATTGAAATTACAAATGAGCGCTACACTACATCTCATACTCCATGTAGTTCTTGTGAGTGTGTGCAAAAATTGTGCCCTAGGATGTGCTTGTGTAAGTTGCACTTGATAGTGGGTTGTAGCTAAATGTAGCAATGTAGTATAATGTGTGGATGGAATGAAATGAACTTCCCCTTCCTATGTTGTGTATGCAACCCTTGTCCCTTGAATGGATGCTAGATGAATGCCTTGGAGTGCTTTAGGTGCCTTATAAATGTAAGCTTAGGTGATGATAGTAACGCTCCGTGCTTGGTCCTTTATTTTGAAAGCATGAATATGTATTTATATGATTCCCTAAGTGCATATATTTTATGTCTACATTTAGCAACCATGACTTTTTTGGGAGAGAAGACAACAGGATCCACCAAAACAACACCCACAACCCCAACATCACCATAATCTGACCTCCCGAACAACGGATCTAAAAGAAGGGGAATCTGTTATAGTAGAATAAGTCATAGTGTTTTTAGTTTTCCATTCCTATGGGGAACCCGCACAACTACCCACCCCATGTCCCATAGTTTTACACTTACTACAAAAAACATGGGAGCATTCATACTCCAAAACTTGATCAAAGGACCCATGATTTGAAATGAGGTGGATGGAAGAAGGTAGAGCCTTACTAGGAGGCACATCAACACAAAGTATGATAAAGATCAGTAGGGTACATGAAAGAGTAGTAGGATCAATAGCCAAAAGATCCCCCAATGTTAAATTAATCCCCATTGAAATGTATTTTTCCTAGAATTCTTGATCCAGTGAAGGAAGCTTGATCCAAACTGGGAAGGCAGTACGCTTGATATTCACCATATCCAAACCAGGACACCATCTAGTTAGGTGTAACACTATTTTTCCGTAAAACCAAGACCCTTCATTGAGCGCCATTAGGAAGACATCTTCAACCATAAAACGGAATAGAAACGAACCACTAGGAATGACAACCACCTCTATTCCTCCCATCAGAGCCCATTTCCTTCTTGCCCAGGATCTGATAGAATAATTTATTTACCTTAATTGAGATGTGTAATTGATATCCTAGATTGAATGATTGAGTTATGATTGATGTGATATAAATATATGAATTTAATAGTCATATATAAATATATATTACCTCATCAAAAATCATTTGCAATAAGAGGCACACTCTTATAATATTCTATCATACATCATCAGTTTCATACTCATTCAAGTTAGATACATCTATTATAACATGAGAGGTCAAACCTCTCCTAGATAATGTAGTCATCAAGTGTGTGATCATGACTTATATCGTCACTCACTCTCTCTCATATTCCACCTAACTCTACTAACACACTCAAATGCTCTACCTACAGGGTCATGTATCTATTCAAAATATCTTGCACAATATATGTCCTTGATGAGGGCATAGGCCATCTATCTAGCTCTTCTTGGTGGACATCTCTCTACTTGGTGATATTATACATGTTGTTGAAGCTACCTCTATTAAGTAAACAAGATAGATATGTTTTCCTACTATGTAACCTCCATGATCCCTAGAATCCCAATACTTATGATACCCATGGGAAATATTTGTTTCAATGTTTGAAGTGAGGTATCCAAAATTATGGTCCAGTAATCATCATTTACGATCACAAAACACATTAGTCATCATTATAATCAATTTAATTCTGAATACTACAATTTTAAAATCAAATCACATCATACTTACATTTTGCAATGGTGGCTATTACTGCATCAATTATGGGCATACCCATCAGTGGTCCCATACCCACTCTTATAGGTGGGGGTATATATCCTACTCCACCCCCTCTTATCACACTAACACCCTGTCTTGGCCCTTACTATCAGGTTAGAAATAAGAATACCCATTATGCACCCATCCACCAATGTGTATAAGTAGTTGAATATAATGTGTATATAGTCTTTGTCACTCCATGGCAGGCACTAGTGGGTCCATCTCATCATATGAAAGTGGAGATAAATATGCCCCTACGAGCCATGACCTCTCACCCTCCCAATATATAGCTTCTTACAATACCCTCCATAGGTAAGGTGTTAATGCCACATCTTCGATAATCTTGAACTGGTGAGTCACCCTCTCATACCAGAACCATTCCTCTTAACCTAGGAATTGGTCGTCTAACCATAAAATCACCCTGAATCACTGTAACTATATGAAATCTTAAGTTACCTAATCTCTGAAGCTTTTGTAATGCCTCCAAATGTCACTCGATTTAGTATGCTTCAAAACTCCATAGTATCGAGTCCTCTCCTCTCTGTAATGGCCCATCTTGTTAAAAATATCTGTAGATGGACCCAATTTCCTTATGGCCTTCCCATTGGTCAAATCACTGCAATGTGCTCATAGGCCCATACATGCAACAAAGTAGCTAGTCTCAAACCCCCTACATGGCTCTCTAAATAAACAACTAGAACCACATAGTCAACATGGATCAAACCACCAAACGGTCCAAACCGAAACCGATGGTTTTGTTTAAAATGACACAAAGAACATAGGAATATTCTAAGACTTGCATAGAGCCCATATCAATTGATGAAACACCTAGCTCACCATCTAAAAAAAAGGGTCTTTTCAACCGTAATTTCCCTCTTGCTTGTTTGAATGGATATAAGGGAATGCAAATCCTAGTTTCTAAATTTGTATATTGATGCATATTGCCTTTTTATTCAATTATTCATTCAATATTGTTCAGGTTAATTAGTTTTACGAAATGCATAAAGAAAATGTTTTTTCTAAGGCATTTGTTCCAAGTTAGTATGGTTTTTAGTTCCACTATCTACTTATCATACCCCGTAGTAGTGCATGATATTGAATTGCTTTTATAACTCTACAATCCCTCATTTAATAAAATAAATAAATCTACATTGGTCAATTGGCTTGGTTTGTGTAAACATATAAACCCCAAACATCATGATCCTTATGCCAATAGAGGTGATGTCACCATGGAAGTGGCCCCCTTACTAATATAATGATTGATTGAATGTGGGATGAGTATGTTTTCTTTCTTAATCTAAAATAATCCCATAAAATTGTCTTTAAATTAATAAATATTAATTTAAAATTATTGTCTTTAAATTAATAAATATCAAGAACAAATATTGTCTTTAATGAAAATTAAATATTAATAAATATTAGAATTTTTTTAAAAAGTTAATTAAATTATTAAAAAATTAAAAATTTAAATCAACAAAAAAATTAATTAAAAAGAAAAATTAGAAATAAATTTAAAAATAAAAAATGGATTAAAAAAAATTAATTAAAAACTAAAAATTGAATAAAAATAAAAAAATAAAAATTTACATATTAAAATTAATTAGAAAAATAAAATATTAAATTTACAAATATTTAAAAATAATAGAATATTACAAATTACTAAAAATTAAAAAATTCACAAGTCTAAAATAGAAATAAAAATTTAAAATTATTTATAGGTAAATATTAATAAAAGTATAAAATTAAATTAAAAGTAAAAATTAAAAATTATCAAAAACTAAATCATCATATTAAAAGCATTAGTGTCATCGTTATCAATTTTCATCATCGTCGTTATCATCACCACCACCGTTGATCATTTTTGTTGTCATTATTGTCTTCATAATCACGAATCATTATCATTGTCATCATCATCATTTTCATCATATTCTCAATCAAATCGTTATCATCAGTGTCATCATTATCATTTTCATCTATTTTTTTACTATTATTTTCATTATGATGATGATCATCATCATCATTGTCGTCGTAATTACTGTCATCATCTTTATCAACACCACAATCGTCGATCACTATCATTGTCTTTATCATCACCACCATTTTTTGATCATCGTTGTCATCATTATCATCACCAACATCATTGATCATTTTCATTTTCATTATCATCATCATTATTGTCTTCGTAATCATACATCATCGTTATCTTCATTCTCATCATCATCTCCATAAAATCATCATCATCATTCTCATCCCCATTAAGTTTTTTACCATTATTTTCATCATCGTCATCATCATTGTTGTCTTTGTAATAATTATCATCATCATTATTACCACCACCATCAACGATCTTTTTCGTCGCCATCATCATCACCACCATCGTCAATATTTTTCGTTATCATTATCATCAACGCCATCTTCGTTCTCGTCATCATCACCACCATCATTGATCATTGTCATCATCATTATCATCATCATCATCATTGTTGTTTTTACTTTTTAAATTGTAATAAATTTTAACTTTTCAAATTTCATAAATTATTATTATATTATAATTCATACCACCAATGCATTCAAAGCCTTAATATTTAAATATGTAAAGTTGCGCATGTCAAATTATAAAAAAAATAACGTGGTTAACTTATGAAAGGTCAACAATATTATTGAAACATAGTTCCAAGTTCTCTAATTTCACATGTGTTTGTTTTCCTTCCATACAAAAGCTCGTCGCATATGATCTCACAACTAATAACGATGCATTGATGAGTTTGTGAGACACCATGAAATGTAAAAGTCCTCATAGTGCATCAAATAAATTAAATTTATGCAAACGTTAATTATAAATATGTAGAAATAAATACGAAATTACAAAATCAAAATGTATAGTTCCAAGTTCTCTAATTTCACATGTGTTTATTTTTCTTCCATACAAAATCTCATCGTATATGATCTCAGAACTAATAACAATGTTCTGATAAGTTTTTGAGACATGGTATGAAATGTAAAAGTCGTCATATTGCATCAAATAAATTAAATTTATACAAACGTTAACTATAAATATGTAGAAATAAATACGAAATTACAAAATCAAAATGTATATCACACGTAATTAATAAACCTCAGCTTATTTTAAATGATTCACATTTAGAAAAATTGATCACCATATATCGCTAAACAAAATTACAGAAAACACACAACTATCAACATATTAGAAAAGACACATATTTAAGTATTCAAGGACGAGTGATCAATGTCGTTCCTGATGATGTTTGTTCACATTTCAACAGACGATCTTCCTCCTTCTTCCTAATAGAAACATATGCACCGTCCTTCATCTTAGAATAATGCTCATAAGAAAAAGGAGGACATATGCGTAATCCATCAAGAGACTTCACTCTTGATATCGCCGTGAATGTTAGCCCCTGTCGCTCCCTACTGCCTATGTTGATCATTGCTCTATTGAGAGTGAGTCCCTGTGACTTGTGAATTGTAAGAGCCCATGACATCTTCAAAGGCACTTGTCTGCAACACCCCCTCAATACTGGAGGCACTGGTACATATTTCGGGTGACTTATATCCCATGGGATGTCGATGTAATTTTGAAACTCCACAACAACAAATATTAGCAGATCTGGAGGCTTCGTCCCAGGGTAATACACTATGTTCTTCACTTGTCCAAGAGATCCGTTAACTAAACCTGCCTCCACCCACAAATTACACACCAACATAACATGTTGACCATTGCAAAGCAACACCTCACTCTCCAACAGGTCATCGTCGCTTTCTCCATATGTCACTCTTCTCACACGGGTTGTAACAACTCTCACCCTAGGAACATTCAATTTCTTGAGCATGATCCTATTATGAAACGTCACTTGTACATTCGTCAAAAACAAATGACTGGAAGAGTCAAACATCGAGATTTCCTCTGCACCAAAGCACGAATCTGTTTTGGACATCAACAACTCCCAATCTTCAATCATGGGATTCACATTTCTCAAATTACATAGCAAGTTTCGAAACTTCACCTGATCCACATTGTCCCCTTCTTGACAAAAAATCGTGTCGAGAGTCACGACATGAGAAAAAGATCTCCATAACTTTTTTCCCTCTATGTTTCCTGCATACATCGGTATATCCTTTACAGGTGGGAGTTGGGCAAGGTCCTCGACTAAAATTACAGATCTACCTCCAAATATGACATTCTCGTGCGAAGGGAATGCTTCTCCCAAGTGAATATCAATTTTTTTCAACAATTTTGGACCCACGCAACTCATCTCATCAATAAGAATGTATCTATAATGTCTCATCTGCTCTTGAAATACAGCCAATGTCTGTCTAGCCAAACATCTCATGTCACGTAATGGAATTTTCAGTGACGAATGCACCGTTGTAGCACGGATGTTGAAAGCAGAAACTCCTGTCGGTGCCAAAAGAAGAAGAGGATTCTTACCTGTCACGACATTGTTTGCCAAGACATTCTTAATACAATTAATCAAAAAAGATTTCCCCATCCCGGCAGTACCTTGTATTATCATTCTGAGTGGAGCTTCCTCAGGGCCCTTTCTGGAATGTTTGACTATAGTTTCTAGAGCAATACGTTGTTTTCTTAACAACATGTCCACACTCGATACCGAATTGTCTGAAGAATCCACCACATTTTGCATGGATTTGTTCATTTCTATAAAACATGTTGACGCGTCCTGTATGTCCTCGTCCTCCTTTGTATCCCAAACATGGTTCAAATCAAAATCCCATCTTCCAAGCATATGAAGATCACTCAAATGCACCTGATTGGGAGGAACAATGCCAGAAAACAACTCCCACTCATCCATTCCATCCACACCCACAAAAATTTGCATCTCATCATCGTCAGTTTCATCTATGTCTTCTTCCTCCATTGCATCCTTCCGGTCAACATGCCATGCACGATACGTATTCTTAATTCTCTCCCAATTTTCTAAAATTTCATCTCTAGTACGACCTATGTCCCTATGTATATCACGAAATGGCTTATCCAACAACAATTCACTCCAACAAAAGTTCTCGCGATCCTCTGATCCACTTTCAGGAACAGAGAAATGCCGCGGCCACACGCGTATGATAGCAGGTATATCCCTCGACTTCCATTTGTCTTTCTTTCTCTTCGCATTAAACGACCACGATCTCGCAGCATCAATCAACGAGATGGATTCCAATTGTACTGGTCGATCTTTATATGCATCAATGAAACATGATCCACTTTCATTCTCATCAAATGTTGTAATCACCTTGTGGAAAACATTCCTACCAACATTCAGAGTCATAAAGGCACGACTGCACTGAACCAACGGCAACTTCAATAGCATGTGACATGTCTCTTGCGCCCCAATATCATGTTCCACAATTGTTTCTATCAAAATCCTCCGATATATACATAGTGCAGACTCTTCCCCCTCCACATCATCTGATATCCTCGTCAACATATCATAAAAGCTCTCTGACCTCTTCTCTGCCTTTGAAGCATATTTTGCTATATACTTTAACACCGCGTGTTTAGAAACAACAGGCTGGCAATCTATATTACCACGCCGTATGGCCAACATGTCTAAGTTGTGAAGGTTCAATCTCACATCATTGCGAGAAGGTTCAAATCTCTTTTGACCATCTGCATCAACAAACAAATCTAAATCATCCCGGAGGTCCCATGGAACATTATAACGACAAACCATGGACGATCCCTTCTTTCTCAAACAAGACATCTCACTACATTTAGTGTGCCTTTGCACATGGTTGACAAGTTCTTCATAGTCATAAAGTGGGTCACGCTCTAATATCCGTGAAGGCTTCATCGAGAAAGGATCTTTATCTCTGGACCGACCGAGCAGGACATTTATTTGATGGCTATCACGGGGATTCCACAAAGTGACGTATCTATCAAAAAATGATCTCACAGCCATTACCTAATTCTCATCTTCCCAATCCAATGTTTCCATACATGGGCTACCAGGAACCCACATGAATCCGTGGACATGTGCAGATCCTCGATGTTGCCACTCAAACCTACAAATACCATGCCAAAAAAAATGCGGCTTACAAAACCATTCGTTCACAATATTGAAAATGGATCAGATCACTGCACAAATTTAAATAAATTTCAATCAAACAGATAACTACAAATCTATACCAATAATCCTTTGCACCAATTAGTTTTTGTATCACCTCTTCATGAAATATCTCAAATCTTTTGTGCATGTAAGTTGCGATGATATGAGGATAATCTATCACATTCTCAATCCGCCACCTATACGCCCTCGAAGAATTTGAAGGAGGTTCCCCCGGAATCAACCGGTGCAAATCAAACCACTTTGTGTCTGCTACGGTAAGCGTAAAAAAAAGAGTCAGGCTACCCAACTGAACAATCATATCTGTCAGCTCACTACGACATGAGTACCAGTAAGACCTAGTCCCACGAAGTTTTGTTCCAAAACGCATCACCTTTTCTGCCAACTTATCATCATTCGCATTATTAATGTGATGACACAAGTCTTCAATAGTCATGGGAACATTGTCCTCCAAATTTCTCTTGACAAAACTAGAAACTATGGCATAACTGCGGTGCCGTAATTATCTATTATATGCACAATATCTAAATCTCGGGTGCCTTCCAAACCTATTGTCATGATACCTTATCAAATGCTTCACATAATCATGAAACTGTACTGTTCTAATCCTCGGTTGCAACCATTCAGCATCTCCCATAGGAAAGAGGGTTGGAAATGCCATGGACAACATGCCCTCTGTGTTGTATTCATTTATTGGCGAAGACGCAATCGGTGGCCAATCAACAACATCGATCGACCTCAAATCCGTATTTTCAACAAACAATCTGACTTCCTCCATCTTCCTTCGTGGATTAGGAAGCCTTAAAGCAAACGATCATGGATGATTATGTACATGTTCTTCTTTGACACTCACTATATCCATTGTTCCTTCTCTCCTTACGTGCTCATCTTGTATCTCAAATTCCACCTGACGAATTCTTTCTGATACATCTCCCTCTACTTCCGGGAGATCTTCTAATGCTGCGTAGTCTATCTCTACATCTTTTTAATACCTATCGTTATGAATTTTGTAACGCAAATCATTCAATACACACGAGCAACTAACAATACATTCATACTCCCTCTATCCAGCATTCTGTCTTTTCACAATATGAATATCCACATCCTCTATTCAACAAGGAAGCAGTCTAGCAATAGAAGATACATCTTGGGGAAAGTAAATAGTGTGTCCACTATATTTTTACTGGCCACCATGTGCATGAGTTACATGCAATATGGGATTCACCCACACTATCAACATTTCTTCCACCTGTGTCAGTACATGCAACACTTCTGGTTGATCCCCAGGATCCATATTGTTCCACTTTGAATATCGATGACCACCTCATTCACACTTGCATCTCTTGCAAATAGGTCCTTCCACTGAAAGTGTCACAACTATACCAGGATATGACTCTTTGCATATACCACACATCTGAATAACTTTCAGTGCATCAATCCTTTTCAAAAATTCATGACGAGACTTGAGCATCCTATTCAATTGTACACCATAACGCTATGAGTAAAACTATGTGTAACTTTGATTCGGGAAATTATTCACACCACTTATCGTAGGTATGTTTCGATGTTGAATGTCCTGTTCTGACTCAATATCATGCTTAGCATCCCTGGGATAGTGGATGTTGTTTTTCCCTACTGAATCTATTGCATGACACTCCATATTCTCCCTATTCACAGACCCCCTTCTATCACTGTCCACATTTGCAAAAGAATCTGTATAATTCATTTTCTCAGGTAAATTCTGATCGTAAGCATTCATGTTATTCTCCAAATGCTCATGTACATCACTTTGGATCCCAACACGCAATTCACATGAAAAATGATGCTCTCGAACATGTTCTATGCATTCCATTTCGCATAAGACTTCTGGATAAGACATCTCCTTGACAACCTACACACAAATATACCGAGTCATAAAGACCTAACAAATGAAAAATGCACCATCTCTAACGTCACATCTTATTTTAATGCATAAATTTTTAAAAATATATCACAAAGAAAATTTCACCTGCACTTCGATTCACGATTGAGTTGTTTTTTTGCTGCTGCAACATTTCATCCAACATCGGATGAGGAATATCAGATATTCCAATAGAAATATCTTGTAATGAACCTCTCCCATAGCTACTTCCACTTGTTGCTACGTTTATGTATAAGAATAGCAATTCGTGAGACATTTTTAGAAAATTTTGAAAATTCATATATACATAACATTCAAAGACATTTTTGTTAACAAAAATCTGATGAACTCCAATAGATCATAAATTCAAAACTATTGCAGGGAATCTATAAATTGGAGAATAAAAATTCACCATCCCTGACATCACAACTTATTTTGATGCTTACATTTAAAAAGTATCTCACAAAGAAAATTTCACCTGCAGTTCGGTTCACGATCAAATTTTTGTGTTGTTGCGATGAGATTTCATTCAACATCGGATCAGGAATATCAAATATTGCAACAGAAATATCTTGCAACAACCCTCTACCATATCTACTCACGCTCATTTCTATATCTATTTATAGCAATTTCACCTTGTGATATATTTTATAAAATTTCAAAAAAATTAGATATACATAACATGTAAAGAGATATTGGTTAATAAGAATCCAACCAACTACAACAAATCATATTTTTAAAATTTTTGACAAGGAATCTATCTACTGGAGAATAAAAACACACCATCTTTGACTTCTCATATTATTTTAATGCATAATTTTTTAAAAATATATCACAAATAAAATTTCACCTATACATCTATTCACGACTAAGTTGTTACGTTGCTAATGTGACATTTCATTTAACATCAGATGAGGAATATCAGATATTCCAACAGAAATATCCTGTAATGACCCT
>CM034154.1:51607757-51622356 GCA_019776745.2 Taxus chinensis | reverse complement strand
CGACCTGCTGATGTGGTATAGACATATTGCGTCTCTCGAAATTAGCCTTCCTATTAACCCGGATGAGAATGTTGATCCAAATTGGGGGGAGGGTTGGTAGATGGTGAACAAAAAAAAGAAAGGAAAAGATGGATATGTGCCTCTCAAGATGAGCCTTAGATCTCATAAAGGGAAAGTTAATGGAAGTTGAGTTCCCTTGGTCTTGTTGGCCATGTTTCCTTGACCAAATTTACTTTGGGTTCCCTCCTTTTGGTGTTTCCCTGTTCCTGGGGTCTAGCTTCTCATTTTATTTCTTTTTTCAGCCTGTGCGCTCTTGTTTATTGTTGTTTCTCTTTTGGGCTTTGAATATTTTATTTACGGTTGTATAGGGTTCCTGATCCCTTCAAAATTTGTTTTTTACCTAATCTAATAAAAAAAAGGGAACATAAAAACTACTTCCAATCGTGTACATCTCTTGGAGGCTTGAAGCTGGGAATCTTATTCTGAAATCCATAATGGTAATACATGCCTATTCGTAGAAATTTTCATGATCAAAGAATGTTATAGGTCATCATTAGATAGATTTTTTAAATTAAAAAATAGTTTAGTGAAAAAGATGGGGAAATAAAAACTATGTTAAATACACTTTGATATGTAGAGTAGAGAATTCAATTATTACCATTGGATTGTATGGATCCCCTTGCCATTAGGTATGTGGCATATGATAAATTAGGACATATACAACTACAATATAGGGCCAGAAACTAGTGGTTTGAATGTGAAAGGGTTGGACAATGTTCAAGGCCTTAGGTGCAAAGAAATTTGCTATTAAATACATAACATTGTGCTCTTCCTCATTGTTAGTCTAATGGATTAATTTATGGAGAAATGGAGGCATTGCAGTCTCTTTTAGATGCATTAATCTAGAAAAATATGTTGCAATGCCATCCTCTCCAATCCCATTAGGGATGCCTCTAAATCAAACTATGCCATTCCCTAGCTCCCATTCACCAAAGTAATTTCTATGGGCCTTCACTGTTTGAGAATTACTATAGATAATATTTACAAAGCAATGATGAAGCCATTGAAAGCTAGAGTATGTGCCAAGTGCATCATGGGATTGATGTGGTCATTTGTTTTCAGGTCTCCAAAAAAAAATGGATGAAAAGCTATGCAAAAAGCTAGAAAATTTTAACCTCTTTGCTATTGATAATATACCCTCCAGACCGTTTGCTCCTCCTAACGCCCATAGTCGGGCACTCCTTGTTGGTATTGCAAGATTAAAATTCTCGTATGTTTAAAAGTTTTCTCTCACAAATTTGCCTACAAAATCCGCAACATGACATGCAGATTGCTTCCATCAATTTCACCAAACAAAATCCTCTATCCTAGCCTTTTTATTAAAATTTAGGAGATAATATTTTTTATTAAAATTCATTTTGATTTTGACTTCAAGTAAATATTGGTGAGGTCACTCAATTTAAGATTCATTTCTTCAACTACAAATTTTAGAGTTGTCAAGGGATCCATTTTTTTAAGAAGATACAAATTATTAAGACCTTATATACATTAAAACACAATATTTGGGTGTATGGTAACTTGGCACTTAAAACAATTTTATAAAATGAAGATTTTTCATGGTACTTCAGATCTTGGAAACTGCCATCTCCTCATTCAACCATGCACAAAATGTTGGAAACTGTATGATTTAGGATACCCGCGTAACACATTTTCAATTTATTCTTTTGTTTTTTATTATTAATTAATACTTAATAATTAATAATTTTGACAGTTGTCAACCATTTAATGGAACAGTGCAGTAGGAGGTGTAAACCATTGAGTGGAAAAGAGCAGCAGGAGGTGTCAACCAGACAACAAGACGAGTATAAAAAATATTTTTATTGAGTTATGGTAGACCTATAGACCTAATTGGACATTGCTATTATAATATAAATTAATCTATTGAATACAATTAAAAATAATCAAGTAACTTTGTTGTAATTTAATTGTGACTTATTTACTAAGTTGATATCTATAATAATACTTCATATAATTTAAAGAGTAGCAAATTGTGATGACTTTGTTAATAAATATATAATTATATCAGTAAAAGAGAAGGGAAGGAAAGAGTAAGGGGTCATAAAGATGTTATTTCTCATTATATATTACACAAATTAATTGAAATCTAAATTTATAAATTTCAAATGTAGTAGGCTAATAAAGAACAATAAAATTAAGAGCTTCCATGACAATTGGTAAAAATATCAATATTCGTACTGCTACTAAAATGGTATTGTTCCCGCCTAGCCATGCCTAGGATGCCATGCTAGGTTAAGATGTTATTGAAATTACAATATGACTTTTCCTTGACGTGTTTATGTAGAGAAATCGCTATCTTACACAAATCAAAAAGGGAATTAAAATTTGTGTGTTTTGCTTTTATTTGAATTAATCATAATCCTCTTCCTCTTCCTCTTTCTCTTCATTTGTTAAAAAAATTGAAAAAAATAGTATTAGAACTTAGGTGAGTTTAAACGGAAATGATGAAACATTGCTTAAAAGCATGATGGCTGGTATCAAGAAAATAATACAAAACAAAGGCATTTTGCCCTTGAGAAAACAAAGCTACCTTACCTATTTGAAAACATCCTTTATGAATAAAATTGTAGGTAGATTACTTCTTTTGATCGGCAATGACATATTTGTCTACTAGAGGTATATCATATTCATTATAATCAATTTTACATGTGTATTTTATAGTGGGGTATCTATACTTAATTGACGTAGATGCAATAATATGAATTTTTGTAGATTTACTATATATTTCATCAAAAAAGAACTAAGGGAAGATTCCAACCTAGTAAGGGTTCGCCTTGTTGATCATTTTGGAGATCAATAGTTAGACTAAAATATGAGATATTGTCTCCATCTGAATCAACAACATATCGTCTTGAAGTGCTGATGTCAAAGTCTATTCTCTCTATCTTGCAAGTGTATACTTTGTCCTTCAATCGTGATTTACATCCTGAAGGGGTCCCTCATAACAAGCCACTCTTGAGCTAAAAATGGGGAACATACATAAAACAATGAAAATTTTTAGAAGGAATCAACATTACTTTTTACTAGTTTGTAAAGATGGAGACTCAATAAGAATAATCATAATTTTGGAATTTTAAAACATAGACCATATAAACTCAAGAATAGTTATTACAAGAAGAGATTTTTTTAATTCAAAAGTTAAAAAACCTCTTACAAACTTGGCTCTCACACCAATTTTTACATGAACTCAACAATTGGAAATGTAATTAGGCCTATAGGCCTAACATATAACTTCACTCAATGATTTTCGACATGTGTCCTGTAGCTCTTTTCCATAGAGTTGTTGACAATTGTTGTATTTGGTAATTGACAGCTAGCTGGATTACTAATAAAAAATAATATTAATAATAAAAATACAAAAATTGGTGGGGAAACAGTTGGAGATCTCCGGGAAAATAAATCGGTTGAATGGCCTAAATATTAATAAATATTAATAATGTGAATAAATCGGTTGAATTTTAAATATTAACAATGTGAATGAAAAACGGTTCAACCGTTTACTACGCGCTGCAATAAGTATTTTCCAAAATTAGGATGGAATCATTTCTTGGAATTGATTAGGTTTCATTGACGTGGATCAGTCACACAGATGAAGCTATCAACAGTTAATTTGATGGCAGTCGGACAAAGCTTTTCCTGAATCTATTGAAAGGTAATTGTGGCGGCTTTCTATTTTTGTTGCTATTAATCTGAACTTGTAATATAGTGTTTGATTTAGATTAGGATAAAATATTTCATTGGATAATCTAAAATTGCAACACATTGTTTGATTTAGATTTGAATAAAATAATTCTTTGAACTCCTTTTAAACTACTCAGCCTGTTCACACGTTTGGTATTGATCCATGCATGAAGGTTTCCAAAGTGAAAGCGGAGCATCTTCTGACCAAGTTTTTATTAAAATTTCAACGTTGTTCACTATACGAGAAAAATAATCAGTCTGCCATTGCGGAGGATCAGCTCTTTGGTTATTCATGCTTATCTTTTCCAAAATATATCACTTCAAATTGCTCCTGTTTTGACTGGAATTTGTAATTTCTTACAATCTTGTTGTCGATGGAGGTTTTAAGCGGTAATTTCATGTATGTTGCTCTTTTGAATATTGTGTGTTTTTTTAGGGAGAAAATGTCTATTTGCACTTGTTATGGATTGGGAAGAAATTTATTGTTTTTTTATGACTGCGAATTTCTATGAAATTAATTTTTTATAAGCAAGTTAAAAGGGATTATATTCACCAACTATTATACATTAAAAATAATCATCGATCAAGAATTAATCAATGGATTAGAATTAATTATGGATTGAAATTTCAGTTATTAATTTAAAGGTTGTGAAAAATTTCACCAAATTCGGTGAAAAGGATTTGAACTTATTTTTTAGTTAACACATTTGATGTCAGATAAATAAAATTTCAGTAATAAACCTATAGCTTATTCAATGACAGGGTTGTGCGTTGCTTCCATCAGTATTTCACTCCATTTAATTTTTGAACTGTTGAATCATACTTTAGGGGATTTGTTTAATTTGTTATTGAGTCACTATTATCAAGGTATGCAACCCGTTTATTGAAGGAATATTAGCTCTGTTTTTGGCTCAATCTGATTCATATTCTGCTTCTATTAAATTTAATATTTTGATTCATATTCTGCTTCTATTAAATTTAATATTCTGATTCATTTGATACGACTCTGCATTTAATAGCTTTTCCATTTTTTTTCTGTTACCATTATTTTCAGAGATTTGATGAATTTAAGGATGTATATTCACATTTAGAAAAATCTTTGTATGATAATATTATTACTGTCTTGAGAACTAATTTGATTATTTGATTATATCATGCTTTTGAATATCAATTAAAAATTTAAAACCAGAATATCCTTCATTCTTGTGGCTTGATCCTAAGGCACACCCTGCCAAACAATTATTAATTTTTTTAAAACACATTGGCCTTCTGCAAAACACATTTGACCAGTGACAATTATGTTAGGCAAGATGATATCAATGCACTCTGCGATAGCTTTGCCAACTATCATATAAAGAATATATAGATTATTTAATTTTCTGGGTGCTAATTTTATTGAATGCAGATAGTCTTGGATTCCAACTCAGCAGCACACGTTTTGTGAAGGAATCCAGAGCTTCGTTATCTAAAGGCATCATACGATCAATTTTTCAGGTTGGAATCTCTTTTTTTAATGGTTTTTGCATTTCTTATTGTGTTGGAATCTCTGTTTTAATGTGCATTTGAACATTTTTTTAAAGAATTTTTAAAATTATTAAAGAGGGGAATAAAAATTATTCCGCTCTAAGAATGCAATTGAAATTGTAAAAATAAAATGACCAAATTGAAATCAATTAGCCATCGAGGAGAAATGGTTCATAGTTAATGCCTATAGGATATTTGTAGATTTTATTGTTCAATAGTTTTAGTGTGAGAAAAAATTAATTATTAGTTACATACGGAATATACAGCAAAACAAAATTCATAAATTTTATTATGTTTTAAGGAAAATAATATATCCAATTAATAGATTCAAAAAGGTTATTTTTTAAATTGAAATTCTGTAAATAAGTTATTATCGTTATAATTATAATAATAATACATAAATATTGTAAAATAATTTTAGTTAAAAAAGTTAAACTTCTTGTAATATTAAATATAAAAAAATCATTTCTTTGAGGAAAAAATATGACCTTCCCCTCTTATAATTTTAAATTTAGTTTTAATAAAATATATAATATGCTAGAATAGAATCTTATTCTTATAATAGATTATAAATATTATTTCATTAAAGTAATATAAAAATCTCAATTATTTAGTGTATTTAATATATTATACAGTAAAGATATATTTTTGGCGATGTGATATTTTTATAGTATTTTAATTTTTATTTCATATAAGTCTTTTTTTCTAATTTTGGGGTAATGTATTTTAAAATTATTTAATGTGCAATTTAATATAACTCCATGTTAATATTATCAAAATTCCCTTTATAAGTGTCATGGACTATTTTATTATATATATATTTTAATGCATATTTTCTACTTAAAAGTTTTCAACATGTGATTTTTCTACAAATTTTTTCTATCTGTGAAATCGAATATTTGTAAATTTATAATTTGAACACATTGACGAATATGTATTTGATAGAAAAAATTAAGTGTGATGTTTATGAGAAATAATTGTATGTGTATATATATTTTTACATCATTTCCATTGGGGATCATTTGCAGATATTTATCCAACTCAGAATCTAGCATTGTAAGTGCCTTTTTCGATACCGGGAGCTAGGATTTGCAAATGGGATATTTCCTGATATGCTCGCCTAGCACGTCCAAATTTGGACTTTAGCCCGTGTTTTTGAAGAAGGTTTTTAAAGCAATGTAACGAGGGATTCCCCAATATATGTTGAGCATATGCTTTTTGCGATGATACAGTTTTTCTATAAGAAATGTCAAACGTAAATGTTTGACATTTCTATGAAAAAACCGTGACATCGTATTTTGTGTATGTTTGGGATAATGTTTTTTATACATATCATGAAATATGGTTGGACTATATTGTTTATAATTTTCATGAGTAGACGAGATTTTATTTAATTTACATTTCTATATTTTATTTTTTCAACCTATGATTAATGTCACTACTACAAGGGGGGGTGTTTTGAGACAATAATAGAGACAATACTTGATCAAATTGTCTCAAATAGAGACAATAAAAAAGTTGTATATTGTCTCTATTATTGTCTCAAAGCGGGTGTCTCTAATATTGTCTCTAATTATTGTCTCTTCAGAGACAATATAGGTTGATACATATTTTGTCTCTTGAGAGACAATAAAGTTTTTGTCTCTCTAGAGACAATATTTGTATTGTTTCGCTAGAGACAATACAAAATACTGATTTTGTCTCTCTAGAGACAATACTAATTTCAATTTTTATTGTCTCTCTAGAGACAATATGAATTTAAAGAATGAAAAATCTGAATTTCAAGAATAAATAATAACCAAATATCATATAGTGCAATCGACGGCTACATATCGTCTATGATGTTAGAGTAGACTGGTAAGGAATATCATAAATTAAAAACAATTTGATTTGAATCTTGTGCCCAACAAATGGGTCCACAAACATTTTATTAATATCAAATAAGATAAAATACAAAAGGGTGTCTAAATACTGTTAACCCTTTAAATACAATGATAAAATACAAAAGGGTGCCTAAATTCCGTTATCCCTTTGCATACAATATGAACACCTCTCCACCCCCAGCTTCAAGCGATCTGTCTGCTTCCCTAGTGTTACTTTGAGGTTTTTTTTCTTAACTTTAATTTTGAGTCAATGTCTCTCTGTCGGCAGCTGTCATTTCATGTTCTTCGCTTTGATTGTCTCAACTTTGATACAATTATCTACTATCAATAGCACCAAGCAACTCAACTTTAGTCTTCATGAAAACAAAGATTATAATGACTCGTTGCGTTTATCAACTATCACTTGAAAATTTATAACAAACATCTCATTAAAATACCGAGGTTGAATTAAACATATAACAAGAAACCATCAACCTTTCATAAAAAAGGCCATCTTTAATAACAAGGCATGTCTATGCTGAGCCTTTTCATAATGTGACAGGTAACTTGAAAATACAATACATAATAACATTGCTCTTATACTTGAAGTTATTTTGATGATACGAGCTCACATAAAAAAGAGTATAGTCACCTCCAAGCATAACTTGACCACGAGCTTTCGTAGGCCAGGATGAGAAAAGTTTGTATTGAAGTAAACAATATGGAGAGCTTGAAAAACTTCAGCAAAAAGGTATAAAGAGGGTAAAATAGTTTGCAGCCAACCTTCAGAGAAACCCCTCCGACTAGAAATCCATCAACATTAAGATGTGCTGCCAACTCAACACAATTTCCAGCATTTACTAAACTTGCAATATGCAAAACAAGTAATGGTGTGTTTATTCCAGTCAAACAAGAAGCTGATTGGCACATATTAAAGTGCTTCTGCACGACATTAGTAAGAACATGTTATCCTAGATGAACATAGACAATTTATCCACTCTTTACAATGACCTTAAAATTTCAGCAATATTCAAGTTTCCTCCTCCATCATTGACCCAAAAGAAGATGGCAATGATGATAAGAATAAAAAATCATTCAAACTGTTAGAGCATGCAACATATCTATTAGAGCATATAACAATTACAAACCTCAAAATACAAGCTAGATATCCTTAAACTTCAGTCACTAGCAAAAGATGCCTCTTGACAAAGAATGTACCTTTGCATGTTCTAATTCCTCAAGAATCAGAATTCTTGCTCCATCCCCCATGAAAAACCAATCACGATCCTGTCAAAAAGTGGAGCAATTAGTCTAGCTAATTTGAAAAGTTGTCCCAAAATCAAGTATGAGATGCTTTGATATTAGAAAAACGCAAAAGGAGATCAATGACATTATTCTTTTGTTGGATCATCATAATGGACCAATAATCATACTTCATCCCATGGACGTGATGCTCTTGTGGGATCATCATTCCTTTCTGACAATGCCCGCAAGCTACAAATCCCCCAAGACCTGCAAGCAAACATATGTTCACCAGATCAAAACTCAAAGAATACTTGCAAACGGTGACCATGTGAAGCCCGGTAAAAGTAATTATATGAATATGGTTATTATACAATCATATCATAATCCTGTAAAAAATAACTCAGAGTCACGAGCCAAAATACAAGAAGAAAATAGATGCTACTTGACTTTACCTATTGGAATAATAGCAGCATTAGAGCCACCGAAAGCATGACATCTTAAAAACACACCAATTTGAAAACATGTAGATTCAGTGCCTCCGTAATGAAATGTATCTCTTTTGTAAACAACGAGTAATAAGATAAGTGTAAACAACTTACAGCTTCACCCCGAATTATATGATTTGCAGCACCTATGAGATAGAAAGTGCTTGTTGCACAAGCAGTAGAAATAGAGTCATTTGGACCCATCCATCCCTACAATTGAGGCATTCAGTATGCAAGAATAAGTGTGCATCTATTTTTCATAGCTCAGTATGAAAGAGAGATTGTTCTTGTAAGTCTTTATGTTGCCATATGTTACTTAATACTATGATTACTTGCAAATGTATTCTAAATAACTCTTTAAATTAATATGAATGAACATGGTTGTGAAGTACTTGCAATGGTAGATGGTGAATTCCTTAGTGAAAGTGAGTATGGTTAGGCTTTGTAACCGAAATATGATGCAAGAAATGATGGTGGAAGGATTCATTCAAAAGAGAGAGAATTCAAGAAGGATGTGGCAGAGCTTAGAATGCAAGGAGTAATTCAAAAGCCAAAGGTGAGAAGTTTCTTGAGATATGTTGTCTCAATTCTGAGAAGAACCCAAAAAACAAGGTTTTGCATTTGATTCTTGTATTCTTGAGCTCCCAACGAATGGTATGAGGGTGTTAGGTATTTAATAAAGATGAAGACAAATTTCATGACATTATAATTTCTCCTTTGTTCAGTTGCTATTCCTCAAATCTTATGAAACTCTATTTTTTCCAGGATTTTCAAGACTGTACTGAGCTTTCATATGTTTCTTTTTATATCGAGATGCTAATAGCTTGTTAGGGGTTTGCTGTACGTATGGAGGCATGTAGAATTTGGTAGGAACCTCGGTATATTCTTGGTGTGTCGATATTTACGACAACCCTTATATTCTGCCTTGACTGTCATATAATCCTATGGATTTCCTGTGTTGATACAGGTCTGTACAACATTCTTACATGTTCCCCTGATATCTAGATGACTACAAGTTGTATTTTGGATGTATGTCTTGGAACGAGGCAGTAACTGTAGGATCCTTTGTATATTCTTGAAGAGTCACTGGTTCTTAAATCTCTCATGCTCTGTCCTGTTCTTAGTAAACATGTGCTTAGGGTTACAAATTGTGATTTTGGAAACTGTAGCATTGAAACCTAGCTGTCATCATATAGGCCTCCATCAGAAATTTTGAGAGGGAATGTAATATAATCCTAAGAGTATGTTTGGAGAGCTTAATACTTTGAAACCCCTATAACTCTACCCTGTGACAGTGACCTCCTGACTCTGGGCTCTAAAATCCTATCAATAACTCATTCCTCTGTACCAAAACACCGCCCAGGGGTTGCAAGACACAAACTTCTTATGTTTAGATTCCCTTTATCCTATTTGAGATGTTTCCCCAACTTTTATGCACTGATCCTTGACAAATTATGCCCAGTTCTATTTGAAACAGTTATGCTAGTGACCTACTTAGGTCTCTTTGTGCCCAACCAGTCTAGTTCTCATAGGACAGTAGTAATTTCTTCATTAAATTCTCCTAATTCTCATTTAAACACTTCAAACATGCCTCATGTCACCTTAGGAACAAGTCCACAAACATAAACAAGAATTGTCTATTAAATTCTACCCTTTACCCTCACTGTCCTGTACACTGTTACCTCCTTTTTTCAGTCAAAATTACTGTTATGCACAATTTTTGATGGGCAACTCCATTCACCCTGAGATTTGGGGATCTCATGCTCATCCTGGGATAGAAATTTCTTCAAAGTTTCACAGATTTTGGTCGGTGGGAATAAAGAGCAGCTCGATGCCCTACATCGAGCCCGAGAAAAGATAATTTGTTCTAGAAGTCATATTATTCACTGTCAAGGCTTGCAAAAATTATATTTGTGCTCCTTATACCCTATAGCATCTTTCTAACCTAACAGTCAAGGGCTTCATGTCATTTGCATGGCATTGAGGGTTTCTAGCTCGCTGTCCTCTCAGAAATCATAATGCAGAGTCCACTAGAATGCACACAATCTAGCATTTATCTCATCAAATTGATATGTACTCATCAAATGAAACATAGAGAGTTCCCTTGGGATTTTTCAGCATCACCTCGTTTAAGAACTGTGCAATTCCTAGCTTTGAGAACAAAGAAAGCACTACACTCGTTTGCTCTACACTTGTCACTGTTGTTTCTTTCAAGACACCACGACTGAAGATTCAAGCTCTTCCTCTTCCTAGGAGTTTCACTTCTCTACATGACAAGCTAAAAGAAGCATTTGGGTTGAAAAGGAGATCCTCATCGTCATCTTCAATGTTCTTGCATGAGCTAGAGGAGTTAAATATTGCTCTTGGAAAACTCAACAATGTTCTTAATTCTAATTCCAAATTGTTGATTCCCCTTCAGATCTCTCCCACTAACATGGCACTCCATGACTTGGAGATGGCTCTACCATCATTTGAGCACAAAATCAACCAGTGATTCAAGCTTCTTATCACTTCCATAGTTGCACTCTTGAACACAATTTATTCTCAGTAACTAGCCAGTTATTACAAGGAGTACTAAAAGAGGCTGCCAAATTGGCCTTTTATACAGTTTTGAGTCTCAATTCTAAAAAAAGCACATGTATCAATGTAATATATATATCAATACTTCAACGAAGACAATGTATGAATTGATCTTCAATACAAAATACCAAACATTGGTCACAATTTTCATCTGCTTGTTTATGGTTATATCTGTTTTTGGTTCTTTGGTACTTTTCATACATCCATCCAACCTATGGAATTAGAAAATTTCAGTATATTCAAATATACCCTCAAACACTACACAGGCTACAACTTCCTCTGGATGTGGTAAGGCTATTCGCAGTGATAACAGTTGTGACCATCTTCGTGCCATTGGTGGTGGTCATACGCTCACAACTTCAAAATCCAGAGTCCAGAGAAGCAGCAACATCCTGTGATGTAGAGAAATATACACTTCATCCCATCTTTTCTTTATAATTTAATAATTAATCCTTGGTGGCCTCTGAATAAGCATTCTTCACCATAGCTTCACCCAGCTCCTATGTATGTTTGTATCATATATATATATATATATATATGTTTCAAATTTATTTGATTTGTTTTGTTACAAATGTTTCAGATGCTACTAACAGTGAAGACTATAGGATCAAATCTGAAAAGAAATGGCCTGTGAGAGGGCAAGATCATACAGTTGTTCAGGCACTGTTGAGCTTAAACTTCTGGATACTGTTCTTGGCAACAACATGTGGCTTGGGCTCTATAATTACTGCAATAGACAACATTAATCATATAATCATATAAGTAATCTACGAAGACTCAAATTGGGTTTGCAAATGTTTTATTTGGGTTTTTAAATTTTTTTTAATCCGTAAACTAGTTTTGTAAGAAAAGATGTGGCAGTTAATATTGGATAACTAAGCTTTCGAATTTTCTCAACGTGGCACCCCTCCTTTTCCTTCACGCTTTCCCCCTCTTCCAGAAAACAAAAACCAGAATCCCCTGCCTTCTATTTATTCCTCCTTTCTCCACAGACTTCTCAGATCTGTGGACTCTTCCTCTGCATTTGCATTGTTTGACTCCTCCAATCTCCACATATTTGTCCTCATCTTCATCCCCAGATCCAATCCCATACAGAAAATTATCATCTGTGTCGAATTGGATGCGAAATGGTCATGATCAAGGGAGATTCAGTTTGCATTAGGGAGGTGTGGGTAGATAATCTGGAAGAAGAGTTTGAGCTAATCAGGGAGGTAGTAGATCAATACCCATATGTCGCCATGGACACTGAGTTTCCTGGTGTTGTGATCAGGCCATTGGGGAGGTTCAACAGCAGGGCAGAGCACCATTACCACACCTTGAAAGCCAATGTGGATACCCTGAAACTCATCCAGCTGGGATTGACATTTTCTGATGAGGAAGGAAACCTGCCAGATTGTGGTACAGGTCAGCTCTGTGTGTGGCAATTCAATCTGAGAGAATTTAATCCCCGGGAAGACATCCATGCCCCTGATTCCATCGAGCTGCTGAGACAGAGTGGTATCGATTTCAAGAAAAACAATCACTTGGGTATCGATTCTAAGCATTTTGCAGAGCTTCTGATGTCCTCTGGAGTTGTTTTGAATGAGAATATGAGATGGATTACTTTCCACAGTGCGTATGATTTTTGGTATTTGATCAAACTTCTGACTTGCAACTACTTGCCCCACACCCAAGAATGATTTTTCAGTTTGATGAGATTGTATTTTCCAAGTGTGTATGATGTCAAACATATGATCAAGTTTTGTGATGGGTTGTATGGAGGTCTGAACAGAGTGGCTGAGCTACTTAAAGTGGAGAGAACAGGCATATGCCATCAAGCAGGGTCTGATAGCCTGCTTACTTCCTCTGTTTTCATGAAATTGAAAGAGGGGTTTTTCATGAGATCCATGGACAAACATACAAATGTCTTATATGGAATGGGTTTGGACAACTGCTATTGAAAACTAGCATGTTAAACTATTCTCCTTTGTACATTGTAATTACAACAATAATCAACAAAGAGCTACTTAAACTTTTGGTCTGTACATAATTTTATTTTTGATAATTACTCGGTGTTCTTCCCTTCGACAGCTGCATATACCCATTTCTTCCACTCCTATACACAGATAATCTTGTTTCAATCACAACTACAACTCAAAGCCTAACGGATCATCTGAAAGCTTTAGAACTTTTTAGCAAAGAGGTCTTAATGCAATTTAACAATTCTCCAGTAATAAATGTCAGAAATTACAATTCTTACCACACTGCTTGCATCTCTTCCTCCACAAAACAAAAGTAGACCATCTGAATGAGCACTTGCAATTGCATACCTATCAATGCAAGCAAATGTTAGCAATGGAAGATTCATCAACAGATACATTACTGACTTATTGAAACGAGATCAATACATTTGTCTACAAACCAAAAGATAATACCTGGGGGCTGCAAACCAAAAGATAATGACCATAATAGAATTAAACATCAATCAACCTTATTGAGCATATTATAGCCATCTCATCAAAAAGAAGGTTATAGAAGTTCTTATGAGGCAAAAAAAGCCATCTTAAAATGTATAGATACATACTATAAATCTAGCTATCACATAAATATCTGTGTTTGACACGCATTTGAGCAGTTTTATAGACCGATCAAACTCTCAATAAGTTCATAAAACAAACCAATAAGTTCACTGGTAATGAAATAGCCAATAATTCATAAAATAACAATCAATTTAAATCTATTTAGCCGGATAGGAAAATAGTCTATTCTTTTTTGTCCTCTTTGACGAGGGAACTATAATAGATGGTGCAACATGACAATCATCCTGAACTCTTGTCTGTTGGATTTATGGGTTGTTTCCAAATGAGTTCCAAGAAGGTCAATCGATTCATTTGTCCAGCAACAAAATCATCACATCCTTCTGTGGCATCTTCATGTTCACTGTCAGTTGCACCCTTTAAGGAGTTTGATTGTTGCACATCCTATTAAACAACATACTTTAGTTAATTAAATTATCACAACAGTGATACTTAAATGTTTTATTATGTCATCAAATACTATAATAAACTTACCTCAGATTCATGCTCAATGACCAATTTCTCCCCTTCGATATATCATCTGTTGCCGGAGCCTTGGGACCATGCATAGTGCATATTTCAGATCTTC
>CM034154.1:51296217-51597149 GCA_019776745.2 Taxus chinensis | reverse complement strand
GTGACGATGTTGAAAATAATGGTAAAAAACTTAATGGGGATGAGAATGATGATGATGATTTGATGGAGATGATGATGAGAATGAAGATAACGATGATGTATGATTACGAAGACAATAATGATGATGATAATGAAAATGAAAATGATCAATGATGTTGGTGATGATAATGATGACAACAATGATTAAAAAATGGTGGTGATGATAAAGACAATGATAGTGATCGACGATTGTGGTGTTGATAAAGATGATGACAGTAATTACGACGACAATGATGATGATGATGATGATCATAATGAAAATAACAGTAAAAAATTAGATGAAATGATAATGATGACGCTGATGATAACGATTTGATTGGGAATATGATGAAAATGATGATGATGACAATAATAATAATTCGTGATTATGAAGACAATAATGACGACAAAAATGATCAACGGTGGTGGTGATGATAACGACGATGATGAAAATAGACAACGATGACACTAATGATTATAATATGATAATTTAGTTTTTGATAATTTTAATTTTTAGTTTTAATTTAATTTTATAATTTTATTAATATTTACCTTTAAATAATTTTAAATTTTTATTTATTTTTTAGTCTCGTGAATTTTTTAATTTTTAGTAATTTGTAATATTCTATTAATTTTAAATATTTGTAAATTTAATATTTTATTTTTCTAATTAATTTTAATATGTAAATTAAATTTTTTTAATTTTTATTCATTTTTAGTTTTTAATTAATTTTTTTTAATCAATTTTTTATTTTTAAATTTATTTCTAATTTTTATTTTTAATTAATTTTTTTGTGGATTTAAATTTTAAATTTTTTAAAGATTTAATTAATTTTTTTAATTTTTTCTAATATTTATTAATATTTAATTTTCATTAAAGACAATATTTTTTATTGATATTTATTAATTTAAAGACAATAATTTTAAATTAATATTTATTAATTTAAAGACAATTTTTTTAATTAATATTTATTAATTTAAATTTTATTATTATTTTTAATTTGTAATTTTTGTTAATTGAATATTTTAATTTTTAATATTTATTATTTAATAATTTTAATTCTAAATTTAAATTCTCAATTTTTAATCTTTTATTAATTTAATCATTATTTTATTTACTATTTTAAAAATATATTTATTCTTAGATTTAATGTTTATTAATTTTAATTAATAACCATTAATAAACAGGCCTATCGGCCTGTTCATATCACCAAAGGTGATATTGCAAATATATGTTCTAAAAACTAATCACTATTGAACGTCGGCGGTTTTTTCGGCGTTAACATTGACGTCAGATAAAGAACACTAATAATGAACACAATGAAATGCTTCCATGACAATTGGTACAAATTTCAATATATCTACTGCTCCTTAAAATGGTATTGTTCCCGCTGACGCATGCCGCGGGTGCCATGGTGGGCTTATAAGATGCTATTGAGACAGTCTGACTTTGCAGTGTTTATGTAGAGAAATCAATATCTTAAACAAATCGGAAAGGAAATAACATTTTGTATGTTTTGCTTTCATTTCAGCTGATCCTCTTATTCTTCCTCTTCCTCTTCCTCTTCCTCTTCCTTTAATGTTCTTGTGGGTTGCTTCCATTTTCCGTCCGGACCTTTAATTAGACCCTTGTTCTGTTGTTGGCACCATTTTGGAGGAATTTCGAAGTCGTCAATTAAGATATCGCAGCTCTTGTTCACAAGAGCAGGATCTCTTCCATAAGAATTACTATATGGTTTTCTATGTCCAACGTAGCCGTCCAGTAGATGCAGATAAACCTCTAAATTATGAAAGTAAGCAAGCTTGTGAGTGGGCTTCAATAATGGAGAGTTGTTCTTTAAACAAACCTTGACGCCTACATGAAAGTAGGTCCAAGGAAGCCAATGAAGCAATTTGCTCAAAAACCCCATGTTTTCGTTCATAAAAACTCCAGGGACTCTGGGGACCACATCACGTTGGTTGACAAACCTCAGAACTTTGACGCCAGTGTTCTCCATCTGTTGACTCGGTAGCCAGAATTGGACATGCCTATCTCCTCCAACAGTTGTCGTTTACTGAACTTAGATGTGCCGTAATATTTGGAACAAGTATCACCATCGAATGCATCGTAACAGAGCTGTGCGAAATCGCCATATCTGAGGGCTTCAGCTTTGAGAATGGGATTGATGGGATCGAGCAAACCATTCCAATTGTTGGCACCGTGTATATCTCTCCACACATCACACAGCTCACCTTGGCTTCCATTGTTAGTGCCTTTCATATGGGCCGAAGAGTGAGTTTGGCAAGCTAATCCATTTTTAGCCGAATCTTCACCGTCTACTGAGGGCAATGGAAATATGGCCATTTTCTAAAAGGAAGAGCTAAATTAGCAAGAAAAGCAAAGCAAATTGTATGGAAGATATGTCTTGGAGAATTTTATGGAGAAAGAGGTTAAATTTGGGTTGTAATTGGTATTTCAAATCTCAGTTTTATTATTATTGTGAACGATTATGCTTGTTCGCAACGGGAATGGAATTTTTTTGATGATAAAAGCTGAACAGAGCAACGGTATAAATAGACACATGAATTAGTGGCAAGTGCAGATGATAATCAATCACAAAAGTAGAATTTGAATTCGTCGTTTAAATTCGACTTTGATCTGGTCAGCTGGTTGGATCAAATCACAAGTATAAATGTTCGACACGACTTCTTTCTCTCTGGATTCTATACTCGTGCGCCCGCCTTGGTTGATGCGATATTATTATAGAACAAAAAGCCGCCTTATCATTTTTCAGCATGACTTGGGCATAATTCTTATCTTACCGTATGTCCGCTACAAAAATATTTTAAATAGTACAGCCGTCGAAATAGTTTTTAATGATTATAATAACTACTTATTCCCATAAAATAGTTTTTAATTATCTTTTAATGGAAATAGACACTTTCACGTGTTCAAAAAGGCTAGAACTATCAATTGCATGCTAGTTGTTTAATGACGACGCTTATAAGGATGTGTTGAGGAAGTTGTTCTTGGAGTGAAAAATAAAGGAAGATAGTTGGTGAAGAAGGGGATTAATGAAGGAGGCGTAACGCCCTGTAGGTCTACTCACACGAGGCCAAAATACAATCCAGGTTTAGAGAGAGAAATTATGAAATAATTTTTTTTTTTTTTTTTTTTTTTTGAGTAGGTTCAAGATATAAGAGGACAGTTGCGGGGCGTCGGAGATGTTTATCGATCTATTAAGATCGCCTCAAATTTTCAAATTCGAAAATTACATTTTCGCTTCTTTCCTCAACAAGGTTCTAAAGTTCTTATTTAAGAAACTTCATTAACTTGCCAAACATGACTTCGCTAATCCCCGGTTAAAAAGAATTATTTAAGGACCCTTAAATTAATTAAAACACCTTTTATTATTATTATTATTTTTATTTTATTTTTAAAAACAAAATTATAATAATACAAGACTCACACTTTTGTAATTCAAGGTCACATATATATATAATGATTAATTTCTTGCTAGAAGGGGTCAAGAGTACACTACCTTACTAGTTTTCCCCGCCTCCCCCCCACCCCCCCCGTTTTATTTCTAATCTCATTCCACAAATAAAAATAACCCCATCACTTAAGTGATGTAGGGTGCATCCTCCACCCTTGGATCTAAATTTTTCCAACCCTTAGATTTAGGATTGGCAAGGAAACCCTAGAAATCTCTATGGATTGCCTTATGTTTTTATCCTTTTATTTGTTTTCCTTTCTACACCCAAAGCTCTCATTTTTTTATTTTTTATTTTTTTTACTTGCAGGTTAAGGGAGAAGGAGGGAGGAGGTCATGATATGGAGGTCATTTTGGCCATGGGAGCTTAACTAAATCAATCTTCAGACTTAGAGCTTTAATGGATGAGATTTTTCTGTGAAGGACCTGCCCTGGTTTTTTTGTCTGTTTGGGTTGCCCAAAAACCCTGGGTGCACGGGTTCTGAGTGCATATATATGTATATATATATATATGTATGGAAGTGTAAGGACAGTGGCTGTAAAAGAGCCGAGGTAAAGCGGATTGTACAGGGCACGCACAGATCCGAACATGTACATAGCCGCGTTTTTTATTTGTTATTTTTGTTTTCGTTGTTGAAAGCACAGAGGACAGTGTAAATAGGGGGCGCGTACAGTTAAGAGGGAGCAGTTTTAATGGGGGGGGAGAGGTGCCACCCCCATCCCCACCCCCACCCCATAAGGTATATGGGTTGGGGGTGGGGGCGGCGCCCCTCCCCCCCAACCCTTAAAAAAAAAACAACGAACCTACAGGCCGCCAACCTGTACTCAGGCCGCGACCTGCGCACAGGCCGGGTAAAAGAAATTTGGTCATTGGATTTAATAACTGTTGTGTTTACTTTTTAACATTCTTTTTCTTTTCTTTTATAAACGTATATTACATACACACACACACACAGAGATATATATATATATATATATATATATATATATATATATATATCTGTGTGTGTGTGTGTGTGTGTATACACACACACACGTGTGTATGGCATCAACAAATATATTTTGAAAATAATAAAGTATATTTACAGTTTGTTAAAATAAACATATTTCATACTAATAACTTTTTTTTATCATATATTTAGAACATTTTCACTATTCATGAGTATTTAAAATTTTACTATTACTATCAATATAATAATGAAGCATAAGTAGTAAATATTGACAAGTTATACACTTGTTTTAATCATTCTTTCTCCTTTGTCAATATGACCATTATTGTATATACGATAGGAGCAAGTAAATTTCATTTCTTTTAACTAATGTTGAAATAATTTGCAATGAGATCCAAATATGAAACTCTTACTACAATTTAATATTTATTCTACTTGTTGTCCAAAGTAGAAGTAATTGTGTTTCAAATTTCTATCTATCAACAAGAAGGAAGCTAGCTTTTGCTACACATAATACAATTCGATTAACACCAATAAGTATAGCATCTCTTAATACGAGTTTCCAACATTTCTCAAGGAGGTATTTACAACAACTTTCTCCAATAGTATATAATTACGAAAAATGATCACAGGCTTTTTTTTTTTTTTTGTACATATCATTTCTTTATTTCCTTGCAATCTTTTCAATAATGAAAACACCTTTCAAGTAAAATTTGCATTCTACCATGTGACTTTTAGTGCAAATATAGATTACAATGTCTTTTTTTTTTTAATGCAAGGATAAGATAATACAACTTTCCTTTCACATACAAATTTATAACTAGAAATAATGCATAAATAAGGAAAATGGAAAAAGTCATCACAAACTCCAAGGTGTTCTTCCTCCAAGCTCCAAGTCCCAAATGGCTCAAATCACTACCGAAGATAGGGGAGAGGCAACACTCTCCTCCCAACCAAAACTCAATGGAGAAGAGAAGCAATCTCCTCCATTGACCCTCGAGCCCCAAACACAACACAATGAAAGGGTGGTCTCCAAATCAAGGCAACAACACTTGCTTCCACAATACAATTTCTTCACAACATTCAACTCTAAAATAAAAGAAACAAAAGGACACACAAATAACACAAAACATTTCACAACAAGGCTTTCATCCAAGCCAACAAGAGAAGGAACTATGGGAAAGTTTTCCTTATGCGTCCCCATTGAAATGGGATGCCCCATCCAACCCTCCACAATAAAACTCAAACCCCTATGACTCTTATGCCTCCCTCAAGTACCCCCTTTTTCCTCCCAAAATCTTATACCTCCCTCCTCTTATGGCTCCCTTAAGGACAAGGTAAGAATGTGAACATCCTCACCCAAGATGGGCATCCCTCTCAAACTCCCTCCACAATTTCCTATTCTACTCTTATGCCTCCCTCATGAGTTTTCCCATAGACCTCTCCTACACTACCCCTTAAGAATTCTATCCATTTTTTCCACAATACACAAAAGTAAGCATACATTTTCTACAAATTTAAGCATAGAAGCAATAACAATAAGAAAGCAAAAGGGGAGAAGGTCTCCTACCTCTCCATTGGAGAAGCCTAAACCAAGAAACTTTGACCAAGCTCCCTCCAAAACAATCCAAGCATGCAAGTCCAAGATCCTCTTTCTTTTTCCCAATTCTTTCCTCTCCAAAATAAAAAACGAACTCTTCAACAACAAAAAAAACCTCCAAAAAAACCCCCTCAACAAGAGAGGAAATTTCCATAAATAGACAAAAGGGAAGGGTGAGGATGATGTGGCTCCATGTAGGATGCCACATCACACATCCTCAAGACCACCTCCCTTAGTCAATTCAAATCCCAAAACACAATAAATGGGTGGTTGGGTTGAGTGACATCTCTTTTCCACATCCATCCCTTCCCATGTGTCTTAAGACACAAATAAATGCAAATGGAAGAAAAGTGCACTCCAAAGTCATATTTCCCTTCCCAAAATAATAAATAATCCCCTTTTTGGCTTCCCAACCCATAGATATGGTTGGTAAGGGGTTTTGGGAAGTGTGGGACAAGTTCAACTTGTCCCACAAGTCCCCCAAAATTGCCCTAAATCTCAAATTCGAGATTCAAAGGATTTGGAGTGGTCAACACTCAAAACAAAAATTCAATACAAGAGGCAAACACAAGGCTCAAGGAGCCAAACATCAAAATTAATTACACCCACTAGACTTCCCTCTAAAACTAAAAAAAATTAAAACAAGATGTTAAATTAATATAAACATACTTAGCAAAAGTAATTTAAAAAAAAAAAAGATAACACAAATAAAATCATCTACTAAAGTAAGTTAAAACAAGTAATTAAAATTCTTAACCCCTTGGTCACATTATAAAATTTCCCCCTCGTGGAAATTTTTCTTAACAACATAAAAAAAAAAACAAAAGTAACACAATACAATTCACTAGTTGCCTTGATGACCAATTGTTGTAACCACCCGGCATCCTGTTGTGTTTGGTTCCCAATCCCCCTTTAGGTTGTGATCATGTTGTGTTTCCTACAAAATACAAAATACCTCCTTCAGCCTTGCAGCCATGTCAAAATGTCCAAAATAACCATATGCATGAAATTTATTAACATCTATATGTAATTCAATTATCCATTATTTCAAGGTTTAAATCACAACTTAATTATGCATTCCATCATTATCCAAAGTTATAGTAATGTAAATTCAACAACTACATTCTACTTATCATGGCGAAGAAATCCAATGTTAGAACACATGCAATATATCCATATAAAAATAATATCAGTATCCAATAGTTTGTCCATGAGTCAGTGTAGATCATACGGAAAACAAAATCCAATCATAACCCAAATGCATCTATTCACAAAACATCATGCTAATCAACGTAAGTATAAGTCATGTCCATATCCAAAAGTCTGCATAACTCAAAATGATAATCAACTAAGTGTCATAGGGAAGTGGGCATTACAGGAGGATTGTATGCACTGGATAATTGGGGGAACATATGTGAAATTTTCCTTTCCGCCAAGATCAAACATATGAACCACATGTCATTTTTTCAATTGTTTGAGGGAGAAAGGGTGTATGTTAAACAAATCGTTGAGAACACTTACTTTGGAGATATCTTAAAAATTAAGCACAAAAACCCTTTAGAGAATACTTAAAGCGTAAACATATAAAAAATACATTGAGTTACAAACACATCTAATCAAAAGACATATTTATAGTAAATCAATCTCTTTGTCAACAAACCAATGAAAATAAATAAATCAAATTGTATGATAAAATAATGTCGTAATTGGTACCGATGCTATATCATCTTAAGATTTCAACTTAGAATTTCGATAAGAGCAATGGTTTTCAATATTCTTAGGCTTTAATACAATATATGAAGATATAAGAGTTCTCCTTAGGATTACATATTTCTGTTTATTCTGAAAAAGGAAGAAGCATATGCCATTAAAGGCACTTAACATTATACGACTACAAATTCATTATCACAATATTTGAGAATTTTCTTATGTTGACACAAAATCACGTACTTATATACATTTCTAGGTCCTAGAAGCATACTAGCAATATTTCTATCATTCCTAAGCAGGAAAACTAGTGGTTGACAAATATCTTTGGCCTCTTTTATTTATTTCATGTTTTCTCTTTCGTCTTACACACCGTACAACCCAGTCAGAACTTTACTTGTTTATATTTCATAGCTTCAGACACCAACGCCCAGCCTGGACAACAGCGCCAAAGTGCTCATGTCCCCTCCGAGCGCCCCGGACCCTTTCTCACCTTACTCACTCCTTTTTCGTTTCTTTTATCTTTTGGGCATATTTTTCACTTATGGATCGACCTTCTAGTTGTCAATTACAAAATTTAAACAAGTGAATCACATAAATACATAGTTATGTTTTCAAAATAAGGGACCAAACACTAAGCATTACTAACATCACCTAAGCTTGCATTCAAAAGGCACCTAAAGAACTCAAAGGTATTCATCTAGCATCCATTCAAGGGACAAGGACTACAATAACTCTGCATACACAACATAGGAAGGGGACGCTCATTTTATTCCATTCTTAAATTCTACTACATTGCTACATTCTAGCTACAACCCGCTATCAAGTGCAACTTACACAAGGGCATCCTAGGGCACGATTTCTACACACACTCAGAAGAACTACACGGAGTTTGAAATGTAGTGCAACGCTCGGTCCTAAGTTCACTCTCGTGTTGATCATTGGGGTTAGTTTGACTCCCCATTAAGCATTTTTATTTTTATGTTTGATACGGTTTGTGGGCTTTTGTAGGTGAACTTATCTTTTGTTGGTTATAGGTACCATCGGTAATCATAGTGTGAATATAAGGTGATTAACAGAGAGAGACTGCAAAATCCTAATGACACGAATAAATATGGTAGTATTCTCAGGTTTCGTAATTGTCAGTGATAAGTGAAGACCCTTTTTATAGTTTGTTCATCAGTCATACCAGCCCAAATCACCTCTTGTGCACTCGTAAATCAGCTAAGTCCTCTTATCTCACTCTCTTGTTTTGGGTTTTACATTATTACTTACTCATTGCTTGGATCTTGTTTTATATTATCATCTTATACATCATTACGAACAATAAATTACTTTGAACATAGTTTTAATTCGAATTAAATTTAATCATTTGGTTAACCCTACTCCTGACAAAACACTTGGATCCTCATTTTACATATTCTATCCAATCTTCTTTCATGGCTTCTAAAATTTCTCAAGCCTCTTTGCATGATTTACTCCAAATGCACCCACCTTGCTAAGATGTTCTCCAAAGAGCCCTAGACACTATGTACCTTGCTAGAAATATGTCGGTTGCACAAGTAAGTGCCATTTTTGATCGTCTATCTGATGACTCTATCAGTCCTAATCCTCCATCCAATCAACCCATCTTAGAGTCAATTCAAGCTTTACATTGTCTATTTCAAGGCAAAATTCAAGTTATGGAAACAACGATCACATCTCTTAAAACTGAAATCCAACATCTCAAGGGTGATTCTCAAGCCCATGCTAGTTCTCATCCTACATCTCATTCTACTTATATGTCTTCTACATGTGCTCATATAACTGAACCCCAAGTCATTATGTTACCAAACACCTCTCAAGTTTGATCTCAATGTTAATCAACATGATGTTCTTCATGAGCTCCTCAATCAGAACATGAACAAGTTTCCAACTACTTCTTGTTATCCTCCTTATCAAATTTCTAGGTACATAGGTCTTCTATTTTTAAATTATCACAGAATGAATGGACATCATGAAAATGATTTCTATGTTTTAAAAAGAAGAATTAAGCACATAGAGCATCATGGTTTTATGTCATTTGTTGCATAATATTCTACTTCTTGTTCATCTTCAATTGCTAAATCCCAATGGGCTCCCAAATCTAGTCCCTCTATTTCTAATGAGCATCATGTCATCATTACTAATGTTACTTCTATGGTAAGTCAAGATTCTCCTATCCAACGCATTCCAACTAAGCAACCACCTCTAAAAATCAGTTCCCCCTCCTCCTGTCAAGTCTTCTACAACATTACCAATTCCAACTAAACAACCACCTCTCAAAATCCATCCTTTGTCCCCTCCTCTTATCATCTCTTCTATAGAATTACCAATTCCATATCAACAGTCAGCAACCAAGAAAGAAAAATCAATTCACCCTATCATATATAACCTCTCTAAGCTTCCTCCTTTCGACACACAATTCAACCCTGATCCTACTCTTTCTCCTACCTTCCATAGTGATGACAATATGTTGTCTTATTATACATTTCAAACTCTGTCCCCATCATAATGTCTCTCTTACATCATCACATAGCTCTCTGTCATTAGTAAACTTGCAGGGCATTTCACTTCCCCCCTTCTAACACTATCAATTGTCTCTAGCATCTACTACCATACTTCACACTTTGTGTTTCATGTCTAATCTTTCTAAGAATTTTCAAACCCTATAATAAACACAATGTATCATCATTACCCTATGACATACTCTAGTTCCCAAGATCATACTCGATTATTGAGGGTCTAATTCTGAAATGAACTTCACATTCATTACACATCCTATGCTCAATGCTTCACGATATACACTTTCTAGCACACGACAAACCTATTTCTTCATGACCAACTCTCATTATATGGTTCACTCTTGATTGTTGAGGGGTCTTTTGTAAATTAACCTTATTTCATACACATTTTTTAGGGGGCATGCTCATCCTATCACATTCACACATTTCTTATCATTCCATCACACTCATACACCACATTTGCATATATTTGTTTCACTTACTCTTTCTTGCTTATACTACTTGCATGATACACTTTTCTTACTATGCTAGTCAGATACTTAGTATGTCATTATCTTTCTATATACAAACATACACATTCACTTGGTCTTTTAGGAGTGAATGCATATCTCTTACAAATTTTCATACGCTACAATGATGCTCAGGACTGTATCCTTTTCCAGTTCCACCAAGGATCCTGAGGGTATCTACCCTTCCTACTCTCACACATTACAGGGATTATTATTTCACCATATACTACTTCACATTCTTACTACCACATTAGTTTGCATTGATACATACATGGCTTAAAAGACTTTTTATCTTTCTAATATGTTAACAAGTGCTTCATGTGCCGTATTTTCCTTTTATGACTATATACCACCATGGTTATATAATACACTTTATTTTCCATTCTTTTTTATTATATGTTATTGTTTACGACTTTTCCCTATGTCTTGTTTAATCACTATTTGCTTACATTTGGCTGCTTTGACCTTGTTTGTCTAGTGAAATTGTGAAAAATGTCCCATGTTTGAAACACGCTTTTAGCGGTCCACTTTATTTCCACACTTACTTGTTACATTTTCTTATATTGCATGCTTGATAAATTTTCCACTAACCCATGTTAATAGCCACCTTACTTCAATTTTCCTTGGTTTCTACCATGTAAATCCTCTACTGCCTATAGGTATACACTTCAGTTCATCATCATGTCCTCTCCTTTGAGCCACATTCTCCTTTCGATGTCACATGTACCCAAAATGAGGGGGCATAAATTGGGTGAACAAATCACCCCTACAATAGCTCAGAGCTACAAAAAAATTTACACAGTACATAAACAAAATAGAAATACAAATAGAGAATGACCCAGAATCTAACTTGGGTGTTCCCCATAGCACAGAAACCACCTCCCAACATCAGACACTAGTGCATGGGTTTTTGTGTCCTCCCCTAGGTGGTAATGTCCTGTGGGCATATACAGTCAGCTTATCATATCAACATATTTCATAGAAGCCTTCAAAGAAATTCTATAGTTACGAACACATACCTTCAGTTATAGAATACATGTAATGTCATACAATCCACTTCAATCGAAACAATCAATACAAGTGGAACTGATTCAGGACAATAGGAATAAATAAGTACATACCATCTGCAGTGGTGCTTATTGAGAAGAGTCATGGATGGAGAGTAAAACAAGACCTCTCTCCCCAACAATTTCTCTTTGGCGTGATATTGCCCATAAAACTCGCATTTAGCATGATATCGCCAAAAAAAAGTTTTTCTTGGCATGAGATCACCCAAAAAACTTCTTATTGGCGTGAGATTGCTAAAAAATCTCACACTTGGCATGAGATCACCCAAAAAAAATTGTACATAGCATGAGATCACCCTAAAAACTCATACATGGCATGAGATCATCCAAAAAACTCACCCTTGACCACATTTTAGGAAATATTTATGTCCTTTACACTCTTTTACATCAAGTGGCACACACTTTCCTATAATACTACTTTTACAGACTTTTACATACTTTACTCAGACTTTTCATACACAGGATTTTGACAAATTTTTCACTCTTTTTTTGTAGGTCCATCCTTAATACACAATAAGAAGCATCCTACAACAATAAATACATGCACAATAAAATGAACAAGAAACACATACACTTCACCCCTAGGGTCACATTTCTTTCCTAGTCTCCACGCTTCACTTTTCCACTCAGCATGCACTTCATTGCACGATCTATGGGATCATAAGGTACACATCTCTTATCTACTTTATGTTATTGAGTATTCACTCAACAACATAAAGTGGGGTAAAATGTAGACATTAAATCATGTATTCGGGTACATTTCTAGGTCCTAAACTTATACTAGCATAAATATATGATTCCTAAGCAAAAAACTAGAGGTTAACAACTATCTTTGGCCTCTTTTCTTAAACAATTTCTTTCTATTTTGTCTTGAACACCCTACAGCCCAATCATAGCTTTACATGTTTATCTTCCATGGCTTCACACACTAGCACCCAACCAGGACATAATTGCACAGGTGCTCCTATCCTCTTTGGGTACCCCTGACCCTTTATCACCTTACTCACTCCTTTTGGGTTTATTTTATCTTTTGGGAATATTTTTCATTTATGGGTCAGATTTCTAGTTTTCAATGACGAAATTCAAACAAAGGAATCATATAAATACAAATTTATGTGTTCAAAATAAGGGTCCAAGCATTAAGCATTACTATCTTCACCTAAGCTTGTATTTAAAAGGTACCTAAATCATTCTAAGACATTCATCTAGCATCCATTCAAGGGACGATGACTGCAACAACTCTGCATACACAACATAGAAAGTGGAATTTCATTTTATTTCATCCACACATTCTACTACATTATTACATTCTAGCTATAGCTCGCTATCAAGTGCAGCTTACACAAGGGCATCCTATGGGATGATTTCTCCACAAACTAACAAGAACTACATTTATTCAGAGATGTAGTGCATCACTCGGTCCTAAGTTCACACTCGGGGTGCCTGTCGGGGTCTGTTTGACTCCCCATTCTACATTTTCCTTTTTTAGGTTTGATGTGGTTTGTGGGCTTGTGCAGGGTAAGTGTAGGAAGTTGATGGACAAATATAGGGTCATCCGTGGACGTCATGTTGCAAAAAACAACAAAATCTCAACTTGTAGGGATTATTAGCAATACGTGCACTCAAAATTAGAAAAATTTATAGAAATATGAATCATAGCATTCAGAATCTAGTTTCTAAAATACTAAATTTTTTTAAAAATGGACAAGTTTAGCTATATTAAACACTTAAAATTCTATGACTTGGTTTTTTTTAAATAACTTATAAGATTGTAGTCCGTTTGCCCGCATTTTAGATGACCAAATATATATTTTTTCCTTTGGTGAAACCTTAGATGTAGTTGTCTATCTTGGGATGGATTTTATTTTGTATGTTTTTTAGCAATATTTTATTTATAATGATTTTTTCCGTGAAAGTGGTCTGAAAATATTTAGAAAACGGAGCGCTTTTTGTTTGCCCGCCATAACTATATCAAAAAATATTGAAATCAAATATTTTTTTTAACGTGTATAGAATTTTTCCATGCTTGGGATGTTATAAGTTTTATCACATTTCAATAAGCGAAAAAACAAAAGTTACAGTCTTAAACGTAGACATGAACATTCGTGGGAAAAAATGTCTTAAAGAACTATTGTTAGTAAAAAATTATAAAAAGATATTTATCTTATTCTATTCACTTTAAAATCTATATTTCTATGAAGCTAACAGTCTCCCCTACGTGATGGCACCATTTTTGTGAAATGTTTTTAGTTTTTTAGCATGGTTCAAGTCTTTGGAAGAAAAGATTTGAGGTTTTTTGACATTTTACACTTCATAATGACCTTCCATAGCTTTGGTTGGGAAAAAAAAAGATTTCCCGAGGCTTAGGTTTGGTAGATAGATCCGCGATCATGGTTTATACAGTGCAATCACAGTTTTTTTAACACAAACTACGAGCGCGCTTTATAAACCGCGATCGCAGTTTATAAAGCGTGCTTCTGGTTCATAAATCATATTTACACACATCCCAATGTCTAAATTACCATGTGATTTTTACTCTCTGCCCTTACCGTACAAATTACTGTGAAATTCTATCTTTTTTTGCATGTTTTTCTTATCACCGGAAGCAAAACATCATGGGAGACCAGAAACGAAGTCAAAAAAGGAAGTCATTAAGTAAAAAAACACCAAACGAATTAGAGGCCAAAAAAATTCAAAATGATGAGCGAATGTGGAATCTTCATGAATCAAGAAGAGGTTCATCTTCAACCCCAACTATTGTAAGAAATGAAGAACCAGGTAATGTTTCTACTGTCAATGTTGAATTTGAATTAAATACTCATGATGAAGATGTTTTTACTATCAATGTTGAAGAAGAATTAAAACTCATGATGTAGCAAATGTTGAAATTGAAGGAGACAATGAAAATGTGAATAAGGAAATTCATGTTGAAACTACAGACAGGAAATTTTTGACAAACACAACTCCTAGGATTTTAGGTAAAAAACCTAAATTCTTTATTGAAATTGATGAAATCATTTTGAAACCAATGTCTGACAAACTTTTTGAACGACAAATCAGAAGAAAAGCCACTAAAATTTGGGATAATCATTTTGAAATTTTAAATGATTCCCAAAGATGTTAGTTGTTGGTTAGTTTGATGAAATTGATTAAAATGAGACCTACATTAAACACCTTAGGATTGACAACATCTAATATACGTGGTCAAATCTCTACAATTGTTGAGAACCTTCATGATGCATATCATACTATTGGTGTCAAGAGACACACTAGGGATAGTAATATTGTGCATCGTGTACTTGCTACTAGTGTTGTAAGTGAATCAATAAAAAAATAATGTTTGATTATGCAAACAATTTGAATGTTGCAAGTTAATCGAAAAACTCTAATGAAAGCAATTGAAAGACATAATATCCTTCAATCACTCAATAACACCGATTTTTAGGAATTTTTTACTAGAGCACCGCGTAAGGACAAAAATAATTCTGATGCTATAAGAGAAGTTGTTATTAAATTTTGGCATGATAACACTAGAGTTTCACCTAATACAAGAGATGTTATAAAATAGAGAGTTGGTTCTACTAATTGTGAACCACATCCAAAGCATTTCTTAGATATGACTCAAACTCAATTTTTTCGTAAGTTTGAACAAGAGAATCTGGAAATTAAAATTAGTCAACATTTTTTTGAAATGTTGAAACCATTCTATGTGAAAATCAACCACGCTTACACCACTTGTTGTTATAGGTAACATGTTGAATTTGTGATGCATTATGCTAAATTTTTAGGTATTCGTTCTATTTTTCATTATGAAACTATGTTATCAGAATGTGGTGTTCAAGTTCCACCAATATCTTCCAGGGATTTTATTGCTACTATATTTTGTGAAAAAGAAGTTGGACAATTGTTTTATAGTCAGGATTGTTTAGATGGAAGTTATAGTACATGCGGCGGATTACCTAAATTGGAAAGTTGCATCCATGAGTAAATTAAAGGTACAATAGGACATAATTTAGTTTATTTTGATAAATAAAAATCATTTGCATACCAGTTGAAAGATGGAAAAGAGTCTAAACGGTGTGAGCTAGTTATAGAACAAATGCCTATTTTCTAATTTTTGAGAAAATTTAAGGATGAAATTGTTTATGAGTATGCTAGGCATACACATAGAGCTCGATGGTTGGATGAACAGTTCAAGCTATGTAAGGAAACATTTCCTATTGGTACTATTGTGTCAGTGGTCGATTTTATAGAGAATTACACATTGCAACCACAAATGAAGGTTCAATCACAATATTATAACTCAGTACAAGTTTCCATTTGTGTGCATATAGCATTTCTACATTCTCCTGACAGTACAAAGAATGATTTTTTTTTAAGAGAGTACCACTTTTATATCAGTGATGATTGTACTCATTCTACTGAATTTGTGCAAGGTTGTTTCCATTTATTTTATGGAAACTTGTCTGATAGGGACATTCGCTTCAAACAACATTATATATGGTAAGATAATTGCATGCCTTAGTTTAAGAATGCATGAATGTTTTATTGGATGAGCAGAATGCACGTCAAGATGGGTGTGCAACATATTTGGAGTTTCACTGAGGCTGGACATGGAAAATGAGAGCATGACGGTGCAGGGGCATGTGTGAAAAGAGCTCTTACAAGAGAAGAGTTGAAGTACAAAGATAGTGCTAAATTAAAAGATGCAGAGAGCATAGTGGAATGGTGTATTGACAACATGGCTCGAGGTTCTCAAGAAAATTGCACAGTTCGCAGATATTTTTGGCTGATAGAGGAACAACAAATTGCTAACTATGAGGATTGTATGACACTCACTGGGTCCAGTGATATGCATTAATTTTGTAGCTCAGATGCTACTTCATGGGCCGTATGGACAATAAAGTTGACATGTTTTTGTGTATCTTGTATCGAATTTCTCACTACTGAGTGTGATTCACAAGAATGGATGGATGGATGGATTTGTAGGCCTCTAACTCCGCTTCCTGGTTATCAACCTCTACAAGCATTATGACTTGTTTCTGCAGATGAAGTTGCAACATCCAAGGTCTTTGACAAAATTTCAATTTTGGTGTGATAAGGTATTTATGGCTATTTATTTAATTTTTGTATTGAGTTATGTCCATTGAAATTTTAATATGTAATTGAAATTTGAGTTGTTCAACATTTGTTTTTTTGTAGGACATGTGTTTGTAGTTATCGCGACATAAGACAATGAAGAAGGAATGGACTATTTCTTATGTTGTTGCATCGAGGAAAGAAATAAGTTGACTTCTCCTATTATAGATGACGAAGATATTGAGTATCCTACAGGGTCAGTGGTAGTTACTTGAACTTGGCTTCAACGGTATCCATTAAAAAACTCCTCTATTTGGGTGTTTGAAGACTTTGAGACACACATGAAAATAATCTTATATTCGCATCTAGTTCTAGCGATAAATATTTAGTTGTATAGATATCAAGGAAGGCATAATAACATGATTGTTTGGAACGTTCGAGAGTCAGATCATGAAGCAATCTTGTCCGCTATTTAGAGTAGATCCGATCTTGATGGTTCATTGGAATGAATTTATAATGCTCATGTCTAGTATATATAATTTCTTTGATATATATAAATTTTTTAGTTACATCTAGATTTAAGTTCATATATTTTATTTTAAATTTGTGTATTTTGTATATATCTAGTATATGGTTTTGATTTGAAACTTAAATTTCTTTGACTAACACTTTTATATTCAGGTTAGTGGTGCCAGAAAAGCTTCCACCTTCACATGGTTGGCATTGTTAGTAGAGAATTTTAAATTCTCGAAGCTAAGAGAAGCTTTCATTGTTTGAAAAAGTTATGATAATTTTGAGAAAGAAAGTGAATCCTCCCCAAGTGTTTACAAGACCATACCTACACGTGTGCACAATTGGTTTGGTGTCATGACCCACCATTTGTAAAATATAGCGTTTGACAACCTTACACTAGCTCAAACTGCACTATTTCACGCGTTTGTAAAAAATAGGGCAACGAGAGCACCGATATGAGAAGGAAAAAACTGAGAGAGGCTATTGTAGAGGGTCCCTACACTAAGGTTTTGGATCAGACGAGACATCTCTAGGTGCCACAGAGTCCAAGTAGTCACCCGTCGAAGTTGAACGATATTTTGGTCTCAGGGCTCTTAAGGGACTACACCCGAACGAAGTAGCCCAGAAGCAATGACCTTGTCACGCACTAAAACACCACCTCCTATAGCATTCACCTAGCCACCTAGACATGTCAGTGCATTTGGTTTGGTGCCACGACATCCTGAGGGATGACTTCTCACTCCTCGCCTCCGATCATTTTCTAGGACTCAAAACATTCAATGTTACTTGTTTACCTTCCATCTCTCTTATTCTCTTTGGAATTTCCTTTGTCCTCTTAGGTGCTTCATCACTGTCCTTTCTTTTCTCTCTTGAGCTATGTTGTTGTGGTGATCTCTCTCCATCCTCTGATGCCCTAGCTATGTTCTTGTACATGCTCATTATTTTTGCATTGGAATAGGATTCTTCATCATAGATCACTACACAGAATTAGGAGTATAAGTAAATCATCAAAAAATTAAGGAAACATGTGAGGACCTTTTATTCATAAGTGCAATCATTTATTGCATGAGATTAATCATCTCTACCTCAAATTAAAGCAATGTCTCCCATCTGAAACTTTAACCCCCCAGTCCCTCAAGCAAGATCAAGCATTCATACTGCAAAGAAGGACATGTGACCATTGGGTGAGCATGATCCTTGAAAAAGGTTATGATCTCTTTGTTTAGATTGTTCTTGGACATATATTTGAAAATCAATAGGAATAGAGTTGAGATCAAGAAAGAGAAATTCCATTGGGAAAATAATATCCCATTTGCGAGTGAGATGAATAATTTTGATTCTCTTTCCTTGGTGAGCTCAGGTGTGTTTTCATCTGACTCATAGAACTTGTATGACATTTTGTCCCATACCATCACCTAGAGCTTTGATGCTCTAAAAGAAGCCATTTCTGATTTTGAATCCCATGAGGAGAATGTATAATTTTTTTTTGAAGATCTTGGCACAAGAATGCATGATCTTGGTACTCCTCTCAGGGAGAATAATTCCATGAAGAATCTTCAGGATTCAAATTTCAAGAATTGGTTCAGCCCTTGTAGAGATCATAGGTTATATCTCTAATCCTATGAAGAGTTATGAAAAATATTTTAGTCAATGTGGAAATATCAATGCCATTCCTGAGAATTGACTCAACACATTGGAGCATGTGAACATCTTGGAAGATGAGAAAGTTTCATTTGTAGTTTCCATATTCAACAAGATGGTCTATGGAAAAGCCTCATCATTCAAGATCTTCCGCAGAGGAAGACATGAGTTGATTCTTCATTAGAGGAGGATTCTTCATGATGGGTGGAACCTAAGAATACTAATAAGGGCTTACTGTCAAATTTTTACCCTTTTCAAAGGGACATGGGGGACATCAGAATGCACCATCCCACATGAAGTCTCTCCCTTTTGTCACTTAAGGCTAGTACATTCTCACTAGGTATGATTCCTTAGCACCCCAACTTGATTATGTTGCCCCCTCTCATGAATACTTAACCCCTTCACACATTATCACCCCTTTAAGTCCCTTATTCCCTTAATAAATGTGGTAAGGGAAATGGGGAAAACCAAAACACATTTAGGAACTTTTATCCCTACCCTGTCATGCCATGTAACCCAGGTTAATCTAGAATGGTCAAGAATGAGTTAGAAGGTGAGTTAGCTAGGTTAATGTTAAGAGGTGAGTATAAACAAACACTTAGCCATTTTTTTAATCCCTTTTTAATATTTCCTTTTCCTTCATTTCTGCTAGTATTTAGTTATGCTACTAAAATTTCAAGAAAGCCTAATGCAAAAATCACATTTTTGCTAATATCTCCTTCATTTTTGCTCCATTTCCCTTGCAATTTTGCCCGTAACTTCAACTCATGAACTCCATGAATATGATCTAAAAATATTTTCCATTGGTACCCTAAATTTTTATAGCATCCCATTTAAAATTTCAAAGAAAAAACTTGCCTTTTTAGATCCTTGCAATTCTGGAGATTGAAAACACTTGAAATTTGAAGTAGGAAACCATATGAAAATACCTAATATAATGAAAACATTTCATCTCAATCCAAATACAAGAAGACATGATTATATTTATTAATAAATTTGCATATGAGCCTTAAACTAAAAATAATAAATTTTGATAACAAAGAAAAAAATTTGAAACCTCTGTGTAATCTTCAATTCTAGAAATATGAAAAATTGTAAAACTTGAAAATAGGGAAAATTGTAAAATCTTCAATGTTGCACCATAAGTACCATAGTTCAAGATGAACTCTACCTCTCTTATTTCTATCAATGTTCATATTAATTGATATGCAACAGATGAGTGTTAGCTTTAAAAAAAATTAATTGTATGTATTGCCCTTTTGTAGTTCACCTAGCATGGTTTTGCTTAATGGAATAGGTTTTCTTAACAATTGTACCGTGTAGTGCTCTGGGACATGGTTTTTTAATTTCAAATCAAACATACATATCTAGAACTAATAAATGGTTATAAAAACATACATAGAAGGATATCATACGTGCAATGAAATCGAATCAAACATATAGTTTAGTAATATCGTTATGAAAACCAACACACATGGATATATAAGAATCAAACAAAGTGTGCTCCAGATGCACGTCTCTGAAAATATGTAAGTTCATAACATGTTTACATCTCGAACTAAGTGTGTCATAATGTATATAGGACCACATGTGGTCGCAAAAGGCTATATATATACAATGGAGTATATGAAGAAACATGTTCACTAGGACCAGATGGCCCATATATATATCTATGTACATCCAAGTGGACTATGAATCTACTCATGAAACATCTTCCCTCTCTTCACCCTACTAGAAGTAGCACGTCCATGACCTAGGGATGTAGTGGAGGGAGATGCCACTATGGATTTCATCAGTGTGATCCTAAGCGTCTCTAAGCAGGCCTGCAACCTAACCTACACATTCATAAACAAAAAGTTTTTAACACCCAAAATTTTAAAATACATTCAAAATTTAGAAACTTGTACAATTTAGTTAAAATGCATTTGAAATATTACCACAATTTCATGATCCCTATCAATTTGTTGTTGACGCATCGCAGGGACAACAGTAGACTCACTAGGGGTAAACTACATACAAATAATTAATTTTCAAATTAAATATTTCATATACATTCAAAATTTGATATTGTAGATTTAAGTAATAAGAAATAATGAACCTCCAAAATTTAACAAATTTGAAAAATTGTACCTCAATTAGTGGATCTGCAGATGCTATGGCAGTATCTACAGTAGCCTCCACAGTCTGTATATATGGAGGAGTCTCTCTGGCAGTCATAAGCTATAAAAAAAACATGTACAAATCAATATTAAAATCTATGTTTGACTATGCACCACATAACAGAGGTCCAAAGCATGTAATCCACGTGAACTTCCACAATTAGAAACAAATTGTAAAGAGAAACTAAATTGAGTAAAACTCATGTGAGGTGTTCTAGTAGCCTCAGTCCCCAGAGCAGATGATGACCTGTCAGGCTCCTGTGTATAAAAGACAAACAAATTAATATGTACAACATACACATGAAACATTATAATAATAATCGAGTGTAATCAAATGAAATTAAAAATGTAAGTTTGTACAAATTTCAAAACTTACGTTTGAAACACGCCCAGCTACAGTAGCTAGCATCTCGATGACGGATGTTTCCTTCACCGGCTCTTGCTATTTAAAATAAAATAAAATAAAAAATTAGTTTTTTACATGTATGTACATGACGTACAATCAAATACATATATATTAAAATCTCAAACATGTGAATTAAACTATTGTGTGTGTGTGTGTGTGTGTATATATATATATATATATATATATATATATATAATATTTATATTTATTTGAAATTTACCTATAAAAGACTAATATCAGTGGCACCAGTTCCAAAAACATCCCCCAACATCTCATCTATAGAAAATAAATCCTGTGAACCAGTAAATGATGTCTCACCCGCAGTGCACACGACACCACATTATCCACAGTGGTGTGGTGTGCTAGAACTGGCACCTCCACCAACATGAACAGATGCAATCTGGTCACTATGCTGGGTCAGAGTGTCAGTGAGCTCCCTCAATGCATGCAATGTGTCAATATCCACAACATCCTTCACTGTAGGAGGGATAAATGAAGGCAGTGGGGGTTTTGGGGCATGGGGGATCCTTGGTTGACCTATGCGTGCACCAGGTCTACTCTGTGCAGAGCCACCTCCTTGACCAAAAAAGTCAAAAAAGTTAAAATAATTCGGGACCTCATTAAGCACGAACTTGCAATATAATTTCTTGAAAAAATAAAGAGGAACCTCATTGTTGTTACATGGTGGATAATCAAAAACCATCCACCATCGTTCCCAAAAATTAAATTTGATTTTGTCATCATGGCACCAATGGATTGGGAACCGTTTGCAAGTAACTACCGTGGGGCATTGGTTCTCGAGTCAGTAAATAATGCACAAATGAGGTCTTTTCCATTGTTTTTGTCTTTTACAGCTGCATGGGATAATTTATCCACATACCACCACCTACAATCACCTCTAAAGGTATTCCATCTATGTATTTGGTTGGTTGCGGAGTCGACTTTTCCAATCAATGTTTGCAATGTGTTGGCTAAAGTCTTGTGGGATGGATTTGTGGCATGATTTTGTCTTATAGTATGAATAAGGTTCTCAATGAAAATTTTATTTTCTTGGATTCTTCCAATGATATTATCTTGTGTTCCTAGTGGTTCAATGGGGATAGAAGGAGCCACAGGAGGTGGATCTATGTTTGTCAAAGGGTTTTGTGGAATGTTCGGTGGGTTTTGAGGAATGTTTTGATGGTTTACATGATTTTGAGCTTGCCAACCAACTGAAAAAACAATAAAATTGTATACATAAACAATCATTTCAAAAAACCCATGAAAATGCTAAAAATGACCTAAAATGCAAAAAAAAATGATTAAAATCAGGGGCTTACCTTTGTTAGTGCATTTGGTTTGTTAATACATTGTTAGCTTTTTTTCATTGTTGACAGTTATATAACTGTCTTCTCTTTCTCTCCTCCCACTGCCTTTATAAGGCTCTGCAGGTTGCTACCAACGCAATGCAAGAATGATTAACTGCTCTCCTTCGTGATGGACAATTCTGACGCCAAAGCAAGAGTCTGCAGGCTGCCACGCACAAGCCTCTCCTTCTTCTCCGCTCAGATCGATGGGGGGAATTTATATCAAAGAAGTTCTTAGCACACCTGAAGCAACATGGCATTCAGCAACATCTGACTGTGCCCTACACTCCCCAATAGAATGGGATTTCTGAGTGACATAATAGGACTGTCATGGAGATGGCTCATTGTATGCTCTCCATCGCCAAGTTGGAGGATCATTTTTGGGCAGAAGCAGTCCAAAAATCAGTGTATCTACTCAACCGGGAACCCACAAAGATCTTGCAGAACAAGACACCAGAAGAGGTATGGACTGGTCGTAAACCTTCTATCCATCATTTGAGATTTTTTGGTTGTACTGCATATATGCATGTTCCAGATGAGAAAAGGAAGAAGATCGATCCAAAGAAACTGCCATGTCTTTTCTTGGGGTATAGTACTACCTCAAAGGCGTATCGTCTCATGGATCCTGAGACGAAGAAGATCTACGAGATTCGAGATGTGGTGTGTGATGAGTCATCCTTTAACTCCTTGCAACACAATGGAGATCCAGTACCAACCTTGTCACATAGATTGCTCACACATCCAGATGATGGGCAAGATGATTCTTCTCAGAGAGAAGAAGCGCTGAGTGGAGACTTGTCACTAAAAAAAACATCTTCACATCATCAGCAACAACACCAACGTCTGAAATGGGTCCATAATACTATTAGGGATGCACACCTGAACTCACTTCCAGGTACTTCTACAAGAGTGAGAACACGAAGTCAAGCCAGACATGAGGTAAATTTTTCACTCATGAGTTCAGTTGTTGAGAGCACCAAACGTGACACTGTTCGTGAGGCATTAGACCAACCACAGTGGAAACAGGCTATGGATGTTGAATATGATTCCCTAATTCAAGATCGGACGTGGGAAATTTTCGATCTGCCTCCAGGTAAGAAATCTATTAGTTGCAAATGGATTTTCAAAACAAAATATAAGGCAGATGGTTCAATTGACAAACACAAAGTACGACTTGTTGCAAAGGGTTATGCTCAACAAGAAGGAATTGACTATGATGAGACCTTTGCACCCACTGCGAAGATCAAAACCATCAGAGTTGTTTGTGCCCTAGCATCACAAAATGGATGGAAACTTCAGTAGATGGATGTCAAGAGTGCTTTTCTGAATGGTGATCTAAAACAAGAAGTGTACATGGCCCAATCTAAATGGTTTGTAGACGAGCATCAACCCCACAAGGTATGTCGTCTGATAAAGTATCTTTATGGACTCAAACAAGCACCTAGGGCATGATATATAAAAATTGATGATCACCTATTGTAGCATGGATTCACTCGTAGCCCCTCAGATACAAATTTGTATATCAAGAAGGTAGGAACAAATATTGTCATTTTGGTTTTGTACGTAGATGATCTTGTTATCATAAGAAGTTCTGACGATCTTGTTGATGATGTAAAGAATGATCTGAAGAAATCCTTCGACATGACCGATTTGGGGCTACTTCATTATTGTCTTGGCTTAGAGATATGGCAGAAGAAGAATCATATCTTCGTCTCCCAAATGAAATATGCCAAGACACTCCTCGAAAAGTATGGAATGTCAGATTATAAACTAATGTCCACACCTATGGAAAAAGGTTTGCAATTATCTAGATTCTAGGATTTACCGTAGGTAGATGGCACTCACTACAGGTAGCTTGTGGGGATTCTCATTTACTTGACTTAAACCAGACCAAATTTTTGCTTTGCAGTGAGCTATCTCACCTGATTTATGCAGGAGCCGAAGAAATTTCATTGGATAGCAGCGAAGCATGTGTTGAGATATGTCTGAGGTATAGTTGAATTTGGTCTTGAGTATTATAAGAACACTCAGTTCTTCTTACAGGGATATACATACTCGGACTATGCAGGATCCGTTGATGACAGGAAATCCACTTCAGGGTATGTTTTTCATCTCGGATCTGGACCTATCTTGTCGATTAGCAAGAAGTAAACTGTTGTTTCTCTCTCATCCACTAAGGCTGAATACCATAGCACACAAGGAGCTGTGTGCGAAGTAATTTGGTTACGTCGCATTCTTGTAGATATAGGGATTCCTGAAGAGAAACCTCCCATCATTTACTGCGACAATCAAGGTGTGTTGAAGCTTGTGAAGAATCCTATTTTTCATGAAATAACAAAGCATATTGAGGTCGAATGTCGCTACATTTGTGAACAGGTCTTGAACCACCAAATTCAGCTCCAGTACTGCCCTACTGATTTTCAGGTTGCAGATATTCTCACCAAGCTTCTCAGTAAAGTGAAGTTTGATTTATTTAGGGGGTACATTTGTAAGAGCAATGTATTAAGGGGGGAATGTTAGCACATTTGTTTTGTTAATACATTGTTAGCTTTTGTTCGTTGTTGACAGTTATCTAATTGTCTTCTCTTTCTCTCCTCCCACAACCTTTATAAGGATCTTCTCATTTGTATGTTGAATGCATTGAATAGAGAAGACATCTTTGGCTATCAACCTCCTTGTCTTGGTGGCAAGGTTGTATCTATCGCGATCCAGAAGTCCGATGAGCAATTTTGAGATGGTATTCAAAGCTTGAGTGAAAAACGTCTAAGAGAAATCATTGTTTGAAATGAAAAATGGGGAAAATGAGAACCCACGGGATTGCTAATTTTTGTCTCAGAGTTCCGCGATCGCGGTTTTAGGTTCGGTAATTGCTGAACCTGAAATTCAGGAACCGCGATCACAGTTCCTGAATTTTAGGTTTTTATGTCCATGGAATTGTCCACCAACTTCGTGCACTTACCCTGCAGGTGAACTTCTCTTTTGCAAGTTACATAAATCATTGTTGATTATAGTGTGAATATTAGTAAATCAATAGAAAGCAATTGTGAAATCCTAACAACAGAGTACAAAGCATATTCCAAGCCTCTCTACTATTATGAGCACCTAAGAGTAGTCACCAGCACCCACGCGCCTCTGTCCAGCACTAAGTGCCCCTATCCAGTAGTAATCTCATGTTCTATATTTTTCAGTGCTCAATGATGACCCTATTTACAATATGTTAATTAGTTGCACCTGTGTCCAAATCACTTCCTATGCACTCAGAAACCAACCAAGTCTTTTTATCTCACTCTTTTGATCAAGGTTTTACATTATTACTTGCTTGTTTCTTGGACCTTATTCTATATTATCATTTTTACATCATTACAAACAATAAATTACTTTGAACATATATTTAATTCAAATTAAAATAAATCATCTCGTTAAGATATATCATAAAGGAAGCCTCTCGGGCATAACACTGACTCCGATAAGTATACATGATGGGAGATATTTTATAGATCATATATTTAACTTGGGCTCAACTATTGACAAAAATGGGTATGGACACCATTAATTTTCTATATCTTTGAAGCTTTCAATGAATTCCTTGTTAAAGATGATTTTTTGCGGTTATATTTAGGGTTTTTATCTTCTATATTTTTTAAAATTAAACACATTAACTCTTGATTCATTAAATAATAGTTTCTAATTTTGTGTTTTTCTCCATGTGTGTGCATATATATATATATATATATATATATATATATATATATATATATATATATATATATGAGAGAGAGTGATAGGAAGGTTAGTGACATATATGTTACAATCGAAAAGATCGTCATTATAGTCTAAGAAGGTTTTATAAAAGATGCTTTGAAGAAACCAAGCATAATATGACTATTTCATCATAATAAATTCTATTTATTGTTCACGATGGTTTTGGCTATTCACAGGACTTTTTTTCTCTTAGGATAGTTAATACATTGATTTACTAGTTTAGTTTATAAATCATCGACCTGCTGTAACGACCGACCTGCTGATGTGGTATAGACACCCACTACAACAAACTTGGCCTTTTGCTACAATTTTTCAACAATATTTTTGTGGTTACATGGTATTCCACAAATTAAAATTGTGGAATTGAAATTATAGTTAATCCATATTTGTATATATTATTGTAGTTTTGCCACAATTCATTATATCATGGATAGTCCACAATTGTTTAAATTCATACCTAATCTCCATTTTTTAAATTGCACATTGTCCACATTTCTTAATGTTTGTAACATTTCTACAATTATTGAATTTGTTATTATTCCACATTATTCACAAAAAATGTAGTTTTTCTATTTATTCCATATTTGTATAAATTCCACAATTTACAGTTTCTTGCTTCTCACCAATGTTATATTGTGGCAATTTCAACAATTTATTTCTACAATTGTCGTTACCACATAAAAAATGTAGGTGGAAGCTACAATTTGATTTCCACAATAATTAATTGTGAAATTATCTTTTTCAAAAATGTAGAAATGTTACTATTAAGATCCAATTTGACATTCATTTGGATAAATATTTTCGTGGATTGTCTACATTTTGAAGAAACAAAATTTTATTATTAAATGTGAATATTGTTGAAAAAAAATATTTTTCGTTACTATATATTGTAAAATATCTTATAAGTAAATATTTATTGTTCATAATAAATGATCTGACTATAATTATTTAACAATCTAGATAATATTTTTCTCTATTTGTACACTCATTTTTAATTTCAAAGAAATCTCTAACTATTCATAACGAAAAAAATAATTAATTTTTTATTAAAAACCAACAAATAACAACATAATAAAAATCATGTGGAGAAAAAATATGTTCTATTTATTATAGAAAGTGCTCTAGTCTACACTTTGCTTGATTAATATTGTCAAATAATTGTAACAACTCATAATATTTATTATCTTTGAAAAATCCTTACAACATTTTAATAAACTAAAAAAATACTCCCACTTGATGTCTATAAGTCGTTTGTATATATCATCCTTATCCTTCAATAATAATAGCTATTCAAGTTCTTTGAAAGAATTTTGTTCACTCGTGGTTGCATTATCTCCATTATCCATACAAATAGATGTTATATCATCTCCTTCAAAAGTATCATCTTCTCTTAAGTAATGTTGTGTCGAATCCTGCATTATGAAAAGGAAAGAATTAATATAACTATAATAAATGTTTGTTTATAAAATAAAAATATTCCTTCTAATAGTAATTATGTTTACACCAAAAACAATTCTCCTCACAAAATTACCGAATGATCTGTTGCATCACTATTATCATTTGAGTTTTTACTCTTTTCTATATTCTCATTCCTCATCTTTATAAAACCCTCTTTTCAAGAAAATTTGATCTCTTCTTCAGTAGGAAGTCATTGATAGCGATTCCACTTCATGAAAGAAAAAATTAAATGTCATCCACAATATAAATCAACTAAACTATTAATCTCTAATTTAAGAAAACAAATAATACTCACCACTATAGCTTTTAAAGCTCGAACACCACCTCTTCACAATTTTTGCATGTACCCATGTTCTTGCATTCAATCTCTAGTAACATATTTTAAATGCTCATATTTTTTATCCTTTCTATCACGCTTTGCTTCTTTCTTTAGAACATTCCATGTTTCTTTTCCAACATACGGTTCTGGGGGTGATTTTCCATCCTTCTTTAATATCTTTTTGAAATATCCCCTTTTGTTATGAAGTTGATTGCAGGCCATTGATTTCATCCATCTCTTATCAAAACAATGACCATATTCTGTAGCCATAAATTCTTCTAGTTCCTGCTTTTTTTCTTTCAGTTGTTGGGGCCAAGGCTTTTCAATTGTTGGTCCAAATAATCTCATTGTATAATCATACAACGTATGATAAAATTCTACCCCACCCTCAACATGTAGGACCTCTCCTTTACTATCCACATAAAGTGTTGCTTTCTTTCTCCCTGTGAACTCTACCTTTTGTACATTTAATGTTTTATCATGGGTTGGAGAATGAAGAGTAGGGTTATTTGTTGTTTGAGTATAATTATATAAATGATCACATTTCATATTAGGAGGGCTTCTTATCATAGAAGTTGTGTTGTTTGAAGGGAGATTTGAATGTCCGTCATTGATTTCATCATGTATTTCATCATTGGTTGATGAAGGATTTGTTTCACTATTCATGTTATTGTTTATTCCTTGAGTATTTGTGACACTATTTATTTGACTATTATTTTGTTTAGGATGACAATTGGAAATTTCATTTGGTAAAGAAAATCCAATTTTAAGTCTATGGTCACACTCTCTTAGTTCTAGCTCTTTTTCCTGAAGTTCCAACTTTTTTTTGTTGGATTTCTAGCATTGCCTTTTGGGATGCAATTTTTCTTTCCTCCATTTGAAGAATTCTTTCTTCATGATCTAGGTCAATATTCACCTGAGGAATATAAATATCACAATTACAATATATTGGATTCAAAGATTCAAGTAGCACATTAGAAAATAATTTATTTAATTATAGGAATGTAAGAAAATAAACATTATATCCAAGTAAGAAATTAGAAAATAATTTATTTAATTATAGAAATATAAGAAAATAGATAAGAAAAAGAATCTAGGAAAGTACAAATGATTACCTGAATTTGTATCATGTCTCTAGGCTGATAGGAAAATATAGAAAGAAGATGAATTTAGTTTCTAAAATGTGCACCTGCAACATCATGAATAAATCCTTACATGAATATGTGGGAGTTGAAAAACAATGTTTGAACTTTTGTAAAAGCAATAACTTATATAAAAAGTTGCCCATTATTTATCTCAATTATTGAAATATAATAAGAAGAACCACATAAGTTTTATGTTAACAATTTTGAGACATCGATATAAGATAATTTTAACTAGAATTTTATTTAAATATTAAATTTAAAATAAAAAATATTAATTATATTAAATTATTTAAATGCATACTTATAATTATAAACCAAAAATTGCTAAGATTATTATATAAATTAGTGTTAAATTATATAAATATCATTATTTTTGTATAAAAATAATATTTTACATAACTAAAAGCTAAATAATAAGAATTTATACTTTATAAATTACAATTAAATCATTATTCAAGTAAACAACTAATTTTATTTATCGCATGGAAAAACAGTAGTCAATTTAAATTAAGCATGTAGTCTCCTTCTAAAATTAAAATTATTTTTAAATTTATCTTGCTAAAAACGACATGCACGGCTCATTTAAGTTACAAATAATTGACATTTATAATAATAGAACATGCAAGTCTTACTTCAAATTTATAAATAATTAATTTTTAATATTTACTAAATAACATGCTACACATTTCATATCGATTTATATATATTTAATCTCATATTCTTTCAATAATTCTGATCTTCGTGGATGGACAGGAACAACGGGTTAAATAAGGATTCTAGGTACTAACGGAAGTCCCCCACACACCTTGCAAAGCCCCATCGCAGTTTTTGGATTCATTGCATTTGGTATTTTTCAGTAATTATGTGGAAAAGCATGAAAAAGAAACAATTTCCAGGCGTCTTCCTCCATTAATTGCTGCATTTGTACAATTGATGATTGAACATATAGGCGTGATAAACAGGTATGTTTTGAAAAAAAACTAGATTCTAAATTTCGTACTACTAATTTTTGTTTTATAAAATTATGTGAACTTAACATTAAAAAACTGGTTGTCTTGGATTCTAAGTTGATTATATTGTTTTAAAAATAAACCTTTATTCATATGTCTTTCATTTAAATTTTTTAAATCTAGGAAAGTTAGGGACTTTTGTGTTTAAATATAGCTTTTAAGGATTTTTGTGTTGTTGGGGAGGTTTTTTAACTTTCAATAATTTTAAAGACCAATTGTTGGAGGTATAGCTTGGCTTTCAAATTGGATTTCACAAGTCAAGAAACTTACCACAGCCACCACACTCTTCATAAAGTCATTCCTTAATGCTTCCATCAACATTTTCCATTTTCCAATGGAATTTTCGAATCCCATCTTCGACAATAATCCACAAATTTACAGATACAGGTATGAAATTTTGAAGGTGTAAATTAGATCGCTGACTATGATCCATATTAATTATTTAAACTACCAAGGATGGAAAAGTAATTAATGAAATTAATATAGTCACATTAAAGAAGTAACATATCCAACAGAATCCCATTTTCCTCACGTTTGGCAAAAAGGTAAGGCATCATCCGTATTTAAATTATCCCTAAAAGGAACCTACTTATAAGTTTTTTAAAAACACAAAAATTACCCACAATAGTCAGATGTTTTCCACTCTTGCCAATCGCTTAGATCTGGCTGATTTTGATCAAGATGTATTAATTAAATTCCCTAGGAAGGATAGGTGATTTACTATTTAATATGACCACCTTGAATCAGTAACAGGTTCAAACAAATTTCATCGCGAGATTGCTTAGATAAGGATGTGTGCTTGCTGTCAACATTGTGTGGCTTTGTACTTTGTGGGCATCTCAATAGATAACTGTATTGAAAAAATACCAAATTTACAGAGTACAATATTTACAGTCTGTTTTTTTGTAAGAAAAAAAATAAGAAAGAAAACAATAAGAAAACATAATCCAGGTTTACAAAAAACCAGAGAGTAATCCCGGTTTATGCTTTTTTAACCAAGTCATACCGGTCCATGATATTGTGCGATCAATATCAAATTTTATTATTCACAGACTCAAAACAAGATCGGATTTAAATCTTACAGTTTAATGACATGAATGTTTGAATGGAACTTAAAGAAATGAGATTATTGGACATGGTTAAAAAGAAAAATAGGAATCCGTACCTGGAACAGAATATGATCCTCCTTAGTAGTCGATGTAAGAGACTCTTGTGTAACCAAGTGAGTATACTCAGGGATGAGTGCTAAAAAACTGAATCCAGAAATCTTCAAAAATTATAAACGAAATAGAATGTTTTGAAAGAAAAAAATAATTTTCAAATGTATTTTAAATGAATTATTTTGGTTAGGCTTAGACCACAAATCTTGGCAAATATTGTGGAAGAGGGACGTGTGCAGAGAATCCTAAAAGCTTACTACCACAAATAATGGATAGACTTGAGTTATATTAATGAAATAACTAGTATTTATTAATGGCTCATGATTTGGGATGAAAATTTCACGAGTCCAAGCCCGTTTGAAGGCTCCAAACCCGTCACAAAAGTGTTTGGGAAAAATTGCCCGTAAGTTTTTTTTTTAAATAAAACTTAAATGGCATTGTTGAAGTACAAAGTATTACATAAAATGTCACAAGAAGAGCTGGATTTCAAAATATAAGTCAAGTATAGAAGCTTCCAGGTCAAACACTGGATATCCCATTCCTAAATCCCAAGCAAATATTTAAATTTTAGTATTATTTCTAGGGAAGTTTCAGCCTTACGATTGGTTATTGACATCATCTGGATCCTTGCACCAATACGTTAATTTTAAAATCTGGTTATAGATTGCCTAATCAATGTTGAGTTAATAGTTTTAAATTATTAGTTTATGAATTGTTTTATAAATCAATAAAATATTATTGTCCTCCTCTACACTGCATACTTTTAATTTATGGTATGGATAATAATTTTTCTATAACTACGAACACTTTTTATTTAAATTTGGGACATCTTTATTTAATTTGTCTTTGTATGGTCAATAAAAAAAGTGAATTAATCTTCTTTTTAAAAATGTCTTATAGTATTTGTCCATAATATTATTTTGGAAGAATAATCCACAAAAGGTGGGATGTGGATTTAAAATATCATACTAACATTAATATATTCTAAATTAGTTCTGTTTCACCTCATTAAAATAATGCAAATCATGACCTTTTATTTTATAGATTTGTTAATATGAAGAATAAATATTTATAGTTTTCAAACACTAAAAATTCATATATCAAAATACAGGGCTTAACAAATTTGAGACGAAGAATGGGATAATACAATGTTTAATTTTTGAAAGAAACTAAAACTAGAAATAATGATAATGGAAAGAGACTAATGAAAATAATAAATAAGAAAGAACTGCCAATCTTCACAGAACATTGAAAGTTAAAAACTTCTGCCAAATGTTCCCTAGGCTACCCCATGGTCATGCTTTTGCATCTCAAATATTAAACTTAGAGCGTACCTTCGCCCTTATCTGATCCTTATTGCTTACCATTCTTTTCCGTTGTGTTATGTCGCATCGAGGACGATTGCTTTCTTAAGGGGAGGAGAATGTAATGCCTATCCATGTAAAATATAAAGCGTCGGCATTTTCTGTCATCTTGGCCTCAAAGTTAAAAATTTAAATATAACTAAACATTTTCTTTGAATAATTCATCTTTATTTGATTGGATGGGTACATGAAATAAAAGAACACTTTTATTTGCTTCACTGAAATATGGACCCTTTTCATTGACTGGTAACAGTGATAAAATAGATGACATGAAAATTATTTTTTTATCTATAAGGAAAGCATTGACCAACGCATTTTGGTATGAACCTTTTCTGACCTTTTGGTATAATTTTGGAAATTGTGGCCTAAATATGAACCTGGTAAACAAGTCTCAAGTGCAATAAATATCCTTAACTTCAATCATCTCCCAACCACCCTACCTACCACCTGTATGACTTTCTTGTTCTCTGTCCTTGCGTGAGGAGTCGGTGGAGTGACTGGGTCCATCTTCCTGTTATTAAATTTTTGGATTGCAAATATTTTGTTGACTCCACCTTCTATCATGTGGTATGCCTGTCGGTTCTACCCAAAACCACGGATTGCTTACTGTGCTCCCTCAAATGCTGTGAAAACAGATGATTTGCTACGTGTTCTGGGTGTGGTTTCTCAAAATCATGTTGTGCAGGCAGTTTCAGTGGAGCGTAGAACATGAAATTCTCCTCGGAAAGTGCCGTGAGGAAGATTTTTGGTGATATGCAGTAGCTACAGGGTAGAGAGGTAGCTTATCACAGAAAATCAACGGGCCTCCAGAGAGAGTATGTGTGACAGATGCTGCAAGGCGAGCCCAAGGAGCCGTGGTGTAGATCCTGGCATTCTGCTTGCACGTGACCAGTCGTGTTCAGTTGTTACAAAATCATGCAGCTGTAGTAGAAGTTGTTTTTTGAGTGCTTCCAACGAGCAGGTTGTCCACTATGTTGTTATCTGTTCAGTTTGACTGCATCCTCAAATTCGGGATTCTCCTTCAAGATATTTTGTATCAAATCGATTAGGTGACAGCAAGAGTGTTACCAAGAGAACCATGGCTATGCATTATGTAATGGTTTTAAGTCAAATGCTACCGTGTAGAATGTGCCTTCCATAATGTAATTTGGCAAGTTTTGAAAATGGTGAAAACACAGAGATCAGTACAGTCGGTGTTTTAAAAGATTTTTAAATCCTTGCAATAAGAAATGAAGTGTAAATGGAGTCAGGTGCAGGTAATCCTATTGCTGTGCTTTGCATTTGTATGGGTGGAAGCAGAGTATGTTCAATACAAAGACCCATCACAGCCTGTAATCACTCGGGCCGAAGACTTGCTGAGACGAATGACACTAGAAGAGAAGTTTGGACAAATGACCCAGACTAAAAGAACGGTCGCCTCTACGGATGTCATGAAACAATACTACAGTGAGGGCGTGCTTAGCGGTGGAGGAAGTGTTCCTGCACCCAAGGCAAGCCTTGCAGATTGGGTCAGCATGGTAAACGAGTTTCATAAGGGTGCCATGTCCACCAGGCTTCAGATCCCAATGATATATGGCATTGATGGTGTGCATGGTCTCAACAATGTCTATGGGGCTACTATTTTTTCCCTCACAATGTTGGCTTAGGTGTAACTAGGGATCCTGATCTGGTGAAAAGAATCGGTGCAACTACCGCTCTGGAAATCAGAGCAACGGGCTTTCCCTATGAATTTTCTCCTTGTATTGCTGTCTGCTGAGATCCCAGATGGGGCCAGTGCTACGAGAGCTCAAGTGAGGAGCCAACCATTGTGAATGCCATGACAGAAATCATCTTTGGTCTGCAGGGGGGCACCTCCTGTTAATGCTACAAAGGGGATTCCTTATGTAGCTGGACAGAGAAATGTTGCAGCTCGTGCCAAGCACTTTGTGGGTGACAACAGTTGGGGCGAGGACTTTAGACAGGGATTTCCCTACAAACATTATTTTTGGGTAATGGAAAGTCTTCGGGGGAGTGTCTTTGTACAGTAGAAAGGCGTTGGGGTCTGATTTTGTGCCATTGATCTATGCTGGAGACATCTCTGTTGAAATTATCACACTTTCAAGCTACAGCTGAAATGTTTGCACCGAGAGTTTGATGTTGTCCTCAGATCTAATGAAGGAAAAGGTTTATTTATCATATTGGTAGATGCCTTCAGAGCCAGGAGCGTGATGTAATCTCTTTGTCTTACGTCCAAGCAATGGAAGAGGCAGGAGGGGTGATGATCGAATCAGGAGGAACAGGCATGAGTTGCTCTTCCCCCTTTTTCCAGCTATTTTCTCTATATTGAATGCATGATTATTGCTTGTTCTCCTGGTAATTGTGTGCTGTGTTTGTTTGAGATAAGCTCTGCGTGAGAATTTTTCATTTGAAATGTTGTGTGGCTTTTGCACGCCTTCCCCGCCAAGAGTGTATCTTCTTGCTTTTGCTAGTTGTGTGATGGGTCTTATTAGATACGTCTGTGTTATGCCTGTAGGAGCAGTTTTCTTTCCTTCTGCGACCTGTTTTTGGATCTTCCTCTGCATGGCAATGAGGGGTTGTTTGTTTAAGTTCTGTCCTTTTAGAAAACAAAAAAAAAATGCGATTTTCTTTTTACCTCCTTTATGTATCCCTATGGTTATAGAGGAGAGCAGGTGATAAATGAATAAAACTATTTACCTCTGGAGAAGAAGTGTATTTATTGTCCTTTGATGTTATCACGGTCTAATCTTAATTCGTATTGGAAAAGATACTAGAGGGACCCTTGCTCATCCTTTTTTTTTTAACAATCTAATTTGGTAGAATTTCATCCCAATTTCATCCCTGGGAGGTTGACTACAAGTTGGAACATTGTAAATCTCTTTTCCTTTTAGAAGCTTTAACGAACTGTGTATTATGCTTGTCGGATGTGACTGGATATGACTTGATAGTGGGTTTTCGACGCCGTCTTAGGAAAACATGCTTTCGGCCAAATCTAACTCGCTTACCTAGCTTATGATGACCTTAAAAATTTTAGTACCCTGACCAAGGGATATCCTTGTTAGTCCTACATTTGTATTATCTCCCTAATCTGGTCTTACGGAAGGTCCACCGACTTCTTTGTGGTGGAAAATTTGAGGGTTTGTTATAAGGAAAACCTTACTCGAACCTTTGGAGAAAATACTTAAAGTATTCAAGGGGCTCTCGTTTTGTACATGGGATATCCTATGCGCCCGACGTGACTGTGTAAGTTTGCTTAATTCTTTTTATTATTTTAAGAAAAGCCCTTCCTTGTCGGACGCCCCATGGTAGTGAGTGCATGAACAGTGTTTCACCCCCTTCCGAGCAACAAACAATGAAGTATATGTCGGGTGTGGTGAACATGGAATTAAGTTTGAGGCTTGAGAGTGCTTTCAAAGTTTCAACTTATCATACGTGGACGTTGTTTAACCTTGAATATATAAATAAATATTGGGTATAACAATCAAAAACGTCAGCTACATTCTTTAAGGTGTACGCATGTGCAATGCTTTCCTTTTTACATGATCTTTGAATTGGGTCCCTGAGTGGCCATAACCCCCGTAGGCTGTATGATTTTTTGTGGACTTGTGTGGCATTCTTACTCTGAGTAGGGATGTTCGGAATAATAAATCTTGTTACCTTTTTTTTACATTATCAGGAGAATTTACTATTTCTATATCGGGTGGTTTTAGTACGATTCCTTTATTCTGTTTTGTGAATGTGAAGCTGCTATCGCTATCTTACTTAAGGAAAATAAAAAGGTGTATTATGTGGGAAATTTGTTATAATTTAGAATGTATGGTGTAAGGGTAACCTTGGGTAGAAAATGCACAATTTTGGCTTTCTTATGTTCTGCAGTGTGCCTTGTGTTAACTAGATATCTATTTTGTTTACATTCATACAAATTGCTTTTGCTTATGCCTTGGAATGGAAATCATGCACTAGTCATTTAATTAATTTTGATGAAATATCTAGGAAAAGGGAATGCATGCTCATGTCAGTTCTTTTTAACTGACAAAAGCTAACATGTTTTTGCAGGTTGTTTTTCCGAGCTCAAGTATGAAAGAAGTGGTTGTTGTAGTTGCATAGATGATATCCACTTTGGTGCTTGTACGTTGTCTTTTATGGTTAAACTATTGATAACATCTAGTGGAAAAATTTTAGAAGAAGGGTCAGTGCCTTAGTAAATGTATTGTAGAATATTGTTGTTGTAACTGTCAAACTTTGCTCTTGAGTTAAAATGTTGAGTTGTAAATCCTCCTAAGGCTTAGTAGCAATGAGTTTGTAAACACTATAAAGTGGACTGGATATTCCTTCTAAAAGTTAAACGAAAATTTATGTATATGAACATATTAATGTAGATGTGATCCACTTGAAACCTTTGAGACCTGGAACAATCAAGAGGAATCTATCTTTTGTAACAAAATATGATTACTTGTTTTTCCCCTGAGCTAAACTAATAAACACTATCTTTTTGGTGAAACCTTAAATGATCTCATGGTGAAATCAATGGTTATATTTTAGAAGATGAAAGGATTTATTGAGTAGGAGGTAAATTGATTAATAAAACCTTAAATATCTCTCTATCGTTTGAAATGTTCTCCTTTGTCAAACTTAATAAAGTAAAGTCTAGATGGAACATTTAACCAATCTTGATAAACTCTTAGCCTCAATGAAAGACGGATAGTAAACCATGTGACCCTGAAGCTAAATTCTGTTGTCCTGTTCTGTTAACCCTTGCCTTGATTCATGGTGACATTTCTTAAGCAAGGTCAAAGTTTGATCCTTAAACAAGAAGGTCATTGTTATGGACCCTAAGCGGTACTTTCCACTCTATCAGAGCTTATGCCTTCACCTGTGCAATAGAGTTGTGGAACAGGCGTTAGTGGCAAATAGTAAGATTAATTAACCTTGTAAGAAATGGAAAATGTTCTAAAATCAAATGAATAAGAAAGATTTGGACATAAAATTGATAATCCCAGTTTAGAAAGCTTGGCTTTAAGCTGTTTAATCAACCGTTGAAAAGAAAGAAGTTCTCCCTTGTGAAAAGAATTGTGTGAATCATTACATGAAATTTTATAAGAACGTAAGTTAAGAATTAAGAGACAGTTTAGTAAACAAGAAAATTTAACAAGAAATTTCTCATGGGATGCCCTAGCTGTGAGTGTGTCATGTGGATTGGACTTTCATGTTGTCTTGTCAAAGAAGAGTACATTGTCCTTGATAGGTGTGAACGTTTCCATGCTGACCTTGTGGTATCCCCCGTAACAAGTGGTTCCTAGTGTTGGTTGTAACCTTGTGACGACATGTTGTGTCGTGTTGAGTCAAAGCTAGACAAAAAAAGGTTATCATGTATTTCACTGTGTTGTCCTTGTGTTAGTATTTTTGGTGTGTTACACTTTGGTATTAGAGCGTAGGTTCATGCTCTCGAACCTATGGGCCGGATTGGTGTTGTATGGTGATGTTGCATGGTGGTGGTGGTGTTACATGATGATACTGCATGATGATGATGATGTTGCATGATGATGATTTATATTGGAAGATTAATGTGCTTTAAGCGTGATGTGATTATTGTCGTAATTGTGTTTTTGTGGACGGACATGACGTGTATGTCACCTTGTGCGTGTTTGTGATCATGTTGATATGTTTGGGGATGGGAGTATTCTCTCTCCTTCTTGTGGATTCTAGGAAGAATTCACGTGTGAATTATTGTTTGTGATGTGTGAAAAGAATTCTAATGTGGATGATGTAGTGTTGGAGCATTGTGGCATATTGTGATATGTGGGTGTATCAATGTGTTGTATGACTAGTTGATGTTAAAAGAAACGAGTTGTATCATGATGTTTTTTTTACCATGTTCTAAAGAAATGTGTGTACCACCTTGCTATGTTGCAATGGATGTTATGTTGTGATGTACTATTTTCATCGTATGTATGACTGTGCAAATAGGTAATGCTTCATGTTGTGATTTTGGGTCATACGGTGAGTGTATGAACCCTATCGTATGGTGATTGCGCTTTGGGTGTAGAATGTGGTAAAGTGATGTATTACGCCCTGTGGATGTATGATCGTGATCTACCCTGTATACATACCATACGTGAGACGTTATGGTAGTTATGTGTGTGCCACCGTTATGTTAGTACTGTTGTTGTATGTTATGTTGTGAACCTTACGCTAACCGATCCTGAGGGAAATCGGTAGAAGTGTATGTTGAGAGTGAGGAATGGTGTACCATAGGTCAATAACTCGAGCTAAAACTCGGTTTAGTAGATAACATGTGATTCTTTCCTCTCACCCTATGTGGTTGTATGTATGCAACCTTAGTGTATCTATGAGTATGTTTAGCCTTGTCGAAGGGTGGCGGGATGATTCAGATGGAGGTGATGACAGTTGTATTATTGATATGTATTTTACGAGCTGAGGCTCGATGTTCCGAGTGCTAGCAACTCGTTGAGTACCCCTTTGGTGGCTAGATAAGGCCACACAGTTATCGTAATGTGACATTATTATAAGTTGATTTTATTCGTAAATTGAGCTTTTACTTTATTTTGCAAGGACCAACATCTTTTCTTGATTGCAATGCTTTATAATTTTGGGCATTTCCTTGGTTTGTGGCACTAACATGGGGATTTAGATACTAACTTTGGCTATTTGGCCATTTATTTTAGCTTGATTTGGGGTCTTCTTTTAAATTTGGAATTCTTACCGCCTTGCCCAAGCTTGTACTTTGCCACTTGGCACTTTGACTGGATTGTTGTGCTGGTTTTAATGTCGTGATGTGTGGAATAGGGTCATGGGATGCACCATGGATTGGTTGGACCTATGGACCCACTTCGTTGTATGGGGGTACGCCCCAAGGGGTACATATAACTAGTGGCTTGTTGAACCATGCGTTATTATGTCACTTGGGTTAGGAGTGTTCGAACTCTATGTGTCTTGGACCATAGGGACAACCGGCCTCCTTGAGGGAGGCATAAGAGTTTAAGAGTTTGAGGGAGGCATAAGAGACTTGAGGGAGGCATAAGAGTTTGAGGGAGGCATAAGAGACTTGAGGGAGGCATAAGAGTTTGAGGGAGGCTTATGACATTTGAGGGAGGCTCTGTATGGTTGATGTTTCAGGATATATGTTGAGTTATTGTGATGTTTGGTAGTGGTCTTTTGATGTATGTGTTACTCATGTCAGATGGATATGTGTTGTGATGTTGTGGTTATGTCATTGATTCCCTTGTGGACACTATGTACCTGTAGCATGGTTTGGTGTTATGTGAGTCTTTCATTGATGCAAATTGAGGAAATGTTTAGTGGATTGTAGTACCGTTTTGGTTAATTATTTTTGTATGTCAATCATTGATGTGTGCCGAGTACTATGTTATGTGGACTGTGCCTAATCCATTCCGTATTTGAGTAACCTTTTGTGGTGTAATACAATCATGAAGTATATACTCGCGTCCTTGGGAATCTGTAGTGTCTTGTGAACTTGATGGGGTGTTGTGTTAGTAGTTCATGTTGGGCACACATAATAAGGAATAAATCAAAACTCTTCAATGATGAAATTTTAAAATAAATTAAACCAAGAATAATGATAATGGGAAGAGGCTAATGAAATGATGAACAAGAAAGAACTGCCAATCTTCACAGAACATTGAAAGTTAAAAAACTTCTGCCAAATGTTCCCTAGGCTACCCCATGGTCATGCTTTTGCATCTGAAAAATTAAACTTAGAGCGTACCTTCACCCTTATCTGATCCTTATTACTTACCATTCTTTTCCGTTGTGTTATGTCGCATCGAGGACGATGCTTTCTTAAGGGGAGGAGAATGTAATGCCTATCCATGCAAAATATAAAGCGTCGGCATTTTCTGTTGTCTTGGCCTCAAAGTTAAAAATTTAAATATAACTAAACATTTTCTTTGAATAATTCATCTTTATTTGATTGGATGGGTACATGAAATAAAAGAACACTTTTATTTGCTTCACCTAAATATGGACCCTTTTCATTGACTGGTAACAGTGATAAAATAGATGACATGAAAATTAGTTTTTATCTATAAGGAAAGCACTGACCAACGCATTTTGGATGAACCTTTTGTGACTTTGGTATAATTTTGGAAATTGTGGCTAAAGACGAACCTGGTAAACAAGTCTCAAGTGCAATAAAGATCCTTAACTTCAGTCATCTCCCAACCACCCTACCTGCCACTTGTATGACTTTCTTGTTCTCTGTCCTTGCGTGAGGATTTGGTGGAGTGATTGCGTGCATCTTCCTGTTATTAAATTTTTGGATTACAAATCTTTTGTTGACTCCACCTTCTGTCACGTGGTCTGCCTGTCGGTTCTGCCCAAAACCACGGATGCTTGTTGCGCTCCCTCAAATGCTGAAACAGATGATTTGCTACGTGTTCTGGGTGTGGTTTCTCAAAATCGTGTTGTGCAAGCAGTTTCAGTGGAGCATAGAACTGAAATTCTCCTCGGAAAGTTCCGTGAGGAAGATTTTGGTGATATGCAGCAGCTACAGGGTAGAGAGGTAACTTATCATTGAAAATCAGCGGCCTCCAGAGAGAGTATGTGTGACAGATGCTGCAGGGCGAGCCCAGGGAGCCGTGGTGTAGATCCTGGCGTTCTGCTTGCACGTGACCAGTCCTGATCAGTTGTTGCAAAATCTTGCAACTGTAGTAGAAGCCATTTTGAGTGCTTCCAACGAGTAGGTTGTCCACTATGTTGTTATCTGTTCAGTTTGACTGCATCCTCAAATTCAGGATTCTCCTTCAAGATACTTTGTATCAAATCGATTAGGTGACAGCAAGAGTGTTACCAAGAGAACCATGGCTATGCATTATGTAATGGTTTTGAGTCAAATGCTACCGTGCAGAATGTGCCTTCCATAATGCAATCTGGCAAGTTTTGAAAATGGTGAAAACACAGAGATCAGTACATTCGGTGTTTTGAAAGATTTTTAAATCCTGCAATAAGAAATGAAGTGTAAATGGAGTCAGGTGTAGGTAATCTTGTTGTTGTGCTTTGCATTTGTATGGGTGGAAGCAGAGTATGTTCAATACAAAGACCCATCACAGCCTGTAATCGCTCGGGCCGAAGACTTGCTGAGACGAATGACACTAGAAGAGAAGTTTGGACAGATGACCCAAACTGAAAGAACGGTCGCCTCTACGGATGTCATGAAACAATACTACAGTGAGGGCGTGCTTAGCGGTGGAGGAAGTGTTCCTACACCCAAGGCAAGCCCTGCAGATTGGGTCAGCATGGTAAACGAGTTTCAGAAGGGTGCCATGTCCACCAGGCTTTAGATCCCAATGATATATGGCATTGATGGTGTGCATGGTCTCAACAATGTCTATGGGGCTACTATTTTTTCCCTCACAATGTTGGCTTAGGTGTAACCAGGGATCCTGATCTGGTGAAAAGAATCGGTGTAGTTACCGCTCTGGAAATCAGAGCAATGGGCTTTCCCTATGCATTTGCTCCTTGTATTGATGTATGCTGAGATCCCAGATGGGGCCGGTGCTACGAGAACTCCAGTGAGGAGCCAACCATTGTAAATGCCATGACAGAAATCATCTTTGGTCTGCAGGGGGGCACCTCCTATTAATGCTACCAAGGGGATTCCTTATGTAGCTGGACAGAGAAATGTTACAGCTCGTGCCAAGCACGTTGTGGGTGACAACAGTTGGGGTGAGGACTTTAGACAGGGATTTCCCTACAAACATTATTTTTGGGTAATGGAAAGTCTTCGGGGGAGTGTCTTTGTATAGTAGAAAGGCGTTGGGGTCTGATTTTGTGCCATTGATCTATGCTGGAGACATCTCTATTGAAATTATCACACTTTCAAGCTACAGCGGAAATGTTTGCACCGAGAGTTTGATGTTGTCCTCAGATCTGATGAAAGAAAAGGTTTATTTATCATATTGGTAGATTCCTTCAGAGCCAAGAGCATGATGTAATCTATTTGTCTTACGTGCAAGCAATGGAAGAGGCAGGAGGAGTGATGATCGAATCAGGAGGAACAGGCATGAGCTGCTATTCCCCCTTTTGCCAGCTATTTTCTCTATATTGAATGCATGATTATTGCTTGTTCTCCTGGTAATTGTGTGATGTGTTTGTTTGAGATAAGCTCTGCGTGAGAATTTTTCATTTGAAATGTTGTGTGGCTTTTACACGCCTTCCCCGCCAAGAGTGTATCTGCTTGCTTTTGCTAGTTGTGTGAGGGGTCTTATTAGATACGTCTGGGTTATGCCTGTAGGAGCAGTTTTCTTTCTTTCTGCGACTTTTTTTTGGATCTTCCTCTGCATGGCAATGAGGGGTTGTTTGTTTAAGTTCTATCCTTTTAGAAAACAAAAAAAAAATGTGATTTGCTTTTTACCTCCTTTATGTATCCCTATGGTTATGGAGGAGAGCAGGTGATAAATGAATAAAACTATTTACCTCTGGAGAAGAAGTGTATTTATTGTCCTTTGATGTTATCATGGTCTAATCTTAATTCGTATTGGAAAAGATACTAGAGGGACCCTTGCTCATCCTTTTTTTTTAACAATCTAATTTGGTACAATTTCATCCCAATTTCATCCCTGGGAGGTTGACTACAAGTTGGAACATTGTAAATCTCTTTTCCTTTTAGAAGCTTTAACGAACTGTGTATTATGCTTGTCGGATGTGACTGGCTATGACTTGATAGTGGGTTATCGACGCTGTCTTAGGCAAACATGCTTTCGGCCAAATCTAACTTGCTTACCTAGCTTATGATGACCTTAAAATTTTTAGTACCCTGACCAAGGGATATCCTCGTCAGTCCTACATTTGTATTATCTCCCTAATCTGGTCTTACGGAAGGTCCACCGACTTCTTTGTGGTGGAAAATTTGAGGGTTTGTTATAAGGAAAACCTTACTTGAACCTTTGGAGAAAATACTTAAAGTATTCAAGGGGCTCTCGTTTTGTACATGGGATATCCTATGCACCCGACGTGACTGTGTAATTTTGCTTAATTCTTTTTATTATTTTAAGAAAAGCCCTTCCTTGTTAGACGCCCCATGGTAGTGAGTGCATGAACAGTGTTTCACCCCCTTCCGAGCAACAAACAATGAAGTATATGTCGGGTGTGGTGAACATGGAATTAAGTTTTTCTTCGAGGCTTGATATATTTTATCATGTTGGGAATGAAGGGTCTTTCGTTGAGGGATGTGCGGGAGTTGGCACTTGAGGGTTAGAGTGCTTTCAAAGTTTCAACTTATCATACGTGGACGTTGTTTAACCTTGAATATATAAATAAATATTGGGTATAACAATCAAAAACGTCAACTACATTCTTTAAGGTGTACGCATGTGCAATGCTTTCCTTTTTACATGATCTTTGAATTGGGTCCCTGAGTGGCCATAACCCCCGTAGGCTGTATGATTTTTTGTGGACTTGTGTGGCATTTTTACTCTGAGTAGGGATGTTCGGAATAATAAATCTTGTTACCTTTTTTTTACATTATCAGGAGAATTTACTATTTCTATATCGGGTGGTTGTAGTACGATTCCTTTATTCTGTTTTGTGAATGTGAAGCTGCTATCTCTATCTTACTTAAGGAAAATAAAAAGGTGTATTATGTGGGAAATTTGTTATAATTTAGAATGTATGGTGTAAGGGTAACCTTGGGTAGAAAATGCACAATTTTGGCTTTCTTATGTTCTGCAGTGTGCCTTGTGTTAACTAGATATCTATTTTGTTTACATTCATACAAATTGCTTTTTCTTATGCCTTGGAATGGAAATCATGCACTAGTCATTCAATTAATTTTGATGAAATATCTATGAAAAGGGAATGCATGCTCATGCCAGTTCTTTTGAACTGACAAAAGCTAACATGTTTTTGCAGGTTGTTTTTCCGAGCTCAAGTATGAAAGAAGTGGTTGTTGTAGTTGCATAGATGATATCCACTTTGGTTCTTGTACGTTGTCTTTTATGGTTAAACTATTGATAACATCTAGTGGAAAAATTTTGGAAGAAGGGTTAGTGCCTTAGTAAATGTATTGTAGAATATTGTTGTTGTAACTGTCAAACTTTGCTCTTGAGTTAAAATGTTGAGTTGTAAATCCTCCTAAGGCTTAGTAGCAATGAGTTTGTAAACACTATAAAGTGGACTGGATATTCCTTATAAAAGTTAAATGAAAATTTATGTATATGAACATATTAATGTAGATGTGATCCACTTGAAACCTTTGAGACCTGGAACAAGCAAGAGGAATCTATCTTTTGTAACAAAATATGATTACTTGTTTTTCCCCCGAGCTGAACTAATAAACACTATCTTTTTGGTGAAACCTTAAATGATCTCATGGTGAAATCAATGGTTAGATTTTAAAAGATGAAAGGATTTATTGAGTAGGAGGTAAATTGATTAATAAAACCTTAAATATCTCTCTATCGTTTGAAATGTTCTCCTTTGTCAAACTTAATAAAGTAAAGTCTAGATGGAACATTTAACCAATCTTGATAAACTCTTAGCCTCAATGAAAGACGGATAGTAAACCATGTGACCCTGAAGCTAAATTCTGTTGTCCTGTTCTGTTAACCCTTGCCTTGATTCATGGTGACATTTCTTAAGCAAGGTCAAAGTTTGATCCTTAAACAAGAAGGTCATTGTTATGGACCCTAAGCGGTACTTTCCACTCTATCAGAGCTTATGCCTTCACCTGTGCAATAGAGTTGTGGAACAGGCGTTAGTGGCAAATAGTAAGATTAATTAACCTTGTAAGAAATGGAAAATGTTCTAAAATCAAATGAATAAGAAAGATTTGGACATAAAATTGATGATCCTAGTTTAGAAAGCTTGGCTTTAAGTTGTTTAATCAACCGTTGAAAAGAAAGAAGTTCTCCCTTGTGAAAAGAATTGTGTGAATCATTACATGAAATTTTATAAGAACGTAAGTTAAGAATTAAGAGACACTTTAGTAAACAAGAAAATTTAACAAGAAATTTCTCATGGGATGCCCTAGCTGTGAGTGTGTCATGTGGATTGGACTTTCGTGTTGTCTTGTCAAAAGAAGAGTACATTGTCCTTGATAGGTGTGAAAATTTCCGTGCTGACCTTGTGGTCTCCCCCGTAACAAGTAGTTCCTAGTGATTGGTTGTAACCTTGTGATGACATGTTGTGTCGTGTTGTGTCAAAGCAAGTCAAAAAAAAAGTTATCATGTATTTCACTGTGTTGTCCTTGTGTTGGTACTTTTGGGTCGTTACAAACCATGCACAAATTGTTGGAAACTGAATGATTTAGGATACCTGCGTAAAACATTTTCAATTTATTCTTTTGTTTTTTATTATTAATTAATAATTAATAATTAATAATTTTGACAGTTGTCAACCATTTAATGGAACATTGCAGTACGAGGTGTCAACCATTGAGTGGAAAAGAGCAGCAAGAGGTGTCAACCAGACAACAAGATGAGTATAAAAAATATTTGTATTGAGTTATGGTAGACCTATAGACCTAATTGGACACTGTTATTATAATATAAATTAATCTATTGAATACAATTAAAAATAATCAACTTTGTTGTAATTTAATTGTAACTTATTTACTAAGTTGATCAGGGCGAAATTAAGGTTTCGAAGCGCCCTAGGCAGTACTCGGAGAGTACACCCACCCACCCCCCCTTCGGGACCAAGCACTCACCTGTGCATGTTTTTAAAGACCAAGTTGTTTAATACTTTTCACAGAGAAGTGTTAAAATCTTGGTCGTTCAATGTTGGTCAACACAAGTGCACCTGGAGCTCACTTTCAGAGTAAGATTTGGGGGCTGATCCATTCCTTGCAGGTTGAGTATGCACTAAGTATCCCTTCGCTGGCTAGTTTGGAGCGAATAGAACATAGAAGCTACATTGAGCAATATGGTGTTGATGATGTTTGGGTTGGCAAGACTTCTTATAAGTAATTTTTAACTGAGCTTAATGTTAATGGGATCTCCTCATCTAGACAATACTTCAATATTAAATATACTTATGTTTGTAAATGACTAAGCTACAGAGCATTGAATATTGGGTCTTGTAATTGGATTGTAGGATCCCTTGTATAAGCAATGAACTGTTCTTAACTTTGGCCAAAAAGGACTACAATATGTGCCAAGAAAGACAACAAAAGGAACTACAAGAGTTGGAAAAGTAAGTACACCTCTAAATGAATGGATGGTTCTTGCAAATTACAATAGAAACAACATATGGTTTTGATCAAATTTCCTATTTATGTCTCTAATAACAAATGGTATGTATATGGTAAATAATTAAATTTGGAAATTGGTGATCTAAACTTCAATCACTGACCAGGCACTCACACAGTCCGTGAATGGTATCAAGTAACAAGTTGTCAACTATCAACCTCAACCTCTCAGGTGATATAGTCATACAGCCCATTGTCGGTGAATGGTGTCAACTATCAGGTGAATCGGTGATACAATCATACATGCTAGCTGCTACAGCCTACAGGTAACAGGCTACTGGCTACAGACTACATGCGGATGTGGCACAGTGGCCCTGTGGGGCATGTGGTAGTTTCCAAGTCACTGGTTTTGCCTTAAAGTAGTATGAGTTACCTGTTCTTTCCACAAATCACATGGCTGAGAAGAATCATTTGGAGAGGACGTTTTCAGTCACCCCTGACTCCTGAGCCTGAGGGACATTATACATATGGAGTCATGAATTGTGTGCGGCATAGTTGAGGTGGAAAATGCTAAGCTACGATTTCGGTCACCAGTGAATCACAATGAATTGTAATTTGTGCACAGTTCAGTGTTTATATAGACTCCCACGGGTTCAAACTCCCACTGGACCACTGGTAAAGCTGACATGAAGCTTAAAAATTGAATTTTTTTAAAAAAAATACCACCCCTCCCTATTTGGCACCCTAGGCAATTGCCTAAGTTGCCTAGGGCATGAAATGCCTCTGAAGTTGATATCTATAATAATACTTCATATAATTTAAAGAGTAGCAAATTGTGATGAGTTTGTTAATAAATATATAATTATATCAATAAAAGAGAAGGGAAGGAAACAGTAAGGGGTCATAAAGATGTTATTTCTCATTATATATTACACAAATTAATTGAAATCTAAATTTATAAATTTCAAATGCAGTAGGCTAATAAAGAACAATACAATTAAGAGCTTCCATGACAATTGGTAAAAATATCAATATTCGTACTGCTACTAAAATGGTATTGTTCCCACCTACCCATGCCTAGGATGCCATGGTAGGTTAAGAAGTTATTGAAATTACAATATGACTTTTCCTTGATGTGTTTATGTAGAGAAATCGCTATCTTACACAAGTCAAAAAGGGAATTAACATTTGTTTGTTTTTCTTTTATTTGAATTAATCCTAATCCTCTTCCTCTTCCTCTTTCTCTTTATTTTTTAAAAAAATTGAAAAAAATAGTATTAGAACTTAGGTGATTTTAAACGGAAATGATGAAACATTGCTTAAAATCATGATGGTTGGTATCAAGGAAATAATACAAAACAAAGGCATTTAGCCCTTGAGGAAACAAAGCTACGTTACCTATTTGAAAACATCCTTTATGAATAAAATTGTAGGTAGATTACTTCTTTTGATCGGCAATGACATATTTGTCTACTAGAGGTATATCATATTCATTATAATCAATTTTACATGTGTATTTTATAGTGGGGTGTCTATACTTAATTGACGTAGATGCAATAATATGAATTTTTGTACATTTATTATATATTTCATCAAAAAATAAGTAAGGGAAGATTCCAACCTAGTAAGGGTTCATCTTGTTGATCATTTTGGAAATCAATGGTTAGACTAAAATACGAGAGATTGTCTCCATCTGAATCAACAACATATCCTCTTGAATTGCTGATGTCAAAGTCTATTCTCTCCATCTTCCAAGTGTATACTTTGTCCTTCAATCGTGATTTACGTCCTGAAGGGGTCCCTCATAACAAGCCACTCTTGAGCTAAAAAACAGGGAATATAGATAAAACAACGAATTTTTTTAGAAGGAATCAAAATTACTTTTTACCAACATGTAAAGATGCAGACTCAATAAGAATACTCATAATTTTAGAATGTTAAAACATAGACCATATAAACTCAAGAATAGTTATTACAAGAAGAGATATTTTTTATTCAAAAGTTAACAAACCTCTTACAAACTTGGCTCTCACACAAATTTTTCCATGTCATCATTAGATAGATTTTTTAAATTAAAAAACAGTTTAGTGAATAAGATGGGGAAATAAAAACTATGTTAAATACACTTTGATATGTAGAGTAGAGAATTCAATTATTATCATTGGATGGTATGGATCCCCTTGCCATTAGGTATGTGGCATATGATAAATTAGGACATATACAACTACAATATAGGGCCTGAAACTAGTGGTTTGAATGTGAAAGGGTTGGACAATGTTCAAGGCCTTAGGTGCAAAGAAATATGCTATTAAATACATAACATTGTGCTCTTCCTCATTGTTAGTCTAATGGATTATTTTATGGAGAAATGGAGGCATTGCAGTCTCTTTTACACGCATTAATCTTGAAAAATATGTTGCAATGTCATCCTCTCCAAGCCCATTAGGGATGGCTTTGAATCAAACTATTCCATTCCCTAGTTCCCATTCACCAAAGCAATTTCTACGGGCCTTCACTGTTTAAGAATTATTATAGATAATATTTACAAAGTAATGATGAAGCCATTAAAAGCTAGAGTATGTACCAAGTGCATCATGGGATTGATATGGTCATTTGTTTTGGGGTCTCCAAACAAAATGGATGAAAAGCTATACCAAAAGCTAGAAAATTTTAACCTCTTTGCTATTGATAATATACCCTCCAGACCGTTTTCTCCTCCTAACGCCCATATTCAGGCACTCCTTGTTGGTATTGTAGGATTAAAATTCTCCTATGTTTAAAAGTTTTCTCTCACAAATTTGCCTACAAAATCCGCAACAAGACATGCAAATTGCTTCCATCAATTTCACCAAACAAAATCCTCTATCCTAGCCTTTTTATTAAAATTTAGGAGATAATATTTTTTATTAAAATTCATTTTGATTTTGAATTCAAGTAAATATTGGTGAGGTCACTCAATTTCAGATTCATTTCTTCAACTGAAAATTTTAGAGCTATCAAGGGATCCATTTTTGTAAGAAGATACAAATTATTGAGACCTTATATACATTAAAACACAATATTTGGGTGTATGGTAACTTGGCACTTAAAACAATTTTATAAAATGAAGATTTTTCTTGCTACTTCTGATCTTGGAAATTACCATCTCCTCATTCAACCATGCACAAAATGTTGGAAACTGAATGATTTAGGATACCCGTGTAACACATTTTCAATTTATTCTTTTGTTTTTTATTATTAATTAATACTTAATAATTAATAATTTTGATAGCTATCAACCATTTAATGGAACAGTGCAGTAGGAGGTGTCAACCATTGAGTGGAAAAGAGCAACATGAGGTGTCAAACAGACAACAAGACGAGTATAAAAAATATTTTTATTGAGTTATGGTAGACCTATAGACCTAATTGGACATTGCTATTATAATATAAATTAATCTATTGAATACAATTAAAAATAATCAAGTAACTTTGTTGTAATTTAATTGTAACTTATTTACTAAGTTGATATCTATAATAATACTTCATATAATTTAAAGAGTAGCAAATTGTGATGAGTTTGTTAATAAATATATAATTATATAAGTAAAAGAGAAGGGAACGAAAGAGTAAGGGGTCATAAAGATGTTATTTCTCATTATATATTACACAAATTAATTGAAATCTAAATTTATAAATTTCAAATGTAGTAGGCTAATAAAGAACAACACAATTAAGAGCTTCCATGACAATTGGTAAAAATATCAATATTCGTACTGCTACTAAAATGGTATTGTTCCCGCCTAGCCATGCCTAGGATGCCATGCTAGGTTAAGATGTTATTGAAATTACAATATGACTTTTCCTTGATGTGTTTATGTAGAGAAATCACTATCTTACACAAGTCAAAAAAGGAATTAACATTTGTGTGTTTTGCTTTTATTTAAATTAATCCTAATCCTCTTCCTCTTTCTCTTCATTTGTTAAAATAATTGAAAAAAATAGTATTACAACTTAGGTGAGTTTAAACGGCAATGATGAAACATTGCTTAAAAGCATGATGGCTGGTATCAAGGAAATAATACAAAACAAAGGCATTTAGCCCTTGAGGAAACAAAGCTACGTTACCTATTTGAACCCATCCTTTATGAATAAAATTGTAGGTAGATTACTTCTTTTGATCGGAAATGACATATTTGTCTACAAGAGGTATATCATATTCATTATAATCAATTTTACATGTGTATTTTATAGTGGGGTGTCTATACTTAATTGACGTAGATGCAATAATATGAATTTTTGTACATTTACTATATATTTCATCAAAAAAGAAGTAAGGGAAGATTCCAACCTAGTAAGGGTTCGTCTTGTTGATCATTTTGGAGATTAATGGTTAGACTAAAATACAAGAGATTGTTTCCATCTGAATCAACAACATATCGTCTTGAAGTGCTGATGTGAAAGTCTATTCTCTCCATCTTGCAAGTGTATACTTTGTTCTTCAATCGTGATTTACGTTCTGAAGGGGTCCCTCATAACAAGCCACTCTTGAGCTTAAAAACGAGAAACATAAATAAAACAACGAAAATTTTTAGAAGGAATCAAAATTACTTTTTACTAGTGTGTAAAGATGGAGACTCAATAAGAATAATCATAATTTTAGAATGTTAAAACATATACCATATAAACTCAAGAATAGTTATTACAAGAAGAGATTTTTTTTATTCAAAAGTTAACAAACCTCTTACAAACTTGGCTCTCACACCAATTTTTACATGAACTAAACGATTGGAAATATAATATAGTATACATTATCGTCTAAAAACTAATCACCATTGAACGTCGGCGGTTTTTTCGGCGTTAACATTGACGTCAGATAAAGAACACTAATAATGAACACAATGAAATGCTTCCATGACAATTGGTACAAATTTCAATATATTCTACTTAAAATGGTGGGCTTATAAGATGCTATTGAGACAGTCTGACTTTGCAGTGTTTATGTAGAGAAATCAATATCTTAAACAAATCGGAAAGGAAATAACATTTTGTATGTTTTGCTTTCATTTCAGCTCATCCTCTTCCTCTTCCTCTTCCTCTTCCTCTTCCTCTTTCTTTAATGATCTTGTGGGTTGCTTCCATTTTCCGTCTGGACCTTTAATTAGACCCTTGTTCTGTTGTTGGCACCATTTTGGAGGAATTTCGAAGTCGTCAATTAAGATATCGCAGCTCTTGTTCACAAGAGCAGGATCTCTTCCATAAGAATTACTATATGGTTTTCTATGTCCAACGTAGCCGTCCAGTAGATGCAGATAAACCTCTAAATTATGAAAGTAAGCAAGCTTGTGAGTGGGCTTCAATAATGGAGAGTTGTTCTTTAAACAAACCTTGACGCCAACATGAAAGTAGGTCCAAGGAAGCCAATGAAGCAATTTGCTCAAAAACCCCATGTTTTCGTTCATAAAAACTCCAGGGACTCTGGGGACCACGTCACGTTGGTTGACAAACCTCAGAACTTTGACGCCAATGTTCTCCATCTGTTGTGCAAATGCAAGATTTCCTACTCTTGGGGAAGCAAAGGAAAACACTGTTACAGGAACTTGATTATAATGGATAGCGTGAAGCATTTGTTTGATATCATAAGCACTCAACGTTGCAAGAGCAGCTCCCAAGCTGTGTCCGGTAAATGTTATGCTTAAATTGTCAATCTCATTTTCGTAAACTTTGAGCAGTCGCCTAATTTCTTCGCTTACCAAATCTCTGGTGCTCATATTTACACTTGTTCCTTGAGAATAGATGGTTGAAGTATAGCAACTCAAAAATCCTCTCTCAATTCGTACTACTCCATTTGCACTTGGAATTTCTGCTTGACGATGTTTGGATGTTCTTTCACATTTATAAGACAATCTGGCGGGTACAAGCAAGTCCCTAAGATCTTGAATCCATTCTTCAGTTGTTTGTGTCCCTCTCCATGCAATTACTATGTCTCGTCGTCCAAGTCTCTTTATCTCATTTGGATCTGTGGAAACCGCAACAAAACCCAGCCAAACAGATTTGTCTGCTGATTTCTCACCAAAGATTGAGCCTAACAAATCAGTATTAGCATATATATATCTAGTGACTCGGTAGCCAGAATTGGACATGCCTATCTCCTCCAACAGTTGTCGTTTACTGAACTTAGATGTGCCGTAATATTTGGAACAAGTATCACCATCGAATGCATCGTAACAGAGCTGTGCGAAATCGCCATATCTGAGGGCTTCAGCTTTGAGAATGGGATTGATGGGATCGAGCAAACCATTCCAATTGTTGGCACCGTGTATATCTCTCCACACATCACACAGCTCACCTTGGCTTCCATTGTTAGTGCCTTTCATATGGGCCGAAGAGTGAGTTTGGCAAGCTAATCCATTTTTAGCCGAATCTTCACCGTCTACTGAGGGCAATGGAAATATGGCCATTTTCTAAAAGGAAGAGCTAAATTAGCAAGAAAAGCAAAGCAAATTGTATGGAAGATATGCCTTGGAGAATTTTATGGAGAAAGAGGTTAAATTTGGGTTGTAATTGGTATTTCAAATCTCAGTTTTATTATTATTGTGAACGATTATGCTTGTTCGCACGGGAATGGAATTTTTTTGATGATAAAAGCTGAACAGAGCAACGGTATAAATAGACACATGAATTAGTGGCAAGTGCAGATGATAATCAATCACAAAAGTAGAATTTGAATTCGTCGTTTAAATTCCCCATTTCCTACGCATTCGACTTTCATCTGGTCAGCTGGTTGGATCAAATCAAAAGTATAAATGTTCGACCCGACTTCTTTCTTGCTGATTCATATAGATTCTATACTCGTACCTATCTTTTTCCGGATGACTTGGGCATATTACTTATCTTACCGTTATGTACGCTTAAAAAATATTCTAAATAGTACAGCCCTCGAACTCGTCGTTGTAAATAATGTTAGTTGGCCCCACTTTTCATATATCCACGTGATATTCATAAACACACGAAGTAATGTAATTTGTAATGATTAACATAACATTCGTGATTGGAAATATAGTTATAAATTTGTAATTTAAAAACACGCATCATTTATATTCACTTGAATACCTTAATTGTTATAAATTTTTATATTATTATACAATAAAAAATTCAGGTTTATGTTTCTAATTATCTATATTACTTTTGTAAATGTAATTCTTAATATCGTGATAATAATCTTAATAGTCTTAAAATTATAAATGAGATCATCGTGATAAATAAGTCATAGGTATTAAAATTAAAATATGTCTAGGTTTAGAGTTATATAGATTTCTTCATCCTAAAATGCTTAGAATGTTGTTGAGCCCAGAAAATGACCAAGTCCTAAACAAGGGGATGAGCGCGTGTGGAAGGCACTATGGAGAAACGTGCGTGAGTGAACGCGCGCGACGTGAGATAGGTTTGCGCACAAGAGCAGGAAAGGGTTTAAGGGTTTAAGGACTTAGCCACATTTCGGTTAAAGAAGGGTATCACATGCAAAACACGTGAAGTTGTGGGTGCGCGTAATGATGACAAGCTTGTTACATGGAGACTTGAAGCTCAAGAAAAGAATATTCCTGGGAATCCTTATGGTTATGGGCTGTAAAGTGAAGGTTGTTTTGGCTAGCTGGCATCTGCATGGCTTGGACACTTGAGTATAGCAGAATATGATAACATTTGGCACGCGGGCTTGCTTCTGGAGTGATAATTAGGCGAGCTCCTATCCTATTTAAGGAGGCATTTGGGTCTAGGAAAGAAGGTCGAGTGTGTGTGCATATGTGTGGTGCAGTTTTGGAGAAAGGGAATATGTAATGGTTCTAGGGGGGTAATATAAGGTTGTTGGATCAGAGCCATGTGCAGGGTAGGATGTTATTATCTTGATATATTCAGTTTGCTATGACCCTGTTGATGTAATCTCGCTATTGTAAACAGTTGTAAATCAATGAATATGATGGATTGTTATGAAAATCTGTGTTTATGGGTTCAAACCCTACTGCTCTTCATTTTTCTCATATTTCAGATCTGATCTCTTGTGATGTTGTAGTGTTTACTTTTGCATTATGATGCATCTGTGTTTAAGATCTAGTGTCTTTACTTCTATGTTAGAATGGATGCATGCATTAATGTTTCTGAAAACATTCCTCCATTAATGGCGAAAATTCTCACAAGGATCACATAAAAGAGGGGCTTGGCACCTGCGCGCACCTCGGGTGTTATACCGATGCGCTTGGGGTTTAAAGGGAGTAGGTAAATGTGACTACATTATGGTTCCATTTTTGGGACCTCTTTTGAAGTTGTTGTGAGGAGGGTGTCTGATGACAGAACGCTTGACCTCAGACAACATCAGGACTTAGATTAAAAACATGGAGGATGTGCTTGCATAGAGATTCAGTACTGGATCCGGGTTTGATGGATGTAAATGGGTAGAGGAGCACCTGTATCGTGAGCTCTATGAGACATTCTTTAGTTGTTTCCAAATAGAGTTGTATGAATGGTTGTCAGTATATGCATTAAGGAAGAGTTGGTATTATAGACCTTGTGTTTGAACACAAGAAGAGTATCAAAGGTTGCATGATGTTGATCTGACTTGGACTCGTGTCGTTGATATGTGATGGAGTGGTGTCTTGACTAGCTATACTTTGGAATACACAATTTCTACATATTCTTTCCCAGAGATTGCTGAGTTTGAGTTTTTGAGGGATCCTAGAGGATCGCTCTTGCATGTAATATCGTTAACCATTAAGATCATGATCATCACTTTGAGTATGGAGGAAATTCATATGGCTAGCTAAACTCTCACTATGTGTGGGATGCGGAAGCTGGTGTGCTGAAAGATGGCAAATCCTACAGCAAAGAAAAAGAGAGAAGAGATACGGGTCGAGTACAATGAAGCACGAGAAAGGGAGTTGACGAGACAGTGTAAATTTGTAGGAGTGATGGACTTATGGAGGAAGATGTTGCGGGAAGGATTTGAGGTTCGCGCGAAGAACATGGAACTTGTGCAGTTTGTGCTACCCCATCTTGGCAAGTACAGGAGACAAAATCCCTTGGCTTCTAGTGAGAGATCTTTGTATGGAGAAAGGAGGAGAGTCGTAGGTGCGTATCTTAGCCCACCCGGTGACCAAATGCTAGCGCTTAGTTTTCCAATTCCTGAGGTAAGTATTATTAACCTGGTTGGTGTCAGTATTGGTAGTCAAGTAGCACCTAGTAGATATAATTTTTCATTTAATTCATCTATGGCTGCATAGACATTTCTTGTGTTTGGAGGCATCCTATCTAGCACATCATTCAAACAAAGAGTGGGTACGTGAATTTTTGGTATCACATCTGGAAGTGGCTCATAAACTTTCGGCATGTAGTTAAGCACGACGATGGGTACAAAGAGTGCAACTGCATCACACCCCTTACCTGCTATGGGAGGAGGATCTAGTGGATCCATATGAATAGGAGCTAGTGGATCTAGTGGAGCTGGTGGTGGAGGAGACACATGAGGGAACCAAGGTTCTGACATATAAGGACTTAAACCACCTCAACAATTTTTTTAGATGTCTCTACATTTTCCTAATTACAAGGGTGTTGAAGATTATGTGGAGCATGTACACAAATGCAAATTGCTATGGTGTGTTAATGGTATCACTACCCTAGAGAGAAAAGATAGCCATTTACAACTACGTTATAATGTCATGTGCATAGTTGGTACCAAAAGTATGATCGCTTGACACATAACACGACGCAACATGCCATCACCAAGGATACAACTAACACTGCGAACAACTTGATACAAAGATGGCCACAAAGGCAGCACGGAGACGTTCACACCTATCAAGGACAATACATTTTTTTTTTCTTCTTTTTGACAAGACAACATGGAAGTCCAACCACATGACACACTTACATTTAGGGCATCCCATGAGGAAATTCTTGTTAAATTTTCTTGTTTACTAAAATGTCTCTTAATTCTTAACTTACGTTCTTATAAAATTTCATGTAATGATTCACACAATTCTTTTCACAAGGGAGAACTTCTTTCTTTTCAACTATTGACTAAATATCTTAAGGCCAAGCTTTCTAAACTAGGATCATCAATTTTATGTCCAAAGCTTTTTATTCATTTGATTTTAGAACATTTTCCATTTCTTACAAGGTTAATTAAACTTACTCAAGCCACTAACACATGTTCCACACCTCTATTGCACAGGTGAAGGCATAAGCTCCAATTGAGTGGAAAGTACCGCTTAGGGTTCATAACAATAACCTTCTTGTTTAAGGATCGAATTTTGACCTCGCTTAACAAATATCACCATGAATCAAGGCAAAGGTTAACAGAACAGGACAACAGAATTTAGCTTCAAGGTCACATTTTTTACTATCCGTCTTTTATTTAGGTTAAGAGTTTATCAAGATTGGTTAAATGTTCCATCTAGACTTTACTTAATTAATTTTGACAAAGGAAAACATTTCAAACGATAGAGAGAGATTTAAGGTTTTATTAATCAATTTCCCTCCTACTTATTAAATCCTATCATCTTCTAAAATCTAACCATTGATTTCATCATGAGATCATTTAAGATTTCACCATAAAAGGATAATGTTTATTAGTTTGGCTCGGAAAAAAAAAAAAGTAATCATATTTCATTACAAAAGATAGTTTCTTCTTGATTGTTCCAGGTCTCAAAGGTTATCAAGTAGACCACATCTACATTAATATGTTCATATACATAAATTTTTGTTTAACTTTTATAAGGACTATCCAATCCACTTTATAGTGCTTACAAACTCATTTCTACTATGCCTTAGAAGGATTTACAAGTCAACATTTTAACTCAAGAGCAAAGTTTAACAGTTACAACAACAATACTCTACAATACATCCCACTAAGGCACTGACCCTCCTTCTAAAATGTCCAAAGGCCCTTTCCGAATTTTTATAACATAATACGCATTCAAACAAAGGAACATCATAACCAAGATTGATGCAGTAATCTACAAGTTCTTCCATCATCTAACCACATAAGCCATCTGCAACAATTAATAACCTGAGTCAGTTCGCGAGAACTAAGCAAGATAAGACTATACATAGCAAAAATTAGCTACTAGCTAACAATACAATGAAAGGAAACATTCTATTTCAAGAAATGGATCAAAGTTATAACCTCTAACAACCTTTTGAAACAAGATATAATTTTCACCATACCAACTAAGAAGAGAGCCCTATGTTTTAATTATGAACAATATCTCGAAAACCACAAAAGGTTGACAACCAAAATATGCAATACTATGGAATTTATAATATTAGAACAAAGAGTTGAGAGTATTAGGATTTCAATCATGTACTCCAGTAGAATACGTGATCAAAATCTAATATGCCGCCCATAAATCAACATTCTCTAGGTGAAGTCAAAAGATGAAAACCAGTCACGATCTTAGTCACCAAAAACAAACAATAGTTCAATAAATCATTCTAGAAGGCCATAGGCCTAATAGGTTAGAAGTAAACAACGAGGGTAAGAAGAGAGTTCCATCATGTAAACAAAAGGTTAAATGGCTGACAATATTATATTCAAACTCAAACCATTATTTCTTATCTGACAAGTGACTTCATAGCTAATAAGGATGAGTGGAAAGGATGAAAAAAAAGAAAATCAATGTCTAGACTAGGCATTGCCTAGCAGCCTACCTACTATACATAACCAAGACCGGAATAGAGACAAGCCCCATGACTAACCAAGTCCATTAAGCAAGCTAGAATTCTAAACACATCCATTCAATTTTCATAACACTTTAGATTTATAACCCTCCCATTCTAGAGGAAACATAGCCATGAATCTAGGCTTGGTTGAACATTTCTGAAGTCAACTCACTTCCAAAAATTGTAAATGTTATAAAAAAAGCAATCTCTCACTCTTCTTAGTTTACATTTCATCATTATACATGTGTTAACCTACGTAGTGATAAAGCTCATAATACACCACTGAAGATAGATATCCTCACACGATGATCTTATGTAAGGATGTAATCACTACCATTAGGTTCGATACATATACAAACTATTCCGTATTTTCTTCCCCCCCTTTTTTTTTTCCAACAAAATATATTCTTAACCTTCCATTACAATCATTCTAAATTTGTAAGGAAAATTCACTCAACAAGAACGAAGTACAAAAGCAATTTTGACTAAATTAAGGAACGTCATGTTACCTTAATCAGTCGATGAAATCCTTAAATTTCACAAACCACGAAATATATTACCTTAACTCCATCAAGGCATCATGTCTGTACTTGATTAAATCAACCACATATGGAATCATCAACATTCCACATCATAACACCATAAAGGCCATTAATATTATCAAATTTTACTCTTAAGGAGAGTAGGGTCAAATGGGGATTCTATCGATAATCATGCCCTTTTAAACAATAATAATAGTCTAAGCTTCCATCCCATTCAGGACCTAACAACATAATAAAAAACACAGAGGTCTAAACCTAAAATATATATATATATATATAATTGACCCCAAAGTTCTCAGTTCGGGTTTAAACAAAAGTGCCAATTTCTAAACTCGTAACAAAAATCAAAATTGCACTTCAACTCGGCTTAGCCCACCAAAACAACGAAATGATACACATATACCTGATTAAGGGTGATTAAAACATTAAGGCTCAACTGAGTGAAAGTCGGCCTACCAAATACAATAAATATGAAGCCATACAGCCCAGGAGGTTTAAAAATATTTAAAGCAAGATCAAAGGTATGCCTTCTATCAACCCAGGACATATTTTTAGTCCAAAACTTCCTTCTTAACATGCATATATATTGAACTTCTAATTTCCAAATACCCTAATAATTTGCACAATACACGAAGTGCATAATCAAGCTTATCATAAAATAGACCCAAATCGTAAAAAAAAACAGAAGTTATCATTCCATTAATATGGACTAATGACCCACTTTTTTCTTTAAAAACGGATAACTCAACCATAATGAATCAAGGGTTTTCCCTATAACAATAATAATAAGACCATAAGTTACAGAATATTCCGCCTATTAATAATCATTAAAAAAACATAAAAATTTATTTGTATATTTTCCTCTAGGGCAGTAACATAAAAGGAACCCAATGCTAGTCAAAGCTGCAACTTTCCAGAGGCGATTATATACCCAGATTCACAAAATGAACATCGACATCTTTTTTTTTTGTAGAAGGAAGCAACTTTAAAATTATATATATATATATACATTTTCATATAATCAATCGAAGCATACACCGAGAACCTTTGTTTTTTATATATAAATGGGTTTGATCGCTTCAACAAGAACAACCAACAGAGGCAAATCCAGAAGTAACAAACTGTTAACCATATACTGAACACAAATCCACAAAATCACAAATTTAAACCAATTTCTAGTAAGAAAAAGTTTCATTTCAAGAGGTTTATTAGATACTAGTATATTATGTATATGGTTAGTCTATCTTGCCTGTTTTAACGCATCCACCAGTCGTGTACATCCAACAGGGACTGCTACAGCCACACGTCCCCCCCTTTTCCTCTGCTTCACTAGTCTTTTCTTGCAAAACTTGCCTCAAGATTTTATTGAGCTTCTTCCATGTTAAATTCACCACCTGGACGGAAGCGACTTTCCAAAATGAATAGGCAAGACAGCTCAACTAAAACTTTATCTCGTTCTTCTACTACAGCTGCAAGATTTTGTAACAACTGATCACGACTGTGGTTGCGTGCAACCAGAACATCAGGATCAACACCAACGGTTCCTTGGGATCGCCCTGCGGCAGATGTCGCACTTAACTCTCTCTGGAGGCCACTGATTTTCTGAGATAAGTTTTCTTCTCTACCCTGTAGATGTTGCATATAGCCAATTACTTCCTCACAACACTTTCCTAGGAGAATTTCAGTTCTACGCTCCACTGATACTGCCTGTGTAGCACGATTTTGAGAACCCACACCCACCCTCGCAACATCAGGGCGATAGACCTTCATTTCACCATCAATGAATCCACTATCCAGAACACGCTGTAGCAATTCATCTGTTGCAGCATTTGATGGAGCGCAAACAAGCATTTGTGGTTTAGGGCAGAAAACAACAGGTAGACCACGTGAGACAGCAGATGCAAGTCAACATTTTAATAAATGGGCATGTGCGGCCACCAAAGTTTCTTTGTGTGAGTAGGTCAAAATGAGGTGTCAGGGTTATAATTTAAGGTAGATTGGTGAACAAGTAGGTATGTCGAATAATGAAGATAGTTGGTGGAGGCGCCCAACCACACACCACCTGCCAAAAGGACAAAACAACAACAACCCATGGAACAACTTCTCCCTCACGCCAGGCAAGTTGCATAGAAGGCCATAAAGGATGGCATGAAGGTAGGTGAATGCAACTATTTTCCATTAATTTTAAGCTTGCATGGAGCCAACGGAAAAAGACTAAAGGTTGTTGTTTTTAAGGCAACACATTTGAATGGCTAACCAAGGCAACAATAATAAACATCCTCTTCAATTGCGTGAACCCAGGCTCGGTCTACGGGAGCGACCGACAACATAAAAAAAACTTAACAATAATAATTAATACTTAAAATTGATAACAATTGAAAATAAAATATAATCACCAATCAACAATAATAATAATAGTAATATTATTATTATTATTATTACTATTATTATTACTTTGTAGCTTGAAATAGTTATTAATTATAATCGTAACGGTCAGAAGTCAAGCTTGACAATAGAGAAAAAAAAATTATTATTATTATTATGGATATTCCTCTTCAACCGAACACATCCTAACACACCAAAACGTCATTCCAACACTCTACTAGGATAATAGAACACAATATGCCTTTAACAGGGTATTCATAAAGGACACGACGAGGTCTACAACCAGAGGCAACGACAACAAAAAGAGGAGGCAAGACGGAGACAAAGGATGCTAATCCTTCTCTGTGAAAAGGAAGAAGTCATATAATGAATAATGAGAGCACTCGCAAATGTTCAATGTTTAGCAACAGGGTCACCGAAACAAGGACTAGGGTATGCCAAATGGGGCATTACATTTTCCTCCCCTTAAGAAAGCATCGTCCTCGATGCGACATAACACAAAGGAAAAGAAATGGTAAGCAATAAGGATCAGATAAGGGCGAAGGTACGCTCTAAGTTTAATATATCAGATGGAAAAGCATGACCATGGGGTAGCCTAGGGAACATTTGGCAGAAATTTTAACTATTAAGGTTCTGTGAAGATTGGCAGTTCTTTCTTGTTCATCATTTCATTTGTCTCTTTCCATTAGCACTATTCTTAGTTTAATTTCTTTTAAAATTTCATCATTGCAGAGTTTTCGTTTATTCTTTATTGTGGGTGCCCAACATGAACTGCTAACACAACACCCTATCGGTTCACAAGACACTACAGATTCACAAGCACGCAAGTATATACTTCATGATTGTATTACACCACAAAAGGTTACTCAAATACGGAATAGAATAGGCACAGTCCACATAACATAGTACTCGTCACACATCAATGACTGACACACAAAAAACTCAAACAAAAGAGTACTACAATGCACCAGACATTCCCTCAATTTGTATGGATGAAAAATTCACATAACACCAAACAAATGCTACAGGTACATAGTGTCCACACGGGAATCAATGACATATCCACAACATCACAACACATATCCATCTGACATGAGTAACACATACATCAAAAGACCACTACCAAAACATCACAATAACTCAACATATATCCCAGAACATCAACCATACACACAAATATCATATGCCTCCCTCAAACTCTTATGCCTCCCTCAAGTCTCTTATGACTCCCTCAAGTCTCTTATGCCTCCCTCAAACTCTTATGCCTCCCTCAAGTCTCTTATGCCTCCCTCAAGGAGGCCGGTTGACCCTATGGTCCAAGACAAATAGAGTTCGAACACTCCTAACCCAAGTGACATAATAATGCGTGGTTCAACAACCCGCTAGTTATCTGTACTCCTTGGGGCGTACCCCCATACAACGAAGCGGGTCCATAGGTCCAACCATTCCATGGTGCATCCCATGACCCTATTCCACACATCATGACAATAGAACCAACACAACAATCCAATCAAAGTGCCAAGTGGCAAAGTGCAAGCCTTGGGCAAGGCGGTAAGAATTCCAAATTTAAAAGAAGACCCAAAATTAAGAAAAATAAATGGCCAAATAGCCATAGTTAGTATCAAAATCCCCATGTTCGTGCCACAAACCAAGGAAATGCCCAAAATTGTAAAGCATGGCAATCAAGAAAAGCTGCTGGTCGTTACAAAATAAAGTAAAAAGCTCAATTTACGAATAAAATCAACTTATAATAATGTCACATTACGATAACTGTGTGGCTTTATCTAGCCACTGAAGGGGTACTCAACGAGTTACTAGCACTTGGAACATCGAGCCTCAGCTCGTAAATACATATCAATAATACAACTGTCGTCACCTCCATCTGAATCATCCCGCCACCACTTCGACAAGGCTAAACATAGTCATAGTTGCACTTAGGTTGCATACATATAACCACATAGGGAGAGAGGAAGGATTCACATGTTATCTACTAAACTGAGTCTCAGCTCGAGTTATTGACCCATGGTACACCATTCCTCACTCTCAACATACACTTCTACCGATTACCCTCAGGGTCGGTTAGCGTAAGGTTCACAACATAACATACAACAACATCACTAACATAACGGTGGCACACACATAACTACCATAACATCTTACATATGGTACATATACAGGGTAGATCACAATCATACATTCACTGAGTGTAACACATCACTTTACCTCTTTCTGCACCCAAAGTGCAATCACCATACGATAGGGTTCATACACTCACCGTATGACCCCAAATCACAACATGAAGCATTACATATTTGCAAAAATCATACATACAATGAACATAGTACATCACAACATAACATCCATTGCTACATAACAAGGTGGTACACACATTTCTTCAAAACATGGTAAAAACATCATGATACAATTCATTTCTTTTAACATCAATCTAGTCATACAACACATTGATACACTTACATATCACAATATGTCACAATGTTCCAACACTATGTCATCCACATTATAATTCTTTTCACACGCCAAAAACAGTAATTCACACGTGAACTCTTCATAGAATCCACAAGAAGGAGAGAGAATACTCCCATCCCCAGCATATCAATATGATAACAAACACGTGCTAAGTGACATACACATCACGTGTGTTCACAATATCACATTTACGACAATAATCACATCACGTTTAAAGCACATTACTCTTCCAATATCTACCACCATCATGCAACAGCATCATCATCATCATGTAGTAACATCATGTAACACAACCACCATCATGTAACATCACCATACAACACCAATCCAGCCCATAGGTTCGAGAGCATGAACCTACGCTCTGATACCAAGTGTAAGGACCCAAAAACCACACACTAACAACACAGTGAAATACAAGATAACTTTTTTTTTGACTTGCTTGACACATAACACGATGCAACATGCCGTCACCAAGGATACAACTAACATTGTGAACAACTTGATACAAGGATGGCCACAAAGGTAGCACGGAGACATTCACACCTATCAAGGACAAAACAATTTTTTTTTCTTCTTTTTGACAAGACAACATGGAAGTCCAACCACATGACACACTTACATTTAGGGAATCCCATGAGGAAATTCTTGTTAAATTTTATTGTTTACTAAAATGTCTCTTAATTCTTAACTTACGTTCTTATAAAATTTCATGTAATGATTCACACAATTATTTTCACAAGCGAGAACTTCTTTCTTTTCAACTATTGACTAAATAGCTTAAGGCCAAGCTTTCTAAACTAGGATCATCAATTTTATGTCCAAAGCTTTTTATTCATTTGATTTTAGAACACTTTCCATTTCTTACAAGGTTAATTAAACTTACTCAAGCCACTAACACATGTTCCACACCTCTATTGCACAGGTGAAGGCATAAGCTCCGATTGAGTGGAAAGTACCGCTTAGGGTTCATAACAATAACCTTCTTGTTTAAGGATTGAATTTTGACCTCGCTTAACAAATATCACCATGAATCAAGGCAAGGGTTAACAGAACAGGACAACAGAATTTAGCTTTAGGGTCACATTGTTTACTATCCGTCTTTTATTGAGGTTAAGAGTTTATCAAGATTGGTTAAATGTTCCATATAGAATTTACTTAATTAAGTTTGACAAAGGAAAACATTTCAAACGATAGAGAGAGATTTAAGGTTTTATTAATCAATTTCCCTCCTACTTATTAAATCCTATCATCTTCTAAAATCTAACCATTGATTTCACCATGAGATCATTTAAGATTTCACCATAAAAGGATAATGTTTATTAGTTTGGCTCGGAAAAAAAAAAAAGTAATCATATTTCATTACAAAATATAGTTTCCTCTTGATTGTTCCAGGTCTCAAAGGTTATCAAGTAGACCACATCTACATTAATATGTTCATATACATAAATTTTCGTTTAACTTTTATAAGGACTATCCAGTCCACTTTATAGTGCTTACAAACTCATTTCTACTATTCCTTAGAAGGATTTACAAGTCAACATTTTAACTCAAGACCAAAGTTTAACAGTTACAACAACAATACTCTACAATACATCCCACTAAGACACTGACCCTCCTTCTAAAATGTCCAAAGGCCCTTTCCGAATTTTTATAACATAATACGCATTCCAACAAAGGAACATCATAACCAAGATTGATGCAGTAATCTACAAGTTCTTCCATCATCTAACCACATAAGCCATCTGCAACAATTAATAACCTGAGTCAGTTCGCGAGAACTGAGCAATATAAGACTATACATAGCAATAATAAGCTACTAGCTAATAATACCATGAAAGGAAACATTTTATTTCAGGAAATGGATCAAAGTTCTAACCTCTAACAACCTTTTGAAACAAGATATAATTTTCACCAGACCAACTAAGAAGAGAGCCCTATGTTTTAATTATGAACAATATCTCAAAAACCACAAAAGGTTGACAACCAAAATATGCAATACTATGGAATTTAATAATATTAGAACAAAGAGTTGAGAGTATTAGGATTTCAATCATGTACTCCAGTAGAATACGTGATCGAAATCTAATATGCCGCCCATAAATCAACATTCTCTAGGTGAAGTCAAAAGATGAAAACCAGTCACGATCTTAGTCACCAAAAAAAAAACAATAGTTCAATAAATCATTCTAGAAGGTCATAGGCCTAATAGGTTAGAAGTAAACAACGACGGTAAGAAGAGAGTTCCATCATGTAAACAAAAGGTTAAATGGCTGAAAATATTATATCCAAACTCAAACCATTATTTCTTATCTAACAAGTGACTTCATAGCTAATAAGGATGAGTGGAAAGGATGAAAAAAAAAGAAAATCAATGTCTGGACTAGGCATTGCCTAGCAGCCTACCTACTAGACATAACCAAGACCAGAATAGAGACAAGCCCCATGACTAACTAAGTCCATTAAGCAAGCTAGAATTCTAAACACATCCATGTTCAATTTTCATAACACTTTAGATTTATAACCCTCCCATTCTAGAGGAAACATAGCCATGAATCTAAGCTTGGTTGAACATTTACGAAGTCAACTCACTTCCAAAAATTGTAAATGTTATAAAAAAAAACAGTCTCTCACTCTTCTTAGTTTACATTTCATCACTATACATGTGTTAACCTACGCAGTGATAAAGCTCATAATACACCACTGAAGATAGATATCCTCCCACGATGATCTTCTATAAGGATGTAATCACTACCATTAGGTTCAATACATATACAAACTATTCCGTATTTTCTTCCCCCCCTTTTTTTTTTCCAACAAAAAAATATTCTCGACCTTCCATTACAATCATTCTAAATTTACAAGGAAAATTCACTTATCAAGAATGAAGTACAAAAGCAATTTTGACTAAATTAAGGAATGTCATGTTACCTTAATCAGTCGATGAAATCCTTAAATTTCACAAACAATGAAATATATTACCTTAACTCCATCAAGGCATCATGTCTATACTTGATTAAATCAACCACATATGGAATCATCAACATTCCACATCATAACACCATAAAGGCCATTAATATTATCAAATTTTACTCTTGCGGAGAGTAGGGTCAAATGCGGATTCTATCAATAATCATGCCCTTTTAAACAATAATAATAGCCTAAGTTTCCATCCCATTCAGGACCTAACAACATAATCGAAAACACAGAGGTCTAAACCCAAAATATATATATATATATATATATATATATATATATATATATATATATATATATATATATATATATATATATATATAATTGACCCCAAAGTTCTCAATTCGGGTTTAAACAAAAGTGCCAATTTCTAAACTCGTAACAAAAATCAAACTTGCACTTCAACTCGGCTTAGCCCATCGAAACAATGAAATGATACACATATACCCGATTAAGGATGCTTAAAACATTAAGGCTCAACTGAGTGAAAGTCGGCCTACCAAATACAATAAATATGAAGCCATACAACCCAGGAGGTTTAAAAATATTTAAAGCAAGATCAAAGATATGCCTTCTATCAACCCAGGACATATTTTCAGTCCAAAACTTCCTTCTTAACAAGCATATATATTGAACTTCTAATTTCCAAATACCCTAATAATTTGCACAATACACGAAGTGCATAATCAAGCTTATCATAAAATAGACCCAAATCGTAAAAAAAAACAGAAGTGTATCATTCCATTGATATGGACTAATGACCCACTTTTTTTTTAAAAAACGGATAACTCAACCAAAATCGATCAAGGGTTTTCCCTATAACAATAATAATAAGACCATAAGTTACAGAATATTCCGCCTATTAATAATCATAAAAAAAAAACATAAAAATTTATTTGTATATTTTCCTCTAGGGCAGTAACATAAAAGGAACCCAATGCTAGTCAAAGTTACAACTTTCCAGAGGCGATTATATACCCAGATTCACAAAATGAACAGTGACATTTTTTTTTTGCAGAAGGAAGCAACTTTAAAATTATATATATATATATATATATATATATATATATATATATATATATATATATATATATATATATATATATACATATATATACATTTTCATATAATCAATCGAAGCATACACCGAGAACCTTTGTTTTTTATATATAAATGGGTTTGATCGCTTCAACAAGAATAACCAACGGAGGCAAATCCAGAAGTAAAAAACTGTTAACCATATACTGAACACAAATCCACAAAATCACAAATTTAAACCAATTTCTAGAAAGAAAAAGTTTCATTTCAAGAGGTTTATTAGATACTAGCATATTATGTGTATGGTTAGTCTATCTTGCCTGTTTTAACGCATCCACCAGTCGTGTACATCCAGTAGGGACTGCTACAGCCACACACCCCCCCCTTTTCCTCTACTTCACTAGTCTTTTCTTGCAAAAATTTCCTCAAGATTTGATCGATCTTCTTCCATGTTAAATTCACCACCTGGACGGAAGTGACTTTCCAAAATGAAAAGGCAAGATAGCTCAATTAAAACTTTATCTCATTCTTCTACTACGGCTGCAATATTTTGCAACAACTGATCACGACTGTGGTCGCGTGCAACCAGAACATTAGGATCAACACCAACGGTTCCTTGGGATCGCCCTGCGGCAGCTGTCGCACTTAACTCTCTCTGGAGGCCACTGATTTTCTGAGATAAGTTTACTTCTCTACCCTGTAGCTACTGCATATAGGCAATTACTTCCTCACAGCACTTTCCTAGGAGAATTTCAGTTCTACGCTCCACTGATACTGCCTGTGCAGCACAATTTTGAGAACCAACACCCACCCTCACAACATCAGGGCGATAGACCTTCATTTCATCATCAATGAATCCACTATCCAGAACACGCTGTAGCAATTCATTTGTTGCAGCATTTGATGGAGCGCAAACAAGCATTCGTGGTTTAGGGCAGAAAACAACAGGTAGACCACGTGAGATAGCAGATGCAAGTCAACATTTTAATAAATGGGCATGTGCGGCCACCAAAGTTTCTTTTCGTGAGTAGGTCAAAATGAGGTGTCAGGGTTATAATTTAAGGTAGATTGGTGAAAAAGTAGGTATGTCGAACAATGAAGATAGTTGGTGGAGGCGCCCAACCACACACCACCTTCCAAAAGGACAAAACAACAACAACCCATGGAACAACTTCTCCCTCACGCCAGGCAGGTCGCATAGATGGCCATAAAGGATGGCATGAAGGTAGGTGAATGCAACTATTTTCCATTAATTTTAAGCTTGCATGGAGCCAAGGGAAAAAGACTAGAGGTTACAGTTTTTAAGGCAACACATTTGAATGGCTAACCAAGGAAACAATAATAGACATCCTCTTCAATTGCGTGAACCCAGGCTAGGTCTACGGGAGCGACTGACAACATAAACAAAAACTTAACGATAATAATTAATACTTAAAATTGATAACAATTGAAAATAAAATATAATCACCAATAGACAATAATAATAATAGTAATATTATTATTATTATTATTATTATTACTTTGTAGCTTGAAATAGTTATTAATTATAATCGTAACGGTCAGAAGTCAAGCTCGACAATAGAGGAAAAAAAATATTATTATTATTATGGATATTCCTCTTTAACCGAACACATCCTAACACACCAAAACGTCATTCCAGCCCTCTACTAGGATAATAAAACATGATATGCCTTTAACAGGGTATTCATAAAGGACACTACGAGGTCTACAACCAGAGGCAACGAAAACAAAAAGAGGAGGCAAGACGGAGACAAAGGATGCTAATCCTTCTCTGTGAAAAGGAAGAAGTCATCTAACGAATAATGAGAGCACTCGCAAATGTTCAATGTTTAGCAATAGGGTCACCGAAACAGGGACTAGGGTACGCAAAATGGGGCATTACAAGATGGTTGTTGATTATACTGTGCTGCGTGATGGATTCTTGGTGGAATTCCACATTCTTGAATTTGAGCAAACAAGCATCAATGCATTGAAGGAGATTCAACAAATTATGACTGAGAATGTGCGGGAGTATGATGCACGCTTTAAGACTCTTCTGCAAAAATTATCTTATGATATCCATCCCTCACATCATGCTTAATGGATCGTTTGGGGTTTGATAACACCTTTCAGATGAGTTCTTTCACATAAGACTTTCATGGACCCGCGCAAGGCTTTGAAGGCTGCTTTACGTGCTGATGCCATCAGAACCGTTGATACTAGGGAAAGTCCCTTTTTAGAAGCACATATCGCTTCCATGATGAAGTAGTTAGAAAAAATGTCTATGAACTCATCTCATGAGACTCACAATGGACCATGGTGAATGAATTGTGAGGTAGAAGGACACACAAAGGATAGTTTTCCTTGAAATTCAATGCCCACCGTGTCAATGGATTGTGAAGATTTTCATGGAGATCATGATCCAATTAGATGCCTGTTGTTGTAGAGCGTACTCCATAGGAATGTGTCTTCTTATTGTAATATTTTCTCATCTACGACTCACAATACAAAATACTACCGATTAATAAACCAAATCCATGATGTCATTGATATTGGTATGTGTGAGATCAGCATTGGAAGTTGTTCTAAAAATGAAAATTCCTCAGATTAAAGTGCACAAAGATGGAGGTGGTCAAGGAAGAGGTTTTTGTGGAGGATTCAAAAGGACGTGGTGCTAAAGGAGGTAGGAGTGAATCTCCTCATGGAACTTGCTACAATTTTAGATCTACTAAACACTACAATCGGGAGTGTCTGGATTTACTACAGTGCTTATGGTGGAGGAAGAAGCATAAGTATGAGGACTTCCCTAAGTTATATGAGCACATGAGTTAGAACCAAGGTAGGACAAGGGTGTGGGGATGGTGAGTGTGAAGTGAGCTGATTCGTAGTGGATGCTTAGGGTAACACATAACCCAAAATTAGAACCTGTCTTGGTGACGAAAGGAGATGAGGCTGTGCATGCAAGGGAAGAACAAAAGAAAAGGCCCCTAATTACACGAGAGGAAGTATTACATGGGAAATATCCTGATCCATATCATCAAAAAGAGCTATACTAGGAGACAATTGAGGTGATTAGAAACCTGCAAGGGGAGATTCAGTGTTTGAAAAAATAGACGCAAAAGTTAGAATAGGAAAAGGACGATGAGGTCCCTCAGAAGGACATGGATGAGGTCAAAGAAGTGTGTAGGATGTTGCACCAAGAGAATATTATCCCTATGTTAGGAGAGTAAATAAGATAAAATGTATCGTGTGAGGCGAGCACAAGAGGAAGGTCTTGAATGATAATATGCCCCATCACAGTATTGATTATCATTAGGTGAGAATACCGAAGGAAGACCAGGAAAAGACTACGTTCACCACTAAATGGGGATTTTTTTCTTATACAGTTATGCCCTTTGGGTTTAAGAATGCACCTATTATATGTTTGTTCATTGTGGTGCAAGCCTTTTAAGATTTCATCCATAAATTTCTACAAGTCTACCTTGATGACTAGATTATGTATGGGTTAGTAAGAGATCATTGTGATAATTTGATATTGATGTTTGAGAGGTGCAGGCAAGTAAGTATCTCTCTAAACATTAAGAAATGTATTTTTGCTACCCCATTTGGCACATTATTAGGTCACACTATATACAAGAAAGTCTTATTGGTAGACCTTGATAAAGTTTCCGTTATTTTAGGATTTGAGGAGCCTACTGGTTAAAGCTTAGTGCGTGGATTCTTATGGCATACAAGATATTATAGGAAATTTATCAAAGGCTATGTGAGTATTTCCGCACCTTTGGAAGAGTTATAAAAACATAAAAGCAAGTTTCGTTAGGGAGAGGCGCAACAAGTGGATTTTGACACATTGAAGGAGAAACTTACTACTGCGCCCAATTTTTGCTTTCCCTCTTAAGATAAGCCCTTTCATGTGCATGTGGATGCATCAAGTATGGCAATTACAAGATTTCTAGTATAACTTGTAGAGGGGATTGTTGATCACCCTTTGTGTTTTGCAAGTAGAAAATTAACTCCAACTGAGTAGGATTACACAACGACGCAGCACGAAGCATTTTCTATGATTTATGTGCTACATAAATTTAGGAAATACTTGTTGGTTAATCGATTTATCTCTTTAACGAATCATATGGCACTCAAGTACGTGGTAAACAAACATGTTTTACAAGGTTGAATATGTCGGTGGATCGTGTTGTTTTAGGAGTTTGATTTCTCGGTCTTCATGAAACAGAGTAAAATTAATTTAGGAGCTGACCCTCTATCGAGGATTAACTCAGGTGAGGATGCGCAGAGCATTAAGGATAGAATGCCATATACACAGTTGTTCAGATTGTAGTGCATGCCCTTTGATTTGGAGGATATTGTTGTTTTCTTACGAATAAGTGTGACACCTGAAGAAATGAAGCCCTTGGAGAAAAAGCAATTGGCTATACATGATGCACCCTATATGTTGATTAATGGATACCTATATAAGCCAGGTCGAAATGAGCTTTTGCGCCGGTGTGTTTTGGAACATGAGTGTATTGCAATCCTGGAAGAAGCTCATGGTGGCATTCCAGGAAAACACTATACAGGGAATGTGACTGCATGTAAGATCCTATTTGTAGGACATTAGAGGGATATAGTTTATAAGGATTTTATAGAATATTGCAAGGCCTGTGACCATTTCCAGTGTCTTGATAAGCCAGGGTGAAGAGATAAAATTCCATTAAGACCTATTGTTAGTGCAGATCCATTTGAATAATTGGTAATTGACTTTGTGGGCCCTATTTCCCCAATTGAACATAGCACACATTTACGCTATATTAGCAATTGTATATATTATCTTACATGGTGGGTGGAATTAGCGCCTAGGAGGGATTGGACAATGACTACAACAACTAGGTTCTCATGGGAGAATATAATCAACAGGTATGGATGCCCATTGAGTTTAACAAATGATAGGGGTACTCACTTTTTTAATGAAATTGTTAGAATCTTATTGGCAGAGTTTATGGTGGCCCATCACAAAAATACACCCTATCACTCTCATGCTGATGGAACTATTGAGGCATTTAACAAGATATTGAGCCACACATCAACTAAGATTTGTGATGTTGGAAGGAGGGACTGGGATGAAAAATTCTCTCTAGTGCTATGGGCATATTGAATGCCTTATAGAAGATTGAACAAGGCCACACCTTTCCAATTGGTGTCTGGCATGGAGGTAGTTCTTCCTACGGAATTCATGTTACCATCTCTGTGTATTGTGCACATAGTAGGATTAGCTTATGAGAAAAAACTTGAAGAGCACATAGAAAAAATAATGTAGTGGGATGAGAGGTGTGTTATAACTAGATGGAGCCAATGGATGGAAAAATCTATGCAAAAGGCATAGCATGATCGATATATTAAAAACAAGAAGTTTGAAGTTGGGCAGATGGTTCTTCTATACGATTCAAAGTTTCTGCACCATCCTGAGAAACTCAAAGTGCATTGGTTGGGACCATATGTTATATCTTATATACTTGATTCATGCCCTTACCAGTTACAAGCCCTGGATGGGACACAATTTCCTAGTTATTTTAATGGGAGTAGGTTGATGCCCTACTATAAATAAATCATATGTGTGTTTGTAAATAAGGTAGTATTGCCATTTACCTTAGGATTTCCCTTAATGCATTTTCCTTTATATGTGTTTCCTTTCATCGTTGCTATGCTTTTTCTTTTGGTTTTGTTTGTTATGGGTGCACTTGTGCACCAGTAGCCAGTTACTATCTAAAGGTGTTTTATGGGCACGGGACCACACATCTATTTAGTGTGGGGTGGAGAGTGTAAACAAGATTTTAAGTGAATAGTGTTGTAAGAAGAAAGTGTTGGGAGTGATGTTGATTGGTAGCATGAAAGAGGAAATCAAATACATGAGGGTTCAGAGGAGCGCACATAGTAGAAATGATTATGGGTGGAGATTGGTGTCAAAAGTTTTATAAAAACCACTTACAGGGATAAAAGCATAGAGCAACATGAGGTAGGTGGTGACAATAACTAGGCTTAAGACACAAAGGAAGATTGAATTTGGTGTTATGAGTGCACTTAAGGTTCAGTGGTCAATGAAGTTTTACGTGCTAGAATTTTGTGGGAGTTTCACATGAGTTTGCACATGAAGGAAAAGCGCTAGAAAAAACACGGGGGAGGATAGCATTGGAAAAATATGACTTTAATGCGATTGTACGATGCTAGATGGCATGGAAGTTAATGCTAGAAAAATCAAGAAGTTATAAATAGAAGGTCAGGGTAAGTTATTATTTTTACTTTGCGGTTGTTTTTTGAAGAGATCTTCCAAACTAGGGAATCCTTGCAAGATAATTTACGTGTAAAGTAGTGAATTTGACAGATTTATAAACTAGAGTGGAACAGAATACACAAACATTTACAAAGGATATCGGTTGGTGGATTCCTATGATTATTTACACTATCATGTGAAAGGATAGTTTTCCAGGTTAGGGTTTACAGAGCTAGGGCAAAGGTTTTGAAGAAATTTTGTAGGAGTGGAGCCAAAGTAAGAAACAAGGAGGAATTGGGAAGGACCCGACAAGAAGAGAAGATGGAACCAAGGAAAGGATCAAATGTTTCACCAAAGAAGAAGGGAAAGGTCAAAGGAAAGCCAGTCGCATCAAAAAAATTTAACGAAGAGTGGTATGCGAAGATACAATACCCAGATGGTGTTTTAATGGGGATGGAATGGGTCTCTCACATGCACAAGATGGTTATAAGTGATTATAACCATAGGAAATATTTCATTGAGAAGGAGATGGTGTTGGAGCTCGTTCACCCTATGAAAGAGAGAACACAGGATGACAAACCAGTGTATGATGACTTAATGAAGACAAAAGTAGAGAAGGTTAGGATTTTGCAACTTTTTAAGTTGCCATTTTTCAGAAAACTTGAGAGATACCACCAATGGCTCATGTCACGCATTCACAAGGATCACTTATTCTTCACAAGGAGAATAATGCATATAACCCCACAGTTGATCTCCAGATACAGTGGACTTATCTGCACAGGTGAGTCATTGGATGATTACTTGGATGACAAGGAGGCTATCATGGAGACAGACAAGGAGTATGAATACAAGAAGGGTGGGAATTATTTCGATATTGCCAAGATCACTGACCTTGTAATAAATATGGTCATGTGATTTATCACCAAGTTAAATGGGTAAGAATGGTAGATGCAAGTGAACAAGAGATCGTTGAACATTTGCAAAAAGATTTCAGTTGGGATAATCTACAACCTCTCAACCTTCATTGTGGAGGATATCATTGATGATGCGTGTGACAAAGATAAAATTATGCATGGTAATATTCTCCTTACCATTGTGTTTTCTGAGATTAGAGTTCCCGATCAGCCAAATAACAACATTTGGGAGTACCCTAATGAGAACCCTTCCCCAGCTAAGAGATTCGAAGGATATACTTGTGAAACGATAACAACTGCATACAAGGTGCACTTAGATAAGTGGTACAAGTAGATGCATTATGAATTTGGGGTAGAGTGGAGGATTCTAAAGAAAATTCCAGCCTTGGTAAAAGATGAGGTTGATTTTGCAGTGTACAAGAACTTCTGCATTGGCAGGTTCATGTTAACTGATGGTACCCAAAGCCCCTAGTATAAATTACCTTTTGCATTCACAATGCAGTTAATAGGTTTATAGAGGCTAAGAAAATGAGATTTGATCTAAGTGATGTAGATTAGGATAACCACACGCTTTTCTCAATATTAGTGTATCCTAAGAAGCGTGCATATGTGGAGAAGTATGTCTCTCATGACATACATATGCTAAGGCCCGTAACACTACCACTTGCAGAAATCATGGTGAAAAAGGTGTATATATGCCTAAGACCCAAGTTTAAGAAGGGCACATACGTCCAGGATGATGTCTCCATCCTTGAAAACCACGTTGGGAGAAATAAGATAGTACTAAAGAAGAGAGAGAGAGAGAAAGAGAGAGAGAGAGAGAGAGAGAGGAGGCCCCATCAAGCAAGGTTTCGAGTATGTGGATAGTTCAAAACGTAGGGTTGCAGGAGTCATGTGCGGGCCCAAGTACTTACACTCGAAGGAAGACATCCCTCGTGAAGGATAAATCCTCAGTAGTGGACTATCCTATGAGGAAGAAGTAAAGGGTAGTGCAAAGTTCAGACTCTGAGAAGACAGAGAGCAAAGAAGATGATGAGGCTTGAGGAGAGGGTGAAGAGAGAAAAAAATGAAATTACCCCTTGGTGTTCGATGTACGTGGATCTGATGAAGAGCAGGATTGGATTTCGGAGTGTGCTCGGGAGAAAGAAATAATTTAAGAGGATGTGGGGATGAATGTGTATAGGACCCCACACCTATCTAATGTGCAGTTGGATGACACAGTGGAGAAGGAAGTAGTAGGAATCATTAAGGATTTGGTAAGGCACAAGGTGGAGTGCAACGTGGAATAAGTAGGAAAGGAGTATAGAAGCATGAGGGGAGATCCCAACTTAGTAGTCAGTTTCCCAACAGGAGTGCACACAAGTGGCAAGGGCATGATAGAAATACAAAGACCCATAATGATTTATGACAATGATCCAAACAAGGTCCTGTGCACGCATTTCCAGAGCATGGTACATATAGAACATATTTTCTATTGGTCGTCATTTGAGAAATATAATGCATACACACGCACAAAGAATATTTTTCATGGAATTTTGAGTCCCATGTTGATGAGCCGGATTTCAAAGTCGATGCAGTAGCGTTGATAACCACAGATAACCCTAATGAGATAAATCATATTATGGATTCAGAGCAACTAACTGATGAGCAGGTGTGTAACACACTAAACAAGGTGTTAGTGGAAGTGGATGCGAGGTCAGTCGGAAGGAATAACATGTTTAGTGCCTTAGAAAGAGAATTGGAATAAAAGAACAAAAAGATTATAGAAAAATACAAGGAGATAAAGGGGAAGGAGTCAATAATTGTATAGTTGAAGGTTGAGTTTAGAGAAGAAAAGGGGAGGATGTGCAAAGCCTACAAGAAAGCAGAGACTATCTTAGACTCCATTATTTTAAAGCACATGAACTTATCCCCCCTGAAGAGAAGTATGAATCAGATTTCCACTTCCTAGAGGATTTGATGTGCATGATCATGATGGCGAGGAAACCACTTGCACTAGAGTCAGTGGAGGAAGTTTTGGTGTGACAAATAGAATAGGAGAAGTTGAAAATTGAAGAGACCATAACTCGGTACTCCCATCTCCTTACCTGTGTAAAAACCACAATGCACATGGCCAAAGTTGTTTATGAAAATAGTGGAGATAGGGACATGGTGTCAAGTGTATTGGTTGCTACCCATGAGGCGGACCTAAAGGAGTTCCAGGAAAAGAACAAGAATAATAGGGCGGAATAGGAAAATATCATAGCAGAAGTCAAGAAGAAGTCCAAGGTGATCGAAGGCTTAAGGGTATCGATTAAAAATAAAGTGAAAGAATTATATCCCCAGGTTACATGAAGGATGGATGTGTTGAGTGACCTTAGCAAGCAGATGGAGAATATTAGGGATACCTTAAAGGATAAGGGTGAAGTGTTATCATTTGATGAAGTCAATGCATTGATAGGGGAGTTATTTCAACAATCATAGAGTAAGGTGGATACATGGAATAATATTGAAGCATCCTTGAACAAAGACTTCCCAATCCTTGTACAATAGTAGACAAATATTTTTGGTTCCCTACCCTCCCCGTGCTTTCAGGCAACCTCATCTGGGCATATTCCCTTAAGATCCCTTTGAAAAAAACACGTTATATCTTCGACAAGTGATTTATCAAAATTTTTGGGACCTAGAAACGTCTCGTCAGATCTGGCACCTTGTGTGGGAGTTCTTGTTCAATGACTAGATTGGCTTAAGAATGAATTTGATATGGGAATGTCTAAGAACACACGGGAGTTATCAATCGCCTAGTAAATCTTTCTTGTTTAATTCTGAATGGGAGTCAGATGGACTACATCTTAGTTACCTTCCATTCATTGATAATTTATGCTATGATAAACCCATGGATGCTTTCAAAAGCACCTTAAAAAATATAGGGGTAGTCATCAAGCCTAGGGAAGGGTGTGATGTGATTTCCAAATAACTTGAAATACCTATAGATTTAAAGGTAATAACACGAATTAGATAGGATTAGACAATCAAGAATCATTGGGTGTCTGAATCAAAATTTCATTTCATCTAGACACATTCTCGAGCATTGGATTAATGCATATCGAGAGACATTCTCAAAATATCAATAGATGAAAGGCATCAAATTGTGACAACTCTCAGGTGTTTTAACAAGGGAGAAGACTAAGAAGCATTGAATAATTTAGTAGGTGCATGATAAGATAGGAACTAGCACAAAGAGACCATGAGCAAGAAGAAGTGCAAGTAAGGTAAATAAACATATACACATTGATAAATTGAATGAATAATTACTCATATTAGGTAACTCTTTATATACATACATTATATAAATATTGATTTCAAAAGTTTGATGCATATTATACATTGAAAATTCTAGTACATGTACATCACCAATAAATGAAAAAATAATCTATAATGTCTTAAATATTGTCAAGTGCACATCATACTAGTTTCATGCAAAAATAATCTCAGAAATATAAGGTCTCATACAAAAATATTAAGTTCCAAATAGTATTTTAATGTGCATTTAATAAATATAAAAATGCCCAAATAGGTCATATACCATCAAGTTCAAATACCATATATGTGTACATACAATGCCATGCACATAGGCATACAAAAAAATGTAATGTAAGACATATATATTTCCTAATCATCAAAATCTATCCCTCTCTTGGCCTCGCTCTAAGAAGGCCCTCCCTTAGATGAAGATGGAGATCTATGAGATGAATTTGGATCATCCGAGCCCATGTTATGAGTCCTCTTCCGCTGAATACTCGCCTATAGATGAACCTTTAAATGCAAACACTATTTTTTTTTGTCAAAAATTAATTTATATATGTTTTCAACATGTATTTAAGACCATGTTAGAATGAAAGTATTTACATAAATACAAAAACTTACCGCAATCTATCGATCATGATGAATCTGTATCTCACGCTCAAAGCCACAAATGCACATCCACAAGATTATAACATTGCTCTGATACCAAATCTAGAAAACCTGCATGATTTAATCAATAAATAAAATAAAACATTGCACATTAAAATAATAAAACCAAAGATATTATATTTCATTCGGGATATCAAATACATAGATCTCCTTGATTCTAGGAGTCAACACTCATCCCACATAGCTCTCCTAATCCCCACAATATCTCACTGAAACTCTCAATCCCATTATTCTCTCAGAACAAACATTATCTAGTTACAACTATTTACATGAGTTAACAACTCATAAATAGTTGTATTACATTACACTATATTATTTATTTCCACACTCATAATAATGTTCACAATATCTAATATTATTCCTAACAACCTATAGATGAACCTTTAAATGCAAACACTATTTTTTTTTGTCAAAACTTAATCATATATATGTTTTCAACATGTATTTAAGACCATGTTAGAATGAAAGTACTAACATAAATACAAAAACTTACCGCAAGCTATCGATCATGATGAATCTGCATCTCACGCTCAGATGATTCATCAAGAGCTCTTGGATTATGAATTCAAGGTAAGAAGACGACGAGATGGAGGATTCCGTTCCCTCGAAGTCAAAATGGAGGGGGTTGAAGTTCCCTACATACACATAAGATTAGAAAATCTAACATCAAAATTAGCAAAAATAGAACTAAGTACATGTATGTGTAATGACAATATTTTAACTAATTTTATCAATATAGAACTATTGTTTATACCCCACCACGTCTGTGAATCAAATGAACATGGTTGCTACCTGTCGTAGGTAACTCATGCATATACACAATGAAGGATATTATTAACATAATTTAATAATTCTACAATAAAAGACATTACTAACATGTAACTTAACATAATATGAATTACATGAGAAATTTAACGAAATTTACATGTTGTTTGAATACCTCAGTGAGTTGTTGCATAGATGAAATTGCAGTAGTAAGACCTTTCTCTAATTTTCGTAGAGATTGTGGGGTGTCTAGTGAAGTCAGCATATTTATCAAACATGTATCATGTGAGTTAGATGAACATACAAGAACATACATATATTTTACTCCAAAACTAATGTGTGTGTGTGTGTGTGTGTGTAAATTTTACACAATTAAGATTCTAAATTACCTCTGTGAATGTATGTGTATGCATGATGCTCACCGTCTATGGTTGGTATGAAGATGCAGCTCCCACGCATTGTAATATCAATGCATGTACATGTACAAATACAATTATTTCAAAAATTTAACATATATAAGTAAATCAAGTACTCCGAACTTTTTTCAACACATATAATTAAACATAACAAATACCTGTGAAGGTGATGCCGATGAATGTAATCCAAATGTCTCAATCAAAAATGCATCTGACATAGTGACATTATCTTGTGCACCCCTAGCACCAACTCCACCAAAATAAATATGCATGAAAGTATCATCCTCCTTGGGCCCCAAACATATGATACCACATGACAAGAATAGATGTGGCCTTATGCTAGTACTCCCTAAGGGAATACTCTATGTACCTCCGCAAGCATCTAGCTCAGAAATATCTCTCGTATGTCGAACAAAGGTCGCAGATAGCCCCTAAAGTGCATGGAGTGTATCAATCTCTACTATCTCATTCACTGCTAGAGGGACAATCTCAGGGTGAGGGGGCTTCTGTGTGGGGATGTAATGCCCCGTTGGGCATCGACTTCTGTTTTTGCCACCTTGCCCCCATTGCTTTTCGTTGAACATTTATTTGAGCTCCCTTTTTTATCGTCAGGTGACTTTGACCTTATTGTGGAGTTATTTTGGAATAGTTTCTTCCCTTCTTTCGCTTTGTCTTTCCATGTCATTTAGTCGTAAGTGCTCTTTTGTTTCTGAGGGTCATTTCTAACTTTCATCTAGTGAGCTTATCATGCTTTTGATCGGTGAAATGCGTAATGATTTTTTTGTTAAAAGTTCTAATAGAATATTAAAACCTTTTTCACGGCATTTGGGCATGTTTTTCTTAGGTACCTAAAGGTTTTTTTTTTCTTCTAGCTAAGATTGGCATGTTAGTAGTCTTTTCCAGCCTTGGTTTACATGGAAGGGGAGAGAGGTTGGGTGGTGGCACCTTTGAAGGTGGGGACTATTTTTTTTTTAATGTTGAAAGACCCTTGATAATTTCTAAAATTAATGTTTTATATACTAGCCTTGTTTCTCGTGGCAAGCAGCCTGTCCCCAAAGCATGGGCTCCAAAAATAAAATAAAATAAAATTTATTATCCTTATGCTATGGTTAGCTGGCGGATGGGTGACATTTCTTGTCAACTTCTTAAATGAACTTTTAATTCATGTTTGGCGTGAGATGGTGGAAGATATTTTTTCCTCTTTTCTTGCTGACAGAACCAATTGGATAGTTGGCTCATTAATTTGCTGCCATGGCTCCCTGTCATAGCCTGCAAAAATATCTTGTTGATCACCGGCTTCAGGGATACTGGGAAGGAAACATTGGTCAACGTGGACTGAGCTATGTGTGAGCTCACGTTGGAGAGTAGAGAGTTGCAGAGCGGAGTCACTACCGTGGCTTTGTTTAGCTTGTCCAATGATCTCAAACTATTACACTTGATGCCAGAGGATCCAGTGTGTAGCAGAAAACCAAAGCGCTCCAACTCAACAAAAAGAGAAAGGCCAAATGAAACAGAAGGTAGAATTATTCCAATTCGACGGTGAAGGAAGTGGTCAAGTTTGTATATGCTTCCGAATGGTTTGCAGCCTCCTGCTCCCTTCCTCCCTACTCGTGATTTCAGAGAAAAGAATAATAGTGGGGCGCATGTTTTTATTTTTTTACAGTTCTTTGTCTTTTTTTTTCTACATGCCCTGGACTTTGTGGATCCTGCGCATGGCAAGTTCAGTTTTTCTGCATGGAGAAGTGATGGAGGGAGGGGTGACTCCAAGTCACATTATTTTGAAAAGGGCCAGGCTTAGATGGACGAGCTCGAGTAGGAAAGTTCCTCTGAGACAAGTAAAGCCAAGACCTTTGATCTCGGAAAGAAGTTGGAGAGCCCATGTCCGTGCCCTAACACTAATCTGGTCGCATACATCAATGGAGATGGCGGTGATGGAGGTACTCGCCCAAGTGGTGAAGGATGCGGGTCTAGAGGTCTGAGTTTTGGTGTAAAAGAAAATAGTGACCAGTGCTCGACAGTGCGCCATTACAATGACTGGCTCTTCTCCTTCCCATGTGGTGAAGTCACCAACACGGGTGAGGGTTTCTGTTTCAGAAATGGGGAAAATTATTTCCATAGCCACACCTGTGCATGGTGTGGTCGAGAGAAGCCAAGGGATATAAGGGAAATATTTTTCTACAGCCGCTGGTGGACCTATCAGTAGTGCCCATTTGAAGAAAAACCACTGATAATGACACCCCTGTCTCGAAGCTAGAAGATAATGTTCTCTTTAAGGTTCCGGATTTGGAAGAGGAATATAGTAGGATGAGTCTCATCTGCACGTTCAACCATTTTTTTTTGCCCAAACTTTCTCATCAACATGAATGGATCACTGAGAAATGGAGTCCTAAAATAAAATATGTCCATGTTCTTCTCTAACGTCCCCTTTGGACACGGGATGGGAGGATGTTGGCAAGGTTAGGGAGTGTCGCTGTACTACGCTCCTGCCCGGGCCGTGAAACCTTACATGTGCCATCATGGAAACCTATAGTTGTGTTTTGGGCACCCAATAAGATGGAGGATAGTGGATTTTGGGCTCCAGATACTGTTGCAGACCCAGTTCCGCGTGTGCTCGACTGCGGGAGCTTAATCAGGCACGATATTCTCTATACCATTGATTCTTATGTTGTTATTTAAATGATTCATTAAATGACTTTTCTCTTCATATATATGTCTCGCGTGATGGTATGTTGTTTGGTTTCCACTTCCCTTGCTCTTTCATATTTTTCTGGCGTTAGAAATGATTGCACTGGTTGAAGCCTTTTATATTGTTTTCTAGGTTTTAATAAATATTATTTGGGTGAACTTTGTTCTTAAGACTAATAAAAATAAAAGAGGTGGGGTTCCTGTAATGAAAATTCCTAGTTCCTTGTGATGGTCTCACGATTTGAATGTTTTATCAAATGTTTATATTTGACTCAACTTTATAGTTCTTGTTTTGTTTTTATTCTTGTTTCGGTTCGAGATCTGTCGTTCTGGTTTGTGTTGGGTATTTGCGAAATAGCGATTGACTACTATAAGTGCATTGTGTAAAGGGGAATGATGCTATTCTTGTCTCTATCTTTTCTTTTAGTTCGTTTTAGGTTCTAGTAACCCTTCTCAGTTGGCTTAGTGTGTGCTTAGTTTGACTGATTTTTGAATTGAGCCAAGTTGGTATTACTCTCAAACTAGGTTAGTTGCTTTTGTTATTTGTAAATCCCTCGAAGAACTATTTTATTCTTCCAGCATCATGTTTGATCTTCATAATTTGGTATCATTTCTTGTTCACTGTTTGTGGAGTCTTATCTTTGGAATCATCTTCTCTCCCTTGGTGACTGTTGTATGTCTTAAGGAATGTAGTTGATCCTTTGGAATGTCTCCTTGAGATGTTACTCACATCTTTGGGATAGCTTAAAATGTCGGAGTAAATACTCTTGTTTGTACCTTGATTTTGCTTCACATATTTTGGAAGATACGAGATCTACTTGATCATTATTGAGGAAGTTTTCAAATCTTAAAATTGGGATGTTGGTTTTATGCGTAAGAAATTACTCTACATTTTGCTCCTTAAAATGTTTAAATTTCATTCTCCTGTGACTTAGAGGTTGGTGTATTTGAAAATTCATTGGTTTCCTGGTTATTGTGATGCTCGTTGTGATACGACCTCCTTGCTGTCATTTTAGTAGAATGGTTATGTGTTGACCAGAAAGGTTGATGTCAACTTGTGTTGATGGCAGGCCCTTTAGAAGCCATGTATTCTGTGTTGTGCTCTTGTGAATGATTGAGTAAACCTCCTGTAAGATTTATAATGGTTATGTTGGGTCTTGTCAAGTTTGTCCTCTTTCTTAAGACATTATCTTGATTAGAAGAAAGTTTAATAGAAGGATTGTTAGGATAGGATGTGGCCCATACTAGGTCATTTGTGTGTTTCACCCCTTTTCTTTTCCAATTTATTTATTCTATACTGATATAAAATTAGCTGTTATAGGCACATCATCTTAATATTATTAAGTCATATGTACCTCCGTGAGCATCTAGCTTAAACTAATTTTCTTCTTGTGATCTCCTTTTGTAGGTTCTTGACCATGCCTTATTATTTCCTTTTTCTTTCCGATATGGAATTGGTGGTTTATCTCGGAGTATAATCATCAGAATATTTTTGTCAAAATTCTTCCAATGTCTCCGCAATTACCTCATTGATGTCAAGAGGTATATGTTTCTTGTTGTCCAATAGTAAATTCATAATAGCTTGTATTTTGGTTGCCACTAACTCATCAAATGCTTTGTATGGAAGTGGGGCAATGTGTGCAATCCGCGGAATGAAAGGGGGGATGAAAGTGTAATCAATATATGCTATAAAAACCACCTCTTTCTCATAATTTACTTCTGCTTGTTCTAAAATTCTAGCTTTGTTTGCAACTATCTTCCTTACGTTATTTTTCCACCCTATTAGAGGTGTAATATGTTTTACTTGAGGCATGGTGTTCATGTGAACCAATATTTGGTCTGGTATGGGTATGTCTTGGTACCATCGGACTTGCTCTATTTTCCTGATAGGTGTTAGTGAAATCCATTGTTAGACATAATATGAGTGATCTATAGCAAAAAGTATGTTTACCCTCTTTAATCTTCCTTGTGTTTTCATGAAATTCGGCTGTAAGGGCTTCACATAGGTTATATTTAGTTTGGCTTAGGATCTTTTATAATCCTATGGTGGCACTTAATAGGTTATATTCAGTTTGGCTCAGGATCATTTCTAATCCTATGGTGGCACTTACAACATGGGCACCATCTTCTCTATTCATATGATAAAATTTTAAACAGAAAACTTTTTGGGCATACATCAGAAAATTACTCTTGATTTTGCCAATTCGTACTCCTCTTTTTGACATGGTGACGCCCATCAGTCGTGCAATTTTTTGTATCAATATATTTTTCTTATTTAATGCCGAACACCCTTTTGCCAATAGTCCCGTGACTTTCTCCATTACCATGGTATTGATCTGGTATGGCTGGTCTAGATATAAAATTTCATTATGTAGCTGGCTAATAAGAATCCTAATGGCATTGTTGGCCATATAAAAATATGGAACTCTACTCCAAGCATCTAGCTTTGATTTCACAATCAATTTTGCGTTGTTTCTATATTCCATTATACATGTTTCTTGATTTTGTTGGAGTAGATGTTTGTCAACCTCTAGTAGAGTATGGTCATATTATGCAATTGTTGAGTGTATATAATTTTGTGTATCTTGAGCATGTGTGACCTTGAATGGAACATGAGAGAAGGATCCTGCTAGGTCTGGGAGCATAGATTTAAGTGTGTGCTTATGACATTTTGCATTTGGAAGATATTCTTGCACAACAATGGTGGGATTCGTCATTTTAATTAATGTTTTGTTTCCTTCTTCCTGTGCCCTAGCTTAATTTGGTATTTTTCCTTATTCATGCTTTTTTCCTTAGGGATTTTTGCAAATGTGAATCGTTTACTCCTTAGCTCTTGTTTTTATACCTTTATGTTTCCACCTACTATATTTATTTTTTTAGCCGTGGAAATGTTCTAAGTTTGTTTGATCTTTGGGTGTCGTGTGTTTTATTATTTTCTTCTTTGTGCGGTTCTTAGTTTCTTTGCTTCATGGGTTTCTCCCTCTTTCCCTCATTCTGCAGTATTCTCTTTCTTTGTTTTGTGGTTTTTTTGTCTACTTTGTTCCACGTCTTTCTGTGCGGATCTCTTTTTTCCATGGATTTTCTTGTGATCCACGGATTTGTTTGCGGCTTTCAATTTTCTTTGTTTCATGGTTTCTTCATAGGTTTTGAGTTTTTGTCATTCCACAGATTTTTCTTTCATCCTTTATTAAACAATTTTTTTTTGCATTTCATGGCTTTTTCTTTATTACAGGGTTTTTATTTCTTGCTTTTATTCGGTGGTGTTTTGTGTGATTTTTCTTTGTTCTACTATGCTCCATGTGGGTGTATTCCTTGCTTTGTTGGGTAGTTTTCCTTTCTTTCGTGTTTTTTAAAAAAAATTCTCCTCTTTTCTTTGTTTGTACTTCTTGCTTTTCTCTTCTTTTCTCTTTGCTTTCTTTTCTTGTCTGTGGTTTCTTTTCTACTTATTCTTACTCGAATTTTCTTGACTACATGTGTTTCTTTTGAGATTGTATTTGAGGGTAGAGAGAGGGATGCCAAGAATCACAGGTTTGGTCCCTCCTCTTCATTCAACTTGACCTCAAACTGGTTTTCAGAGAAGACAAATTTTGTTGTTTTGTATTTTTATTTTTCTCTTTGTTTTTTATTTTTCAATGCAATTTTAAGAAAATAATTGTGCCTACCTCTTCTCTGTGGTGCCATCGTTGATTTAAATCTTCCCAGCGATCCAAAAATGATCCTTTGAGCTTGAGATCTAGTTGAATGACAAAACACAAGGGCTTGGTTCTGCTCTAAAACTCATGTTTCAGCTCTAAAACTCACATTTTAGGGAGATAAAATGATGGAGGCTAGGGCCTCTTTTTTTAAATTTATAACATACATAACACATGCACGTTATGGACTTGATAAATGCTATACCTCAGAAATTACTTTTGTTTAATGTGTCTAAAATGCCATGCCTTTTTCCCGCATTTTTCTTGTGTTTGGTTATATGTGGCTATGGAATTTTTTTCATCCAATTTTTCTAATTCAATTACCCTTTCATATATCCTTGAGTGGATCTGTCGTTCATTATGAAGGCCGGTCACCCTATAAGACTTGGGAATGAGTAAACTCCATTGGCACCATGAATTTGGTAGGGTCCATACAAGAACTGAAAGTGAGGTAATAGGTTGTCATGGGGATAAAACAGGGGCTACTGGTCGATGCGATTGAGAAGCAGAGGTCATATGGTGGAGATTATCATAGATGGGAATGGAAGAAGGTCTGGAAGTAAGAAAGGGTTTGGATGGGGTCTTCGTGGAATGTTGAGAACTGCTCAAGGAAATGTTTGGTTCAATTATTAAACAAAAAATTCAACCAAATAATTCCTTTTATGTTTTGAATAAGAATGTGAAAAAAAAGGAGATGGATAACTTAATGGACATCCAAGATCTAGGTGAACTAATATTTGGTTGTAGATGAAATTGTGCCTGGGAAATGTTCTTGCAGTATGCGTATTTTGTAGGTATGGACTCAAATCCCATCTCATTGTACCGGGAATCATGGAGTCTTGTGATGATGTTAATCTTATTGTGAATGTCATTGTAGGATAGGTGTTATAAATGGTCCAGACGCAGTCTATTGAACCCATTTCTCAGACTATGTGAGTAACTAATGCAAAAAAGTAATGGTTCTTTTTAAGACAATTTCATCTCTAGTGTTGGGTTTTCCCACCCGCTGAATGATATCACATGATCTAGCATGCTTGTGTGCATCGTGGAAAAAGTATGAAATATGGAAAAGAGTAATACCTCAATAGCTCTTTTCCTATTTATCTACACTTTTGAGCGATGAGTGATCCAAGCGGTGAACCCAACACGAGAAATAAATTAAGCGAAGCCTCATACTTGTCCCTTTTTGTAGAAAAAAAAAAGTAGATTATATGTAAATGGGAAGGTGTGACTTAACTAAAGCATGTCCTCTTCTGCGTGTTTTGTGTATGTATGAAGGAAATTCTCATGTTTGTCAATGATCTGTGCTATATCATCCAATTCCTTAGGAATAACTTATATTCTAAAGAGATGTGTTCATGGGAATTCATCATCTATGTCACCTGCAGATGTGATCCCAGTTCAATTCTTAGATAGATTAGTCTCACTGCAATTATTTAACTTCCCTGGTTTTACTGATATGGTGAAGTCAAAGATTGAAATAACATCAACCATCTGCATATTCTTCCTTGTAATGTCTGACCTATTAAGTGAGGTACTTCAAAGGTTCATGGTTTGTACAACACCCATTTATTTACAATTGAGTGTTGCCAATAGGATGAATGTTACATATTTTTACAGATGTATACACCATACTCAGGGCTTGAATTTGGAAGAATGATAGAAATTGATTTAAAGGCTAGCTTAGCTAATAATACAGCTATGCAAATTCTATGCGATGATCCATTTTTTCCCGTGGTTGTTGCCAAAATGTCTCCTATTTCTATCCCTAGATGCAGGTCGACGGAGACCACGTGAAAGAAAATCTTTCCAATATGGGAATATTAGAATATGGGGCATGACTTGAAGGATTTCAAAACCATCTACAGGATGACTTTAGTCCAATCTATATCCTGTTTAGTAATTTGCAGGAAAGAACAAGAGATAGAAAACTCCTGGAAATGGCTAAAAAAAGTAGTACAAGAGATTCTTTGACAAACTGGAATTAGGTCAATGACGATCTGATGGGGTTAGCAGCGACTATAAAGGAACTGGGTGAATCCGAGGATAAATTGATGAGAAAGAAAACCTACAAGAAAAAATGATCCGTAAACTTCTACTTTGGAACTCTACGAATCACACAACTATGATGTTCTACTTTCAACTTTGGAAAATGACATAATCGCTTGAAAATTAGAGCTTCGTGACTGATTATCTAGTGCTATAGAAAGGAAATTGTAGAGAAGGAAATAATTCAAACTTCAACACCAACAATTATATCCTGGAAACCTCCAAGGAGGAAAACCAATCAGGAAGGGAAACTGATCTTTCTTCCCACTTTTATTGGTCTAACATAGACAATTACAGATTACAATAAGTATGAAAAGAAGAAACAATGTAAACCTTCTCTCCAATTACTTGCTTTCTCTGTTTCCACACCTTTCTCCTACAATTCCATTCCAGCACTGAAGATCTTGCTCACTGCTCTCATTAAACTCTGCATCTCGATCTCTCTAGATCTTTGAATGACTATTCTCTTGTTCCTTTCATGCATTTATAGGCCTTCACATGTCCTCCGGTGCACTAGAGAATGTGAAAGGGCATGGAAGGGAAGAGACACGACTAGGTGCTTCAAATTCATGTCCATTCACATTTCATTCTTCTTTTCTGTTCAAAAGTATCAGGACTACCACCCTGAGAAGACCGGCAGTCTTAGGACCACTGCCTTAGTTGGGTGGTAGTTTCAGGACTTCCACCCTATAGGGCAGTGGTTCTAAAACTACCACTATGCACAGAGCGGCGGTTCCTTCAAGAACCTTTGTTTACCTCATTTTATTCATTTTTCTTATTCCTCCTTCTTGGTGTTGATGGAATTGATGAAGTGGTGTGTTTTTCTGGATCCCTATGGATCATACCTCCCCCACTTAGGAGGATTTTGGTCCCACAAAAACTTAGTGGGGGAGTGGTAGAGAAATCAACTCCCTCTCGTGCTCATTCGAGTACCAGTGGGTCTGCCTTGGTGTCTTCTCTCGTCCAACTTGCCAAGACTCCTCTGGATCTCTAGTTTGTTGTTCCAGTGCTACATCCTCCTCCGAGTTACCTCGAGGAAAATCCTCCTTGGAAGGTAACTTTTTTATCTTTCCTTCTTTGTCATGCATAGATGGTGTTAGTGGATGCAAGCTCTTGCAACTTACTATCACATGCATCTACATGAATTATGGCCTAAAGGTTTCTTCTCCAACCTACTCAAGTATGGCGAAGGTCCCATACTGTAGTGGTTTAGTCCTTTCATGTCTTTTTTTCTTGAGATGGATTGGCCGAATCATCTCCAAGTGAAATGTTGCTTCAGTCACCACTGTTCCTTGTATCTCCTCTTCTTCTTCCTACCCCACGATCAGGTCTAGTGAATTCGTAGGTAGATAAGGTGACTACATAGTGGAAGTTTTTTTTTCTCCTTGAATGAGCAGTTTCTGTGGTGGCTTTTTGCTGCAAAAAATGACAAGTGCTATCCAAATTCTCCATCCTTTGGTTAGAAATATCCATGCTCTCACGTCCATTCTGATTCTCTTCCAATGAAAGAAAACAAAACTGATGATTTTCCTAAATACGTCTTGGTGCTGGGTTGGCACTTACCATAGCCTTCTTTGATTTTCTCTAGTGTGCTCAGATGTTAAAAATGACTCCATCCTTGACCCATCTGTACTGATTCTCCCTCCTTAAGAACACAACATCACTGGTATACAAGTAAGGACTTCAAAGACAACGTCAAATGCATCAAGTGGAATGATATCAACCTCTAATACATATATGTATTGGGTATTTATCACAAACTAAAACTTACACTTCCTTGTAACTTGTATTTCTACACCCTTCTTCACCCATCCAAGTGGGTATGGATGTGGACGCTTATAAGTCTCTAGAACAAGTTGTTCTACAACCACATCAAAAACCAAATTTGACTGAGAACCAGAATCTACTAAAGTGTTTACCTTAATCTTCTTGATTTGGATTCTGATTTGAATTAGCTTCCTCATCTCTTCTTTTGTTGCTACCTTGTACATGTTAGTGGCCATGCATCCCAGCCTCTCATCTACATTTGAATCATCTCCAATCTCCACCTCTCTTTCTGTCTTCACAGTGGCCATGGATTTCTTTGAATCCTTGGTTTGGTCCTTTGGGTGTAATTCTGAATGCAACTTCCAACATGTGGTGTCAATATGTCCATTTACATCACAATTCTTATAGAAATTCTTACGATTTTTACAAGTATGCAAAGCAATAGCGGCATGTTTACCTTTCCATTTACCTCTGTTACTTGTCTTCCCTTGTTCTTTTTCCTACTGTTCTATTGACTGGTCTCCCTTTGGCTCTATTTCTCCTTGCTTCTTCTCGTCATCATTGTAGTATGCTTGTACATAAGCTTCATTGAGCTCCTTGCACTTCATGGAGAATACCTTCCTTCGAAGGTGAGTGTGAAGTCCTCCCAAATATTTGGTCAGAATGTCCTCATCCTCCAAGTCCATATTAAGCAACATGTCTTGTCTCCAAAATTCCATAGTGTAGTCTTGCACACTTTGACCACTGCCCTGTCTAAAGTATTGCCACTTAATCATCATGGCAGTCTTATGGCCAATAGGATATAAGTTAACTCTAATAAATTCTTTAAAACCTTTCCAAGTACTGACAATGGGATGTTTCTTCTTCTCACAAGTGGCTAGATGGGTTTCCCACCAAACTAGAGCATGACATTCCATTTTGAGATGTGCAAAGGTGACCCTTTGTGCCTCAATGACATTATATACAATAAAGTAGACTTCCAACTATTTTAGCCATTTATCAAGTAATTATGCATCTACATGTCCTTCAAAATTCTTTATTTCCACTTTCGTTTCAACTTTAAAAGGTGTATGTGCAGATTTTACCTTCTTGCTTACAATTGGCATCTCTTCATGCTCTTCCCATTCTTCCTCTTTGTGGCTCTTTTCGATACCAAAATTTTAGGCTAGTGCTCAAACCACCAAGTCCGTGGAATCTTGCTTAATCAAATCCATATTTTATAGATCTAAAAGCTCTTCTTGTTTTCTATGCAATCTATCCATCATGGTCTCTAGCATCTCGACTCTACGGACCAAGTTCTCTTCCTCCATTTGAGATCAAAATTTTTGTTTGCACTTCTTCATAGAAATATCTAGCTTGGAAGGTAAAACTTCTTCACCTTTGGACCTTGTCACTGTCATACAAAATCACAAGAAAGATTCGAATACCACAGTCATGGATATATAATTAGCTCTGATACCAAAATGATCTGTAAACTCCTACTTTGGAACTCTACAAATCACACAACTATGTTGTTCTACTTTTAACTTTGGAAAATGACAAAATTGCTTCAAAATTAGAGCTTCGTGACTAATTATCTAGTGCTATAGAAAGGAAATTGTAGAGAACGAAATAATTCAAACTTCAACACCAACAATTTTATTCCTGGAAACCTCCAAGAAGGAAAACTAGTCGGGAATGAAAACTGCTCTTTCTTCCCACATTTATTGGTCTAACATAGACAATTATAGATTAAAATAAGTATGAAAAGAAGAATAAGTGTAAACCTTTTTTCCAATTACTTGGTTTCTCTATTGCCACACCTTGCTCCTACAATTCCATTCTAGCACTGAAGATCTTGCTCACTACTCTCATTAAACTCTGCTTCTCGATCTCTCTAGATCTTCGAATGACTATTCTCTTATTCCTTTCATGCATTTATAGGCCTTCACAAGTCCTTCTGTGCACTAGAAAATTTGAAAGGGAATGGAAGGGAAGAGACATGGCTGGGCACTTTAAATTCGCGTTCCATTTTTCTTTTCTGTTTGAAAGTATCAGGACCACCACCCTAAGCAGACCGCTAGTCTCAGGACTGCCACCCTACAGGGCGGCAGTTCTGAAACCGCTGCTCTACATAAGGCGGCGGTTCTGAAACTGCCACTCTGCACAGAGAGGCGGTTCCTTCCAGAACCTCTGTTTACCTCATTTTATTCATTTTTCTTATTCTTCCTTCTTAGTGTTAATGGAACTGATGAAGTGGTGTATTGTTCTGGATCCCTATGGATCAAAAAAGGCTAAAGGAGAAGGTTGGTAGAGAATTTCTAAGTGCTTCTACTGTCGATTGTAACCTGCAAGAGATTATAAATGAGAAATACCCAGATAATATGATAAATTTTGAATAAAGTAACATGATTGTAATGATAAACCTCACGACGGATGATTATGAGCAATGCAAGCACGCTGAAAATATGTTCTAAAGATTTGTGGATTTTTAGGGATGTTACAGTGTGGGGATGGATGCTAAGCTCGCAAGAAACCCTGAAGTTGCACGCATCTGATGCTAAATAGAAGGAAATAAGTTTGTTTTAAAGGGGTCGATGGCGACTAGGCCAGGTTTTCACCGATTGTGGGGAAATTTTCCCCTCTGGGAATGATTTTCTACTTTTGACTGGATTTTGTTGTTTTTAAAGATTATAAGGATGTTTTAAAGCACTTAGGCAGGCAAGAGATGAGATAAGGGTAGTTAGGGTATAAAAATAGATAAAAGCTAGAAAAGCAAAGGGGATGTGTGTGTAGGATAAAAGCAATAGAAATAGAAGGTTGATTAGGGAAATGGATGAAGATTAATTAATTAATATGAATTAATTAATTAATTAATAGGAATAAATATCAAGGTGGATGGGATAATTGGGCATGTGATATGTTAAATGATTAATTAATTAATTAATCTCACTTAATTAATTAATGAGGATTGGGAGGTCATTTAATTAAATAAGGGGGATGATTGAATAAATTTGTACATGCGGGAAATGAGGGTATAGATACCGAATTTAGGTGTCCACAGAGATGCACAAGAGAATTGAAGTATACTTCTACGGTTTTTCAAATTTTACTTCCTCTAATGTGGTCTTTGCATTAGCGTAGGAATGATCAGTAAGTTTTATCATAGTCAACAAAAAAATAGGTGTTAATCCATGAAAAAAACACACTGATTTTGCACATCTGCAAGTGGAGTAGCTCGAGATACAAGAATATAATTTGATCAAAATCTACAATCCTCAACAATAGTCGCAAATCAGAAACTCAATTGATGTGAATACACAATATACATCTTCCTTTGAATTTGTAGCGAACTTTCTCTTTGCCAGAAATTGTCATAAATCACTCTCTTTTGAAAAATATTTGTTGATGTCAACCTAGTTCGAATCTGTGTTGAGTGCAACTCTTGGACAAGTAAATGTAGATGTCGAAAAATAATGTGAGTGCAAACACAAACCTCCTTTACCACATACATCCTATGTTGAATTTCATGGGAATCAAATGCTCTTGATGTGGAACAGATCTCAATCAGTCAAGACTTCACTCTTTGACACCTTACAAATGTTAATAGGCCTCAATGTTAATACCATACAATAAACTATATCAATCTACCTAAAATGAGCTGAAAATTTAAACAACAATTATATTAACATATTGCATATACGAGCAATCAGGAATATTAATGAATTGCCCCCAAAAAATCTCATGATTTCATTTTGCTCTAATAACAAATCTTTGTAATCAGGAAGCATACGCAGTAAACAAATAAACTTCTCTCTATATTATTGTCCATGCCGACATATTACATATATATAGGAGGATGTCTCCTATATTCTAATATATGAGTTGTTATAACTCACTACAAGAACCATATTAATCCAATGATAATGTGAGTTCTAAATAGGATTTTACTAACAAGGTTCCACCAAAAATGCACGCCCGCCGTTTTTTAATGAACGCGTGGAAGAAAACACTTACAAATTATAGATCTAACGAAAAGTCACAAAATTCTAAAGATGATATAAATACCAAATTTGACTTGGATGTGAATAGCTGCGGATACCCTTGTGTCCTCTATCCTAATCCAAGTTAGAGCGAAGAGTTTGAAGAATCCATGTGTTAAACGTAAGGTTGAAGGCAGCGCTGAGCATGGCAGTTGACTGCAGAACATCCATCTAACGCGGCTCCCCCTCCGTCAGGTTGTTTCTCCGTTAACTTACGGTGGCATCATTTCTGGCGCGACACTGTTCCGGGCAACAAATGGATCCCGCACTGCTTCGTTTCAAATACCCCGCCCATTTATAAAATTTCAAATATCCCGCCCGTATGGAAATTTCAAATCTCCCCCTAAACCTGGCGTTAGTGCTTTATTGTTGATTCTATGTTTTGAAGATTTTCATTGATTTCATGGATTTTTAGTGTTAAAATCTACATTGTAACACAGGTTGTCCATGTCCATTCACCCAATGCACTGTCAAGCTTAGAACACCTTTAGACGCATATAGTGGCCACCCTTTCCTATTCAAATATCATGTTCTGGTTATCTGTTTGTTCTTTTTTTTCCCTGGATGAGTGTATATTGATCCATTGAAAGAAAAATCAATAGATTGTATTGATACTGAGAAATAATGGGCCATGGATCAGGAAAAACGACCATCTTACACAAGCTAAAACTGGGAGAGTACGTGAGAACAGTTCCCACAATAGGCTTTAATATAGAGACTTTGACCTTTAAGAACTTGAGCTTCACAGTATGGGATGTGGGCGGCCAAGACAAGATCTGCCATATCTGGAAGCAATACATGGTCAATGCTCAGGTAAATGCTTAATCTATACGTCTTGAAATTGTTTTTGGACTCTAAAATCTTCATTTCTACATCAAAATTTAATATCAACTGCTTGGATGGTTTGGTTCTTAAATCATGATCTCTAATTTTTTCAAAAAAAATGATAGGAACCAACCACCCAACGATCTGGTACAGTTATTTTTATTTAAGCTAAAGCACTAAATGCGCAGGTGACCTAAGTCATTGATACTAAGTCATTGATACCCTCAATCCAAGTTAAAACTCAATCTTTTTACTAATGATGTGATGCCGCAATAGAAATAGCTTTCAAAATTGGCAACATAAATTGTACCCAAAAAACTTCTTCATAATCCTAACAAAAACTTGTAAATAGGTATACATTCAAACCGTCTTTTTTATGTTGCGGCACGTTTATAATAAATGTTATTAATAATTTGTGGCTTTCGTGGAGCCTCTTACAAATGGCTATACAAACATATTATTGAGATGTTTCAAATGGTTCATTAATTATGGTTTAATGTAGAATTTTGCTATTTCACCATTTACATTGAGCTACTTAAAATTTGGTATTTAAGGAAAAATAAATCCACACTTTCTGAGATTGAGTTACAACATAAATTTGTAAAAATATTGAAATTCCAACAAAGAAAAATAGTAAAGAAGCTACAAAACATTTAATTATCCTATTTTACCATTTGTATTGAGCCATTTGAAATTCAAAATCTAAGGAAAAACAAACCTGTACTTTGCACTCGTATTGCTTTCAATATCTTGTTTTCCTTGTGGAAAAAATAGTCTTCTACAATTTCCTCCTACAATGTTTTTAAGGATCTTCATGCTCAGTTCCAAGGGCTCTATAACTTGTTTCTCTTTCTAGAAAGAATTATGTTATACAATTTTGTACCAAAATGTTTATTTCATTTATAAGTGGATGATGATATTAATGTTGCATAAAATTTCTTTTCAATTAACATGCTAACTATTACACTCTAAAAAATACATGGTGAAGGCTAATATTGAAAACATGTGGAAGCAAATAGTGCAATCAAATATCAAAGAATTGTATAGCCATGTATGTAATTTTCAATCTAGTCTTTTTTAGAATCGATCAATGTTAAATTGTTGATGCTACTTGTATGAGTATATTGAATAAAAAATTATACTTTTATTCACTCTCTTGCTAGAGTATTGAAACAATTCAAATGTTATTGGTTGCATGCACACTTGTAAACAAAATACACTCACACCAATTTTATATCTTTTACTAAATACACTTTCTTTGGTGGGATTTTCCATTCAATGGTCTTATCTCTTTTTACTCTTGTTTCATCCTTTATTGTCTATGCTATGTAGTGCCTTTTTCAAAGTGATTGAAGAGCACGAAGGTCCACAAATTTAGGGTGGGTTTCCAAAGGACGCTCTGCTCAATGAAGACCCAATAGTGAGCATTCACCACAAAAAGAATAGTTAAAAAATTACTACTTCAAATTGTTTCCTTGGAGATTGAAAGTATCGCATTTGTTCAAAGGGAATGATGATAAGGGAAATTTATATTTTGTTTCCTTGTACACCAAGTCATCGCAATAGCAAAAATGCTAGTATTTTGTTCACATTTTTTATTTGATGTTTTTATGTCTTTGTTTTATGGGGGAGCTCTGTGACCTTCTTTGAAGGATTTGGATTGTACAATATATCTACAAAAAATATTAGATGGTAGGTTGTGAGTAATGTATGTTCAACTCACATTACATAGTTACATTGTTCTTTCTTTATTATATTTGTTTAATTGTACAAATGTAGTAATATTGCTTTAACTAAGTTTGTTTTAAATGATATAAATATGTAGTTTATTTTTTTTAGATTTCTTTAATTTTGTGGTAACCCAATTTGATTTGATTGGGAAATTATTTATCATAGAGTAATAAAGCATTAGAAATTTGAGGGTATATAAATTTACTTAGGATTTATATTTCACATATGGGTGCCCTTCAAATACAAGTGTTAGTATCACATGTTTTATAACCATATAATCCATTGTCTATGCATTGGCATAACAATTGTAAGTGGCTAATTATTAAAAATATTTATCTTATTTATTTAATAAGATGGAATTATAATCTACCTTGACCAACATATATTAGGTAGATATTTCGAGGAAAGCTTTGGGAAAAATCATCTAACTTTCTTGTAAACAATTAAAGGAAAAAGAATGTAAAAAATATAGTACACGCGATAGGAATGAAACAAGATCATACTACTCATGGGCCACGATTACTAACAAGGGACTTACAATTTTTATGAAATTGTAGGGTCAAAGGTGGTTTGGACTGCCAAGGAACTTAGGATGGTTAATAGGCATTTCCTTATCAAAACAAGGGGGTGATACTACTAACATGTTGGACATATATTAAAAAATAATAATAACTTCAACAATTATGTTAACTAGTAAATGGCAAGTTCTTGATTGAGCTTGACTACATTGATGAAATGATCCTAGTCTCTTGTTTATGTACAAGTGATTTTGAATATTCAAAATTTGGAGAGGTTTTGTAAATGAAAAGAAAATGGTTGGATGGGCCCATTCATTGAAACCGAAGGCCAATAAAATTCTAATATTCAAAACCTACATAAAAATAACACCCCATTCAATCCTTGTCACCATTGTGTTGCTTCCATCGTCCAGTATGATTCTCGAGAAGTGAGTATGATATCTATTATTTTCAAGCAATCTAACCCATCATGAACATGAATTTTATGGAAATTTATATTATATGTAATTTCCCACTAAATCTATAAAATTTCACATTATATACATTGCAATATCCAAAAATAAATATTATTTTTCATGTTCAATCTCTTCCTTCTTTTATTCTTGTTGAGTGTGTTCAATTTTGTTTCCTTCTTTTTCAATTTCAGCCTTTGAGGTTCTTGCATACACTTTTTTACTGGATTCTTGTTGCGTGGAGGATGAAGGTGTGTCTTGAGGAAAAACTATTCCTTGGGATACATTAAACTAAGCTAATTTCTTTGTGAACCACTTCTTAGTCCTTGAAAGAATGAGGTTCATGAGATCATCAAGGGTGTCCTTTTCTTTAAGTGACCAATCAATTATTGGGAGATGATAATATTGAGTAGAATACAAGAAAATAATATTAAATTGGCATAAGATGTGCCACAAATAACATAAAATAGAAGAATAATCACGACAATAGCTTAATTAATTATTTTCTCAATTACATAACTAACAATCACACCAAAGGGGTGCAATGGAAATTCTTGTAGATATAACAAAATTAATTGTTTCATGTGCACATAAGGATATTATACCTACGTGAGACCTTGTGATGAGAATTATATTTTAATTTCCACTTATTTCATCAAGAAGGTATTATACATACCACATTCTACAAATTAACCGTTTGATATTTTTTTTTTGTCCATATGGACCACCATTAATCATCATATTCAAACATAAGTAGATCTAAATTAAAATATTACTAATAATATACCACCTTTGTACCTTGGAATGTAGGGAACATTAACTCTTGACACACCATTAATAAAAACAAATTCTCTAGCTATTAAGGAAGATAGAATCCTAAAACAATAATTCTAAATTAATTAAATCTTCAACATTACTAAAAGATTAAGAAGAAAAAACGTGCATATAATGAAGTAAAACCCAAATGTGAATGGCAGAGAGACCGAGAACATTCCATTAGCCACATTGGTGTCTTGGGTGGAGAGGCAAACTCATGACACAAGGGAACCAAATGGATGCAGTGATAGAACTTCCTTCACCACTCCCGACAGATAGGAAAGAATGTAGATGTCCATATTTTTGAATCTTTCTAACAAGAGTTATTGTAATTTTTCTTGACCTGGAATTCAAAATTTTCTTCCACTACTTGCTATTAAAATAGAATAAACAATTAAATGGCTTCACATATTTGAGATGAGAGAGCATGTATTGTTACAGGAGTTCATGGAAAAATCCCATGTGGATACATAGTATTGTTCAAGCAGGAGGGGTAAAGCATGCACTCTCAACATCGATGATGGTGCAATGTAATGCATAATTGTAGCACAAGATCTAACCTACATGAAAGATATATGGAAGTGTAAGCCTGGGAACCTTGACACTTTCATTCCTAAATATTTTGATGTGGTTTTCGACATGGGTAGTGTAGGGATATTAACGAAAATTTTTCTTTCCAAGAATGATATAAAAAAGAGGAATGTTATGTCACAAGATAATTGGATGACCTCAACTAAATCCTTGGCATGTTTTGAGTGGGCTCGCAAACATTCCCATTGGAAAGCATAATTATTCACACAATGCACATGCCTAGTAGAGGAGGCAAGATAGTCGAAATGACTTACCCGATTCTTAATCTGAGCTCTTTGTAGGCTATCAAGGGACTGTTTTGACCCATGCATAAGGGGGAAAGACTCGGGACATTGACCCTATAATCCACATTATCCCTACCCGTAGAGGATTCACAAAGTTTCCTTCACCACCTCCTACGAATAGGAATCTTGCATATGTTTGATTCCATTACACTTTTTTCCTTTCTTTGCATGCCCTCTATCTCGTCTTTTTCTGTTTGCTTATCTTCTCCATTAAGAGACAATAAAACATAAACAAAATCAATCAACATTGTTGTTGAAGCTGAGGATGTACATTCCCTTTAGTCAGTGTTCCTAAAAAAATGAGAGCTTTAGGCCGAACTAATCCGAATCAATCACCAAAATTCTGACTAGAATGCAAAAGTAATTATCCAACCACCAAAAAGTGGGAGAAACAATTAATCATATCATGAAACGGTCCATAATTTCAACTTTCATGTGTTGAAGTAAAAACCCATCTCTACCGTTTTCCACATTGCGCCACCTACCACTCAATGTTTTTCACATGAAAGTATGATAAGGATATCCCAATGTGTGTTGGAAACTATAAGGTTCAACCTTGTGAAGAAGCTTTTTCATTTTGAGCATCTTGTTTACAATCTTTTGTCAACAAGGAAGTGGCTTAACACGATTTTCTTTCTGGTAACTTTTCCTAATATACAAAACATATAGATGATTTTGATACACAACTCTTAGAATATGTGTCAAAAATTATTATTATTATACCATGTATTCATTTGTGTTCACTATTTTTTTACATTGGAGTTAAACACGTCTCTTGGCTAGAAATCCTTTGTTGAGTAAGCTTAGGACAACATCAATTTTCATTTTTTTAATTGAAAATGAATACCCAAAGCTAGATTTTTTTATTTTTTATTTCAAACGACAAAATTATTTATATGTGGATGGATAGGATGGCCTCTCCATTGTTTACAAATGGTTAGTTATTTCTAATGTAGGTATTGACATTCTAACATAGATGAGTTAGTTTAATTTTATAAATTTTCTATTTTTGATTGGTAACAAATTAGGGAAGGTATTTTGATATATATCTAGAAGGTTTGATTAAAATATTTTTCGTATTAAAGAGAAAACAAGGGGAGAATCTTTTAGGGGTGAATATGATACAATGAAACAAGTATCAAGCAACATGAGTTCCCTTAATAAAAAATAGTATCGACCATGAAAATAGTGTTGTACTGCAAATTTTTAAAGTAATATGGAGCATTCACTATATCAACACCACTAAATTGTTTGTTTGTTGTAAGGTGCCAGAAAATGGCTCTGTCCATTATATAACTGAAAGAAACAATTTTCTTTTTAAGAAAATATGAAAAAAAAAGGATCCGTTTTTTTTCTTAAATTTTAGTCTTTACGACATCAAAGTTTTCAATTGGACTATGTTTTATTTGTTTGATAAGACAAAGACGTGAATGAAAAGTTGAAAAGAAAAAGGTAAGAATTAAATACCTCCATGTCCCACACCTATCCCAGAGTTCAGATTCTTCTTACCCAAATAATTACGCTGAAAGGCGTGTTCTCTATGGGAAAAGGCTCCCTCTCTCTGACATTGACAGTGATAGTGATGGCTATGAAGATTTCATCGACTACGCACAACATATTTCCAACCTTACACTTGGCAACAACAATTTAGTTTAGCAGGTTGGTCTACATGGGTGTAAAAAAACTGACAGGCCTGAAACACTGACTATTAAGCTAGAATCACCAAGCATTGGCACTGACAGCTTGTCAGGAGGATGAAAGGCTGACATGAAATAGGGGGTTGGGGTACATGCGTTGATGCAGGTAAATGGACATTGCGTCCATGCCAAGCCATAGAAAGAGTGTGTTGCATACCCAAGTACCGTCATCATTATGTCTCAGTATGTTAGTCCTTGCCCTCTTTGAAAATGCTTCGAAATGGTTGATGTTTGTAAGCTACAAGTGAAGGAGGATATTACGCACAAGAAAATCCTGTTTCATCCATCACAGAAGAAGCGTCCTCGGGAAGCCATTTTGTGCATTGCATTAACAGGTTCATCCATTTGAACCGTTTCTCATCCATATATTTGTTTGAAGAAGCTACCATCAAACATTCACTAATCCTTGTGAACATTATCAAGACAGGTTTGTATAATTTGATCGACACCATCTTCAATGTCATCGTCTGACTGCGAGGTTGAGAAGATACGAAGAATAATGTGTGGAGGCACGGTGTTGTTCATATAGACGTGAATGCCCTCTTTCTTAACATCTGGATGAAGGTCTATTTTTTTATGGTAGTCAAATATTTCCAACTTGGAAAATTTGATTAATATGGTTGGGAATATGTTTATGCAGTTATGGGATGAGGGTTCCCTAGAAGAAATGGTTGAAAACCTGGTGCAAATGTGGGAAATGGAGCTTTCTCACAGGATGTGAGTTCATGATTTTAAAACAATTGATCCAAACAATAACTCACTTAAATTAAATGGTAATCCTCACTCGCACCCTCCTCCTCCTTCTTCTCTAAGTTATTCTAGCATTGAACTCCATGATATTCATTTCAAGAAGAGGTCCTGTAAATGTAAGCTTTCATAGTGTGTCTCTGGTCAAACAAATCAGGACTTTTGAGTATGAGATGCAGGCCTAACGACCTGTGAATTTGTGACAGTTATATCCATTTTTCTTTGGGTTCTTCCATATTATGTAGAAGAAAAATAGTAACGGAAAGCAGAAAAATCCAAAGAATGAAACCAAGTGTAAAATGAATGAAGTGGGGCATGGATTTATAAAATATACAGGTTGCAATTTTTGTGAGAATAAGTGTGGCCATGTATGCCACTCCCTCCAACTGAGGGTGTGGAAAACTGATTATAAGGAACGTAATGCTAGCTGTGTAAGTTTTGATAGGTACACGTAATCGTAGCTGTGGGTATTGCAATTTACTACTTTTGGAATGAAAAATCATCAAAAATAATATTACAATTCGAGCTACAAATCATTAATGAATTGCAGGTATTACAAATTGGAGATGACTTTTGGTCATTTCTACAAATTTCTAAAGCTCTTGACACTGCCAAAATCCATAGGCCATGGCACTTATTGGAGCCTTCAGTCCCAGACTCTCATCTACCATTTTTTTCCCTCCTAATGTGAGCTTCAAGTTCAGGCACTTGGGTGTCATGGAAGGTCCGTTAAAAGGACATGCCCCACCAGTCAAATGGTATAGTTCACCGGAATAGTCATTGTTAGGGTATGAATTTATAGTATTTGGATTTAGATTTCTTATTCTTTTATGAAGTTTATTTTGATTCTTTTTATATTTTATAATGATTTTATGAAAAATAAAATTTTAATAGATTTTATGAATTCTAAAATAATTTTACATAATTATTTTTAAAAATAATTTTATGTTTTTATTTTTGAGAGCTTCTTATAATAGGTGTCGTTAAACTTCCATAACCTCCACCCCCTCACAAGTCAAATCAAGTCAAAAACATATCAAAAATTGTATTCAATTTTAATGAATGCCATGTATTATAAGTGTATCTTTTATGGACTTAAAAGGACTATTATGCATTTTTTATGTATTTCTATTCTTAATAATTTATTGTATAGATGTTTTTGTATGTATTTCTATTCTTAATAATTTATTGTATAGATGTGTTTGTGTGGTTTTGTCTCCAAGGGTTCTTGGGAAATTGATGTTTCAAGTTTCCTTATCCATTTTTGAATAATGTTGACATAGCATAATTTGTTTCCAAGAATTGCTTAAAGATTGAATTTTCAACTTTTTTGATCCGTTTTTGTGTGGTGGAGATATAGATTAATAGTAACAAAGTTTTTCAAAGCGATTGGTGCACCTATAGTTCAAAATTTCATATTCAACAAAAAATCAACAGGAAAAATTTGACTTGGCTTCATGTTCGTCGAAAACTCGACAAAAAATGAGAAATAAGCTATATATTCAATCATAATAACCTTAAATAACATGTAAAATATTGTCAAAACATAAGAAATGAACTTCAATAACACAATCCTATTTTCTATTAGATTTATGGAAAAAATAAGAGTGCATATTATATTATCATATGATGATTGATTATCATCACTAAAAATTAACAATCACACAAAAAATTAACATTTTAATCCCCTTCCCCATCTCCGTCAAATTGAAAGTGGATGGTAAACCATTCTCATGATAAAAACCATCATCAAGTATGTCATCCCCCATCACTCTTGCTACATTAAATGTTGTTTTCACTCTCTCCATTTTGCGACCTCCCCATTGGTAAACATGTGCTCCACATTGGTGGAAATCTATTCAAAATATGGGTCAATGACATCCAAGTCAATTGTGCCATTAGGCTCCTTTCCCTACACTTGTTTGATGTGAAGGAAAAGTTGAATTGTGCAAAGACAAGGTTTGATGCACTCTTGCATCAACTTGTTGTGCTTCTTGGTGTAAATGGTCTCAAACAATTTTCAAATTTCAATTACACTCATGCCCAAAAATGCTACAAAATGACACAAGACACATATGACTAGCCTTTGAAGAGTTATGTTGAGCACCATAATATTCCCATCAAAAATCTATAAATAGGGTACTTATAATTTGTAAGTAAACTAAAATTGCATTTATTAAGAAGTATACGGATAAATGACCCTAATTTTGTCACATGGATGTTGGGTTATTCTCTTTCAAATGCATAAAGCCTAAGAAAAAGTCTTTCTTTGTACCCTTGTAAACTTGCAATCTGCAACTCATCTTGAATTTCATCGTTAAGAAGTTTTTCAGACATTGTACTCTCTATGCATGGGTTGAGACTGGCCATAACCTCCTTATCAAAAAATAAGAATAATGAGAATTTTATTTGTCAAGTAGTACCTTGTTTCATGTATTGGTTAGGTGGAGTGATTAAGCCATCTCTAATCAAGTATACGCCAAATGGGCTGCTATTTTCTTGTAGCTATCCCATAATAATCTTTGATGGTCTCGTAGAGAGAAGCCTTTGACATGTTATCTCAAACAACTAACCAATAGAATTGGAACAATTGTTTTGTCATAAAACAACAGTTTGAATGTTCCAAAATTGAAAATAAGCAAAATTTGAAAAAATAACAAAAAAGGAAAAGAAAATCAAAGAATTACGGATCTCATTCATGCTAATAAAAAACAAATCATCAAAAACTACCCTCATGATATTTTCCCACAATAAGCTAAGTCTTGTGGGGGGGCAACAGGATGAAGGGGGATGAGGTTGTTGAGATGGTGACAAATACCAATATTTTGGGGAAAGCGGGGGAATGACTATTATAATAATATAAAAATAATTAATATTTAAATATTTTAACTTTATTCAGTGAAATTTATGGGTTTAAACTTTGTCTATTGTTTTTTTGGGTACATTTGGGATTAGGGTTCCATGTTTATGGTTAAAAAATAGTTTTTTGAAATTTAAAATGTTAGAAAATTTAAAAATTATTTAATCTTTTTGGGAATGACCCCTCCAACATATAGAGGTCATAAGCACATCAATAACACAAGACACAAATTTTTTTTAACCACGTGGGGTCGAGCCATGTAAGACTAATAGCATCAAGTATTTGCATCTTTATGGACTGCAGGAACAACAATGGCTTCAATCTCTTGGCCCATTTCCAATGTAAGATATATGTGCCAATCCAAAGTAATCCAAGGCCTCTCCCTTACCACCACTTCCACTGGTATGCTGATGGACAACCTCAGCCTTAAATTGAAAAGTCTATCATGTGACGTGACTGAGTATTCCTGCTCATGCTATAATGAAAATATATATTAAGTTGGGGGACTTAATTCGTCAGTCCATCTCTGTTAAAATAAATATCTGCTTCACTCACAAAGTTATGAAGAATATCAACTTCTTTTTTCTTGTCGATTTCCCACCTCGTTGTTATGGTTCTGCTGGACAAAAAACTATCAAGTTTATCTTGTTGGCACTAGGTTTCCAAGCTCTTCAATGTCATGATACATTTTCTGAAAGGTGGCTCTTGGAATAGAAACTAACAATACAAATTGTTTGTATGCCATACATTTAGTACAACTTCTGTGCATAGATTTAGTCCTCCCAGGTCATTGACTCCAGTAAAATAACATATGGTCTTTCCTGCTATTACCATGACAACATAAAGGCATGCAAGATGAACCAAAAAATAATTAGCTGACCTGTCCTATTTCATTGATCCATCTTTCATAAAATACCATCATGTTTGTTTATATTTAGCTACAAAAGATTCTTAATACTAATTCATTATTATTTGTATCTTCAATTCTTTCACGTTGTCCAAGAATTTTCGATAGTGTTTTCCAATTTATTTTTAGTGCACTACTTTTTTCCTAATTAAACAAGAATTCTTTGTTGCTTTACTTACTATAGTTGATGTAATAACATGTTGGGTAGTAGTACTATCTTTGGTATGCGAGGTTAGACCTATTGATTGGTATGCATTCATTAAATTTTTTACAATAGATTTTTCACTATTAGTCTTAGATGTTCTTAGAGCAAGGGTTTCATTTAAGTCGTTAAAAAATGTTTTCCACATCCATGATTAGCTTTTCTTCTACAAGTGCATTCACTAATCTTATTATTCATTGGGTTTAATATATTTTCATCAATCTCAAGTAAAAGTCTGGTTGTTTTACACAATATTTTAATCAAGGATTTCAATGGTAAGGATGGTTGAACATCATATAAACATTGTTCATTTCATATTTGTTGTTCATATTTATAATTTGGTAAAGAGAGTGTGTTTTGAATAGGTCGGTCATTTAATGTAACATTAATTTCATTTGGAAGATATGACATACCTTCATCTCCATATGTTGATTTCTTTTTTTTCATGGATTTTTTACACTCACTCCCTTGTTTTATTTATTTTTCTTCGATCTTAGTTTTGTTGGATGATAGAGGGTCTTTGTAAACATCTCGAATTTTTAGTAAATACATGTTCAATTTATTATTTCACGCCATATTTTGCATCCGTTGCCTTTTTTTTCCTAACTCAAGTGTTTGCCTTCATGGTATCATCCCCACAATTCTCAATTATATTTATTACCACAATAAAATTGATTTTTTTAATGATTTTTTGAGATACAAGAAACAATTAAAACAACTCAAATATCAAACAATGCTTAAATATTTCACAAACCAATCATCTATATAAGACAAAATATAAAAAAATTGTAAAAAAGAATGTCTTAAAGGAATAAAATGTTGCAGGAATATGTAGACAAAAATGATTAGTGGGACTAAAATCATAGGTATTTTTTTTGGGATATCATTCTTAAGCGAGTTATAATGCGAACACATTATAGCTTTTTTGGATTGGAAATTGTCAATCCATAGGTTTGGATTTTCATAAGATATCAAAGCCTAAAGTTTGAAGTATGTAATAGAGTGGGACACATTCATGGATAGGAAATTGTCAATCCATAGGTTTGGATTTGTCAATGATATAAAATCCTAAGGTTTGGACTATGTAATCTATGAATAAATCTGTGTTTTACAAAAAACATAACAATCTCAAATATACACCCTTATTTCTCATGTATTATAAAAAAATATTACGATGTCAATCTTTGTTTTACGTTTGTGACGACATATTTCTTTCTAAAATACGATTAGTTTAAAGCTCTCATCCTTATATTACTTTTACTAGTGCCTTCTTTTCTTTCCAAAACAAATGTATAATTTTTTATACATAATTTATGATTTTTCATCCAAATTAAAAAAAAGAACGACTTAATTTAAACTCTACTCTACACGCATTGAAAAATCAACTACTTTTGTGAAAATTATGAGGGTGTACATACAAATATTTTATTTTTGGGATGTGTTCACTTTGAAAAGTAGTAAAAAATTATATATTCATCCAAAAAAATATGAAAAATCAATGGGACCTCATACATGGTCTTAGTTAACTTTCTATCGAAGGGATATGTAAAATAGTTTACGAAAATCAAAAAATGGGAGGGCGCACACACAACACTATGTTATATTTTTGACACAAAATAAGACACACTTTGTGTATGCACCACATTTGACCTTTTTAATCTCCACCATTTAAAAAAATAGTAGTGTATAAACTAGATTTTGAGAACTACGATTCTTATTCTTACCACACTATCAAATTTTGAGCATATGCATGCCAAATTATTAGTCTGAAGCTTAGTTTTTGCTGATTTAAGGAAAAAAGTGCCAATTTTTTACCCCCTTTTGGCCCCCTATTTCCATGCACTTACCCACGAGACCAATTCTTTGAATAAACATGACTGAAATTTTTTTAAAAAGGTTACATTTTTATGCAAATTTGACTTGAAACTTGATGTTATTCACACTTTATGTAGTAGTGACATAATGAATATACTTGGTATCTATCTCGAAGGAGTTTGCATAGTCTTTCACAATGTAATGCCCCATTCATCGTTGCTCCTTTGCTTCTGTGACGACCGTGCTTCTTAGAGTTGAACGTTGTTGCATTTCCTTTGAAACGTTAGTGTTTCGCCTTGTCGAGTTTAACTGTTGGTTGCTAGTAATAATGATAATAATAATAATAATAATGACTTTATGATTGTATTATCGATCAACGATTGTATTTTGTTATTATTTTCTTTATGTCAATTATTATCGAAATCATCCTTTGATATCTTTAAACTATCCTTTTAAATTGTTTGTCGCTCCCGCTGAAAGCCTCGTTGTGCAAACGAGGAAGAGCATGATTGTGGTGGCGCCTTTGAAGGTGGGGACTTTTTTTTTTAGTGTTGATGGACCCTTGTTAATTTCTAAAATCAATGTTTTTTATACCAGCCTTGTTTCTCCTGGCAAGCGGCCTATCCCCAAAGCGTGGGCTCCAAAAATAAAATAAAAGGAAATGTATTATCCATTGTGGAGGTGATTAACCTTTTCATTGGAAAAGACCCGCAAAAATATTTTAACCTCTACCATTGAATTAGTAGGTCGTGGTGAGGACTGCGCAGTTTTTAAATCTTTTTATTAGCTTGCACCTACCCTCCACTGCCACCTTGGCTGACCAGGTCCATTCGCAGGTCTTGTTTTGCAAGTGGATGACATTAGTCACCTCCCAACCACCCAACCTGTAGACTGTAATGACCATCACGTTTCTACCTTGCGTGAGGGAGATGGGAGTCGATGGAGGACTATTTTTCTTCACCTCAGATCTCCTTTTGATTCTCTCATTCAATGCGTATGGGAGCAGTATGGGTTTGACATGATGGTTAGATGAAGCTAAAAGCTAAAGAAAATGATTTTCACCTGTGTGTGCTGCTCCTGAGTTCGGATGGACGTGGTTTTTTTGTTGTTTCCGGATGCGTTTGGGGGAGAAAGGAGCGTTGTCTTCTTTTGTTGGCCGCACACAGCTACCAACTAGTGAGGTAGGCATGTTTCCTCCACTTTCTTTGGGTGCTGCGAGGTGTGTTCTTGTCGGGGATCCACAGCAACAAGCCTGCGACAGTAATTAGCCAGGACATGTTGGACGTGAAAATGGAAGTTTATAGAATGATGGTTTTGTATAATCTTTGTATTCCAAACCGGGTTGCCAGGCACTTCGGAATATTTTTCATGTCACTACTATTTTGAGCATCATTACCATTTTCAGCTTCAGCTTGTATTGGCTAGTTTGGAAGATTAACTTCCCATATTCATTGCTACGACCGTCCCTAGCACCTTCCGACTCCCGCTGCATTTCTGGAGGACTTATGCATTAACTGTAATGGAAATATTACAACTTAGGTACTTGGTTGGGATATTGTGAATGATTCTCCACGCATTTATTGCAAAGTCTCTATATGCATAGAGGACGGGTGAGAGAGTCTTTACATAGTTCATATAGTCTGGCAATTTTCTTTCAGAGAGAACATTGTCTGCACATGATTCCAAAGCATAGTGAATTTATGGATGGTGGTAAAAATGCTAGACAGAGGTACCTTTAAATTCTCAGGTAAAATGGTTAACTGAATTTATCCACTCGCATGCCAAAATTTAGGCCAGGCGGCAGGCATGTTGCAGTATAGTCGAAGCCTTTGTAAGCGCTTCCAACAAGCAGGTTGTCCAACTATGTTGTTATCTGTTCAGTATCAAATGCATCCTCAGATTCGGGTTTCTCCTTCAAGATATTTTTATCAAAATCGACTATGTGATAGTGAGAGTGTTACTTGTTTTGCGATGTAACTCATGGAAGAGAATCTGATAGGTGTGGATCTGTTTCATATCAGAGTATTCATGAAAGTACAATTTACTTTGCAATTATTGAACCTGCTGGAAAACGTGACAGCTGTTTAGATCCGGCTCTTGTTGGTTTTTTTTCTTATTGGAGATCCTCCTCTTCTTACCCTGTGCGCATGGATGGATGTCCTCACCTGTTCCAGTCTGTCATTTTGACCTGGTTGCATGGGCAGAGAGGCCATAGAAATCCTTTCTGTCAAGGCGTTTTTCTTACACTGCTGGCCCTTGGAAGGAGGGAAGTATGTTTGGGTGTTGTTCTACTTCCCTCTGCTCAGTTTTGTTCTTGTTTCCTGCAACGAACCCTCTTCCTTTCATTAGCTTCTCCTCAGTGACTTGGGCAATGGATGCCTCTTCTCCTCCCACGTTTCCAGCTTCCACTGGCTTCCTCTACAGTCTGGCATGTTTTGTTGGGTGTGGGGTTTCAGGAGGGCGTCCAAAGCAATGGAAGAGGCACGAGGGCGTCCAAAGCAATGGAAGAGGCAGTGAGGGCGATGTTGAATCTAGAGAAAAACGCAAGATATTTCTACACTTTTCTACTGTTACTATATTTAAAATTATTGTGAAATTGAACTAATTTTTCCTTGCATTGGTTTGTCAGTTGGATGTCATGATGGGAGATTTCCCCTTTCTGCTTGTTTCTTCTTGTTTTAGATTTTATTGTTGTTAGTATGTTGGTTGAAAGGATGCATGTGCCCTCTCCTCTGGGTGTTATGTTTCTCTTGCTCGAGTGATAGACCTTCGTCTGTTTGTTTATGTATTAATTCTTCTCTGCGATTGAGTTGCAAGTTATTATGTTGATCAAACTAGTATTTTCGATATCATGGAAGTAAGTTTATGATAACTATGAAGCCCCTCCCTAGCACCCAAGTTTGTCTTTGACGTTTTTTGTTAGCTCCTTCGCAAGTCCCTTTGATAACCTTTTGGCATCGAGAAAGAAAGGTTGTAGGATTAGTGTGAGCAATGCGTGGGCTAGCCAGTTTAGAGTTTTGGTATTAAAACTTGTAGAATGAAAAGGTTTGTGTGCAATGTGTTTTCCGTCTCGTGTGTTTAGACTCTTATATTATCTTTCATCTTGTTTCTAGGCTTTTAAGGCCATCCTCAAGAAGTACCTTCACCATCCCTATCAACTTGAATCATAACTAGCTTTTCGATTCAACTAAGCTCGAGGTTTCATTGTGCGAATCCAGTACCTCGTTGACACTAGAATAGTTTTGGTCTAATCCCCCTCGCAGAATTGTTGTTGATGGCACTCTTCTATTTTTTCCTAACTTGCCTTATTTCTCCTTTTTAATGTTAACCCTATTAATTAATATTGGTCGGTTTTTATGCACGTAATTACCTTAATATTTTGTGATGGAAATTTCTTTAAATGTGATTAATCTTCGAGGAAAAAAACTCATCTTTCATTTGATAGTCTTATGGATTCATAGCGGAAGGTTTTGTTTTGATAATTTCACTTAGAAATTATGTTTGTATCTATGTGCGACGGTTGACTGTGTTACCAAGGGTTGCCTTAAAATATGGTTGTTTTGGGAAATGGGTAATTTATTTTAAATTAACTAAACATTAGAATTGTTGTGGAGGTTTGCAAATCTTTAGTGTTATAAAATTTGTTGATGACATTATTGTATACTCTGTTTTGATGGAACTCCCTTCTCTCACATGTTTGCTACTAGCCTGTAAGACATTGGCCTTCTTAAATGATTGGAAAATCTTTGGAGTTAATGGTCAAAACTAGTATACTTTGCCTTCGCTTCGAAACTTATGTTGTGTGTATACTCTATTTGATTTCCGGTTTGAAACTCAATTATACATGGCTTTTTGTGTTAATTGTTTTGAAACCCGTGGTTCCCCTTTCTTGGGCTGATCAACTCTTGTTCTTTTAGAAATATATTATTTTAGCCTATGCGTTTGGTAACTTTGATAAATTTCTAGATGGTTGGTATATATATCAAATCTCAATCTTGCAATTATTGTTTAATTACTTACTTGATGCGAATTCTGTTTTTGCTAGATTATTTATTTTCTCCTTATAGGGCCAAGGGCCATTCTCATACGATTGTTATACTTTTCGTTGCTTTTACTCCTAACTGAAGTACAAGGTCTTCTCCTTCTTTGATTGGCATGATGGAGAGATTTTATTATAACTTGATGTGTTGATAGTGTATAGAGGTTTAACCCAATTCTTGTAATAAAGTGCTTCCTTTTTGTGGTATTGTTAGATCATAGTTATGGTGGTTTTGTGTAGCCTTATCTTGCTTAGTTCTCACGAACTGACTCTTGTGGAAAAATTTGTTGCAGATGGATTTTTCGAGTAGACGAGGGATAGACTTGTAGATTCTTTTCATCAACCTCAGTTGAGAAGTTATTTTGCATCGAATCCTTTTTATATTGTTCAACTATTGATAACGTCTAGTAGAAAATTTAGAAGAGGATCAATATCTTAGTATTTTGTATCATGGTTTTTGTCATCTTAACCTTGGAAACCTTGAATTGTCTGACTATCATTGGAAAACATAAGAAAATTTGTTTACCGCTTGTTGAGTGACCTTAATGGATTATCTGTATTCTAAGAGTTGATGTAATCCTTATTTCTTTTCTTGTAAATGAATATTGTTAAAATTTATGCCCTTGACAATTAAATGTTGAGTTAAATATTTCTAATGACTTAGTAATAATGTGAGTTATAAGTAAACTAAAATGGGATTGTTCAATACTTATAGAAGTTAAACTAAAATTTATATTGCAAATAAATTAGTGTAGAGGTGACCAACTTGAGAGCATGTAATTCCATAAGTGATCAAAGATGAAACTATCCTTTGTCAAGTAACATTATATAACTTGATATCCCTAGCTACACTAGTGAACACTATCCCTTTCATGGTGAAATTCTTAAACGAAATTAAGGAAAATCTATGGTTAGTTCTGGAAGATAATTAGATTTATTAATCAGGAGAAAACAATTTAGAAACCACGCAATCTATCTCTCAGCCATTTGGAAGGTAAATTGTTTTTTTTTTTTATAATACTCATTTAGCAAACCCTAAGTAAACTCTTTGAATATTTCTGGTTAAGTTTGCAAGTTTCAATTATATCTTGGTAATAGCTAATGAGGTCCTTGAAGATGATTTCAACTCAACCTTCTTCCTCTCACCTTTTTCCAAGGTGCCTTGTCTTTCTTCTCTTAAGTATGTTGAACGCAAACCCATGTTGTCATATGGGCATGAACAAGTCCTCTAGTAGTGTAAGTGGTAAATAGATGGCCTTGTGGAATTAAAATTACCCCTTTCTCTAAATAAACGAATTAAGCAAATAAATGTCATAACAGAGAAGATTTAAGGATGATTACTCTTCAGTGTCAAAAGAATAAACTTAGCTTGGTAAGATGAATTGTACGAATCATATCTTGAGCCTCCTTGAAAACATAAGCTAATAATTGCAAGATTTCTTTTTAAGATAAATAACCCTCAAGAATATCTCATTGTGGCTTGCCCTATTTGTAGGTGTGTTATGTGATTGGACTTCTTATGTTGTCTTTTCAAACAAGAAAATTGAACCATCCCTGGTGGGTGTGAACATTTCCATGCTTCCTTTGTGGTCATCCTTGTATTGAGTCGTCCGCGGAGTTAATTGTATCCCTTGGTGGTGGCATGTTTGTGTCATGATATATGTCAAGCAAGTCAAAACAAAAAGTTATCCTGTATTTTACTATGTTGTTTGTGTTTGGATTATATTGGGTTATTACAATTACCTATTCGTTTATTTTGATATACATGCCAACCTACGCATACCTACCAAAGATTATATCAAATACTTGACTTCTATGAGTACAATAAATTCATTGAGTTTAGAAGATTATCCCCTATATTTTTGATGCTGAAAATGCCACCTGGTCGACAACCACAACCTTCAAATGTTGAAGTCCCTTTACTTGCCCATTATCAGATCAATTGCTCAAAACACCACACATGCTAACTCAGGAGTTCCTGATGACGATAAATTGCAACACAAAGTTTTTCTCTGCAAGAACCAGAAAGTCATGCTTTCTGCTTACTTAAAGGTGGATATAGGTCTTGTCAATGGCGTTACCGAATCTATCATGGTGACATATGTTTAGAGAGTACTCCTTAGGTCCACCTTATTCCAAAGGACTCTTCTTTAGTCGTCAAGTTTGATCGATACATGGATGCCCTCATTGGGATGCAATAATTTCACCTCTGTGTTCCTATTCCACCAATAAATCAGTAGAGGAAACCAAAGAAAAATTACACTCAAAATGGCTTGGGTATTTCCAATCCACAAATCCCAAGGGCTAACTTTTTAATGTGAAACTATTGACATTGCAAGCAAATAAAGACAAGGATTTTCCTTTACAGATATATTGAGAGATCCCTCACTCTCTCCCCTTAGAATGTCCACTCCATTTTCATTCGGTCATTACTCTAGAATGTCCTCCACACCTCTCTTTCTTTCATGCTTATAAGAGGAATATCGTCTTCATCGCCTTCATTCCTCTCCCCTCTCTTAGATCCACATTGGTAAAGGGAAGGACTCTCTAGCTACTCTATTGATTTTCATCTCGACAATTTTTTTCTCCTTAATCTTTTCAAGAAATTCCTCCCATGGTTTTTCTACCACCTACATTTACATTTCTTCTCTATTATATGTTTATGTTTCCTTTTCCCTCCCTTATTTTAATTTCGGCATTTTCATCACATACTTCATGTGCTATTGCTAGTATATGCTATAGGTGTGACACTTTATCATCATGATCTCATTCATATTGTTCACATGACTGTAATTTATACTTAAAGAGGCCGAAATAAAAAATAGAAAATCCAATAAGTTCCAAGTTTGACTTACCATGAGTATTACATGAAAACAAGTGATACAAAATTAGGTCAGTCCCATTTAACGATCACACAAATGAATGATAAATATATTTTATTTCTTGCACTCCAAGTGGCTAACTAAAGTCTTTTGAAAATAAATTATAAATCTGATTAAATCTAATAGCTATGTTCCCATACAGTTCATTGAGAAAAAATAAGATTTTAGCGTGAAAATATCAAACTAATTTTATTGTATTGCTTTTAAATCAATTTATTTTCCCTACCTACGGGCACTGCAGTCTAAAATCCTGACTTATTAATGGTGACAGGCGTGGTTCAGAGGGACTTTGTCATTTTAAATTCAGCGGTGGACATGCACGCTGCACTGAGCTTATGGTCTGCTTACCTATCTTTACAAAATTATTAATTTTTCAGTCACATTAAGTGACACAATACACCAAAAAGAAGGTTATTCAGAATGGGGGATGTCGGAACTGGAAGGAGAGGTGACTGACGGCAACAGAATCTAACTAACAGACATTTTGGTGGATTGTTTTGACCATAATGAGGGGCCCACATGCAATGTCTTGAAAAACAAGAACATACTGGCACCATAATACGTTCTTGAAGGCAAATCCTTCAATGCAAATATGTAACTAACACTCGCTAGCAGGAGGCATCTCGCAGAAATCAAGGCACATATAAATTCCTATATGCCAAATAGGAATCAACAAATCGGTTGTTCCACCATCACACTACATCGCAGAGGATTATGGAGGGCGATAATAACTTGAATCGTAAATGTGAAATTCTATGTCGAGTAAAATATTTAGAAACTGCCTGGTCAAATCATCATGCAACCCTATCTCAATCATATTATCAAGGGTGGATGCTCATCCCGAAGAGCTCATTTATAAAGCTTCAAATAGATTGATATTTTTGAGGAATTTCAGCTATATTGTTTAATAAATATCAACTCAAGCATTTATTAATCTTTTAACTAACCAAATTCATTCCCAACCAATTAAATAAAATGAAATGAAATATCTTTTATTCTATTTTTCAGAACAAGAAATGAATTATTAGCGGCTAACATCTTTTTGTATTTTTAAGAATTTAGATCAAACAAATAAATAAACTATTCTTCAGACATAGAAAACTAATTAAAATAAAATACTAATACTTATAACAAAATAATATAAAAAATAGAGAATAGTCAGATGTGGTTATTCCTCTGTTGCAGGGTTTTCTAAAAATGTTATTCTAAAAGAAGGTATAAAATTTTTATTAATCTAAATAAAATAAAATAAACTTCTTTTGGAAAAGCTTCTTCCTCAAGTTTTCTAGAAAGAGAATTCTTCTCAAATGCAATTTCCTCTTTGACATATGCAATTTCCCTGGCATAAGTAAATCTAAATTAATTAAAATAAATAAATAACGTGCAAGGATTTCTTTAGTTCTTCCTCCAACTAATTTGTCAAGAAGATCCACTGGGATAAGCTGGGGAGAAGTTATCAAGGGAAGGTGTATGCAAGAAATGTTTTGAAATAAATACTAGAAATAAAATAAATACATTCGGGAAGTGATGAAATCTTCCACCTCTACAATTCTACCAACTCAAAACAAATGCATTATTTCTATTCTAACAAATACAAATTAATTAAAGCGTCAAAGAAGTTAAGTAAAACCCCAACCTGATTACTGCTATACTGTGGTAGATTCCCAAACATGAGATGTGCTTTTTGTCTCCTTGGCTTTGTATCTTCTTCCAAAGATGAAGTCTAATTGATCCAAGAATGCAAAGCTACTGGTTGGTAGAAAAGAAAAAATATACAAGGTGTGGCTGACTTGTTGCAAGAAACGACTGAAATTAAATCATAGGAAAGAACATATTAAAGCGTTGGATGTCTTTTTGGCTCTTCTAAAAAATTTAGCAACATAACTTAACCTTGAGATTATGAAAAATCCCACCTATCATACAGATAAAAGTTTGGCATTTTATAAAATATGTGAAAGAAGAATTCAATTACATTTTTTGATGAAGAAGTGAAAAATCAGCAAAAGGAGAGGTAGTCAACATTCTAAACATAGCCAAAGAGGAATAAAAAATAAAAATGATTCCAACGAGTCAAAAAATATGAAAAACAGTTGAGAAACAAGAGAGAAAATCACTCCCAAAATACACATGTGCATCATAAATATGCATTTTAAGTCTTTGATTTTAAGAAACATGACCATTAGTGAACATAGAGGGGTGGTTACGTAACCGCTGCTCAGGATAAAGAAAAAGATAAAAAAGTGGTCTTACAAAAAAGTATTAAAGTTTGCAGAAAAAATAGAAGCATGTATTTGAGTCAAAAGAGGGATGCAAAGAATAAGGGGAAGGATCTCGACCTCATTTTTACCTTGGAAGAATTTTTATCATAATTAGATATTTTACCATTCCAACAATATAGCACCGGTTGCATCAAGACACTCAAGGTCGTAACGGCCACCAAAAAACAAATGGTGCACACAAGAAAAAGGGAAATCCTGCAAACAAGAACAAGCAAGATCAGACAATGTATTAAACAAGTATGCAAGAAAATATCCCTGCATAACAAATGCTACACATGAAGCACCTATTAGCGTGTTAGAAAGATAAATATATGTCAAAGCATGTATGAACTAAGAAAATATCTATGCTATGTGTAGTATCCCTGTATAGCCTGCAATCATAACTAGAAATCAAGTGAACGTTCATGTGTGTATAATAATGATAATGACATACCACATATCTATCTAGCATGTGTAATAAAGTGAGCATGTACAATTAAATGCAAGAAATAGTAAATACAATAATAAAATGTATTATGTTGTGGATGGGTGGAATGGATTGCAAAGTGGATGATAAGAGCTGCTAGTCCCCCGAGTGATCGGAAGTGTATGTAGTGAGGTTCATAAGTTTATACCCCCACAACAGTCAAGCTTGAACTGAAAACGACAGTGTGTCATCGGGAAAAGGTCGAAGTGTGTGTTGTGTGTAGTGTTCTATGGTGAATTTTAAGTGACGACATGCAACATAGAGATGAGTTGTGCTTGACGCTATATCCTAAGCATATATCATGACAAGAGGATCGTCGGAGTTATGATTTATCCTAAAGTGTATATCACTAAATGATGATCATAATAGGTAATGATAATGCTAAAAGAATTGATGATCTAGCCGATGACGTATATCACTATAAGATGAATAAGAGTGGTTATGTAGCCTAAATCATATACCACTAAACAATGCTAGTGAAAGTGATGATGTGACCTATCACAAGATGATGCTAGAAGAAGTGACCTTGTATCCTAAAGTGTATATCACTAAAATTTGATTTAGAGAGTGAGGATTTAGCCTACAGTGTATACTACTGAATGATGCTAGAAGAAGTGACCTTGTAGCTCGAAGCATCTATGACTAATATAGTAACATCACATGAGAAAGAGTGTGAACGATCAAATTTGTGATTGTGATGTGGTCTAATTGTGATATATACCCTCAACAGTCTACTATGGACTGTGAGACTAGAGTGTGTCATAAGGTACTAAGTGCAGTGTGTAGAAGTGAGTCTGTAAAATCCATTATATGTGTTGATGGTGTAGTGTAATATAGGTTGTATAGGATGTAATGTCAAGTGTGTAGAGGAGATAGGTATATAATATGTAGGATGTGTGATGTAAGATGTGTGAAGACACGCAACGTGTATAGCCTATAGTGCACTATGTGGGGTTCATGTGTGTAGGATCCCATCAACAGTCAAGTGTGAACCAAAGCACAAGCATGTGTCATCAGGTAATGGTTGATACAAATGTATCAAGAGGTTTGTAATAATGATTTGAGAATATTAGTTCTTAAGATCAAAGTGTCAACTACATGAGATGATATCGACATTTGATATAAATACAAGGGAGGAGGTGTTATGATGCCCCTAAAGTATGTAAGTCCTGGAGGTCTAGTCAAAAGACACTATGTGGATCAATGTAAGGACTAGTTTCCTTAATAAAAGTGATGGGATGCTGAGATGTAATGGTGTGTGACCATCAAATGGTTCATCATCATCATAAGATTCATCCGGGTCAGAGTCATCGACATAGGCGTTGTTTATAGCAGACGGTGAAATTATAAGTTTAACTATATGAGGTGGTTTCTGAGCATTGCTTGGTGATGTCGCAGATACCTTTAATGGAGGAGTAGTGAGATCATCCTTAAGAGGAGGTTGCTTAGTTTGACTTGATAGAACTATAGATGACTGAGGAGAAGGAGGTGATGGAAGACAAGCCTTGAGAGGTGATTGTGTAATTTGAGTCGATAGAATGGACATTTCTTAGTTGACCAAAGAAGACACATGAGAAGTGGTAGTGAGATGCTCATTAGACGTAGAAAGAGCAAGCTTAGGAGCCCATTTTGGTACATTAGTTTTAGGTGAGCATGCAACAGAATTTTGTGTAGCGAATGAGATAAATCCTTAACGTGTAAGATGATTAATTCATTGCTACATAATGTATAGTAATCATTTTCATTATGTGCATTGATCCGATGATAATTTTTAAGATGGACACCCTTGATATTTTCATAGTCTATAATGAGGATAGAAATGAGTAGGTGGTAATGTGATGAAGTGACGATGAAGGAGCTTAGTAAAGAGGTCATGTTTCTTAGCATTGTGATCAAAGATGAAATATGCTGGTAATGGTATGACTTGAGGCTCATTGATATGAGCACAAGTGGTGGACATGGAATGAGGATGAGATGGAGAGGGAGAATAAACATGATTCTGAGAAGCATCCTTAAGATGTTGGATTTTAGAATTAAGAGATGTAATCGTGGATTCCATATCCTTACATTTGTCTTGAAATAAATAAATCAAAGATTAAATTCACTTCAACATGGGTTCATTAGATGATGGATCATGAATACTAGGGTCATCAAATAAATGATAAAAAGTAACAATCACTTGATGCGGTGGTGTAACATTGGGGAGATACATTGTGTTTAGGGCTTTCTCAAGAACAACTTGGCAATTAGGATACATCTTAAGAAAATCAAAAAAGAAATTTGATGAATTTTAGAAGCCATGATAGATTTAAAATGAGGATATTAACTGTGAAAGTGTTCGGGTTCACCAAAATGATTAAAGTAAAATTATAATATTTTACTATAATCTAATGATATAAGAGTAGTAAATAGTTGAATAAACAAAAAAATAAGATATAGAAATATAACCTAGAAGTAAACACAGCAATAAAATGTGAAACACCAATGTGTAAAGAGGGTTAAGAAGTGCTTAGATGATTTGTAGATATCGTGAGACTGTGTCACAGTGGAGATCAGCTAGATAGGAGGAGGAAACCATCGTAGATGATCTTGAGAAAGTGCATATTCAAGCTATTTGACTAGACTGGGGAGCCTAGAGAGAGATAGGGGCACCTGTGGGCACCCTAGATTGAATTCAAGGGGCCCTTGTCTATGTAAATTCTCTAAAAACATCCTTTGAGGTGTCACAAGATGTTCTCATGTGTTCGCTTCTTGTCATGTGAATGTCATTGCACTTCGCCAGATGTTGTTGTAAACCTGCAATGAAGAATCACCTATAAAACCCCAGAAAAGGCATGAAAACTATAAGAAAAGAAATACGCATATGAAGGGGTCTAATTGTCCTCAAGTCCAAAATGGATGGACTTATCACTAAGTGTTGCACTATATCTGAGACCCAATGTAGTTCTAGTGGTGTGTGTGATAAATTGTTCCCTAGGTTGCTCTGGTACAAGTCACACTTTGTGAAGTGGTGAGCAAATAACTAGGTGTAGAATGTAATAAATGTCTGCAAGGAATCAGTAGAATCCCTTACTATGAAGTGTGATGCAAATGAACCAACCTTGTGTCCCTTTTGATGGGTCTAGATGGATGAAAATGGAGCTATATATGCCTTCGATGGATGCAACCTTATCTTGAGATAGTAGATGCTTAGTGCTTGGTCCCTGATTATGGTAAAATAACTTTATATTTATATGTTTCTCCTGCTTTAATTTCATAATTAACCCTGAAAATTCTGACTACCAAAAATATAAGAAGCTCAAATGGATAGAAAGCTCCCAAAAAGTGAGATGAAAGTGCAAAGAGGATCATGACGCCTAGAGGGGACTAGGGTGCCCCATTCTTGGCTATGTGCCCCAGTCAGAAATAGAGAAAATACAGTATAATAGTACATACTGGGAAAGTACGCGTGCAAGATCGAAAGTAGCAACAGAAAACAAAACAAGATGGAAAAATAAATGGGTTGATTAGTATTCATTTTCACTTAAGAATGATATGAATAGTAGTACAAAATTGGGACTAAATAATTACCCAAAGTGCGTGATTTTGTGTCTACAAAGATATGTCTTATTCTTTATCCGATGGTAACTTTTTGAATCTTTGAAAAGATTAAAAAATTAGATGCCACAATATGGTTGAGATTGAATAATGTCACACTTATCCTAAGTAGTGGGATCCATATCAAACAGCTCGTGAAAATAATTGGATCAATTGTTAAGATTGACTCTAATATTATTATACCTAGATTTGTTACAGTTTGTATAATGATGAACTTGTGTGCACCTTTATTTCATTTCATGGATCGTAGGTTTATTTTATAAAATTTTAAGGTATCCATTTAGAATTATTTAGATACAATATTTTTTGAAGCTACCTGATGCATTATGTAGTAAGAAATAGTCCCTCTGTGAAAAATCTATTACAGTTACTGATTATTAACCTCCTACTTTGTTAGATTATTTGATCAACAAATATTGGAAAATAACACAACTGTAACTTCACAAATACAAACACATAAAAAATATCCAACAAGGCGAACACAATATTTTCAGACAATTGTCCCTGGAAAAACCCCATAGGGAAAACCAGTACTACAGATGAGAAATATATTAAACTTTAGCAAATCAAGAGATACAAATACTGCTTGCCTCTTACTGGCAGAGCTCCGAAAATCTCCTAATCCTCCTGCTGATATTCCTCCACTGCTATCTTCAATGCTATCACTACGCCCTTGCTAACACTGCAAGACTACTTGCTAACACTGCATGTTTCTCTAAAAACTTCCTTATTACAAATGACCCAATGACCCCCTTATATACTACTCTCGTTGAAAATCAACGGCCGAGATTAATACAAATCAACGGCTGAGATTAAGACAACTCAATAACCATTAACAACCTTGGTTATGAGGTGTCACCTAAAAGGATTCAATATTAAATAACAATTGTTTTTATCATAGCAATATTTGTTTGACAAAAACAACTATTTTCCTAAATTCTAGGCCAGAAATAATAGTTGTCCAAACTACCCATAACAAATGCTTCTATATCGGGTGAGGACAAACAGCTGAAGCTACTAATATTAACACTCTCTCTTAGTGAGGAATCTGTTCTGCATGACACCCAACATCTCTCTGAAGAACATGAATTTTTCCTTCACCAATTATGCCTTTGTCAGAATGTCTACTACCTACTGATCTGTAGGTACAAACTGTAGCTTAACAACCCTGTGCTGTACACAATCTCTGATGAAGTGATACTTGATGTCTATATGTTTTGACCTATCATGAAACACCGGATTCTCAGTCAACTTGATGCAACTCTGATTGTCACAGTGTATCACCGTAGTCTCAACCTTCTGACCAAAAAAAGCTACTAGCAACTTCCGAAGCCATATAGCTTCACATGTTTCCATGCTAGCTGCTATGTACTCTGACTCTACTGAACTCAGAGCCACAGACTTCTGCTTCCTATTGAACCAAGATACAACTCCTGATCCCAGACTGAAGTAACACCCTGAAGTGCTCCACTTGTCCGTTGTACTGCCTACCCAATCTGCATTAGTATAACCCATCAACCTGATTCCTTCACCTCGAGCATATCTAATTCCATACTCGATTGTACCTCACAAATAACGCAGCACATGCTTTGCCACAGTCCAATGCACTCTCTTTGGCTTAACCATGAACTGACTAAGAGAGTTAACTGAAAAAGCTATATCTGGCCTGGTATTGACCAAATACATGAGAGAACCAATCAACTACCTGTATAAGGTGGGGTCTCCATCCTTCTCCCTGGATGTGTCTACCTTCCTCCAATTCATGATCATGGGTGTAGACATGGCTTTGCAATATTCCATCCTAAACCTTCTCAAGATTTCCATGCAATATTTCCCTTGCCCAAGGAAAATCTCTCCATCTTTCTCCCATACCTCCATACCTAGGAAGTAGTGCATGACTCCCAAATCCTTCATCTCGAACTCCACTGCAAGATCCCTCTTACATTCTTCTATGAGCCCCAGTGACCTTGTAAGAAACAAGTCATCTACATATAGGACAATAATGAGAATCTCACCTCCAACTACCAAGTAGTAGAGATTAACATCTTCCTCACTCTTCACAAAGCCCATTTCCTGCAAGTAACTATCAATGCGCTCATACCACACTCTGGGATCCTGCTTGAGTCCGTACAACACTCTCTTTAATCTACACACGTGGGTCTCTTTGCTATGTGCTACAAAGCCTGTTAGTTGTTCTATGTATACCTCCTCTTTCAACTCACCATTAAGAAATGTTTTCTTGACATCCATTTGATGGATCTGCCATCCCATCTGTGCTGAAATTGAGATTACAGCTCGTATAGAAGTATACCTGGCAACTAGAGAAAATGTCTCCTCATAGTCTATTCCCTCTTTCTAAGAGAACCCCTTTGCCACGAACCTTGCCTTATATTTCTCGATGCTACCATCTGCACCGTGCTTGATCTTATAGATCCAGCGTGATCCAACCACTGCCCTATCTGTTGGTCTAGGCACTACCTCCCACACATCATTCTGCATAATTGAATTATACTCCTCAACCATTACTTCTTGCCACACTTGATGTTGTGTAGCCTCCTGATAGCTAGAAGGTTCACTATCTACTAACTTACTAACTAATGCAACATAGTCATCATACCTGGTTAGTGATTTCCGCTGTCTATTAGTCCTCCTAGGAGTACCCACTAACTCCTAAGTATTCTTTTGTGTCTGTTGAACCTCACAGTTCTTGCTGCCAATTGTAGAGGATGAAATATCAACCTCCATGTCTTCTTGATGCATCTCTTCTTACACCTGTTGCTCCATACTTTGAAAACTCTCTCCTCCTGAGTCTATGCTTGTACTAGTAACTATACTCGAGCTTTGCTGCCCTTGACTCGATTGAGTGATCCTTGGAGCTTCTACTGGCTACTCACTCTGATCATCTACTGGAAAATCTCTAGACCTTCTAAATTCCTTGTCCTCCATGAACTTGACATCACATCGAACAATAATCCTTCTGGTCTCTGGAATGAATATCCAATATGCCTTTGAGGTTTCACTCTACCCCACAAAGTACCCTCTATCCGCAGTCTGATCTAACTTGGTATGTGTATCCTTAGGAATGTGACAATATGCCAAAATCCCAAAGATCCTAAAGTGACTGACATCTTGCTTCCCCAGTGAATGCTTCCTCTGGTGTCATCTTCTCTAGTACCTTATGTGGAACTCTATTCTGTATGTATACTACTGTACTACATGCCTCTACCCACAGATAACGAGGTATATCCTGGTCATGCAACTAGCCCTTGATGCCTCCATTATGAACCGATTCTTCCTCTCAACAACTTCATTCTATTGCGGATTGTAAGGAATAGTCCACTCTCTCTTGATTCCTTCTCTGGTACAGAACTCCTGGAACTCATTGCTTTTGTACTCGCCTCCATTGTCTGACCGAAGAAATTTTATCTTCCTTCATGTTGAATTCTCCACAAGAGATTTGAACTCTTGGAAGCGACTAAAAACCTCATCCTTGGTCTTCAAGAAGTATATCCATGTCTTCCTAGAGAAATCATCAATAAAAGTAACAAAGTACTCATACCCTCTTAGAGACTTCATCAACAATGGTCCACATACATCTGAATGTACTAGATCAAGAATGCCCTTGGATCTGGTGTCACTCCTTGGAAAAGATGCTTTAGCAAACTTCCCCAACACGCATCCCTTACATACATCATTGTGCTCTATGCTTACCTTAGGAACACCTGTCACTGTCTCATGAAGTAATTTAAGGGCTCCATGATGGATATGGCCCATCCTTCTATGCCATAGCTCTCCCTAATATCTAAGATTACTGTTGCTCATGAGTGCCTTAGGAATATCAAACTGTAGCCTATAAAGCTGACCGCTCCTAACTCCAATAGCTATGGGTGATTTCCAATCCTTATGCTTGATCAACACATGTGCCCCTCTAAAGAGTACATTGTACCCTTTGTCCTGAAGGAAAAATACAAAAATCAAATTCATCACTAAGCCTGGAACATGCAACACATCATGAAGTGGAATCATCTTACCACTCTCCCTCTGAAACTGAATAGTCCCTTTCCCAACTGAGTTGAGTTTGGACATGTTCCCCATAGAGATACGGATTCTGGTGCTCTCTTCCTTATAACTGGAGAAGTATTCTCTAACTCCTGTCATATGAAATGACGCCCCACTATCTATGTACCAAACACTCTGTGAGTTTAAGCTAACCATACATGCTATGAGTGCAAACTCATCTTCCATTCTACTAGAGAGCTCATCTACACTCCTGAAGCTGCAACTTGTTTCTTGCCTTTCTTTTCATTCTTCTTCCTTTCTGGGCAATCGCTGACATAGTGGCCAAACTCATGACAGCCATAGCACTTGATCTTCGAAGAATCTTTCTTCTTCTTTTCACCTTGTGAATTTGATCCTTTACTAGACCCCTTCTTTGCTTTCCCTTTACCCACTAGGGAAACATTTTCCTGTTCCACCTCACTTTTCTGACTCTTACTATTAGCTCCATTAACAAGACTTATTCTAAGCTCCTCCTGAGTGAAATTATCACTCCATAGTCGATCCCAACTCGGTAAGGTGTCTCGTCCATTGATGACTTGAACAAAGACATCCCACTGCTTAGTAAACCCATTTAAGGCTATTCTCACTAGCTCGTCATCATTTAGTTTGTCTCCAACAGCTGCCAATTCATCCTTGACAAGTCTAAGTCTGGTGAGGTAACTTGTGACGTTTTCTCCCTTATTCATCTGGGTATTCCTCAACTTTTCTCTGAGAATCAGCTTCCGGTTAGTGGTAGCATTCTGGTACAAATTCATAATGGCATCCCACATCATCTTCACTGTATCTAACTCTACAATATGTGGAACAATATGATCCTTGACACCGTTAAGAATCAGCCTCCTTGCCTTGGCATCTTCCTTCTTATATGCTAAGAGTTGTGTTGCATTTGTAGGTACAGGTACAACAGTGGTCACATATTCCTTGATACCATTCTCTTCCAGCAATAGAGAAATTCTAGCTTTCTAGACACCAAAATTCGAGGCTCCATCCAATCTTTCCTGATCTCTTAAACCTGTTGAGGCCATCTTAAAAGAAAATAATAATAATAATTTTGAAGAGGTTAAACTGGGTTTTATAAACCCTCACTTTCTTTCACCTAGGGTAAATCTCTTCTACCCTAACTTAGCTCTGATACCATGTGAAAAATTTATTACAGTTACTAATTATTAACCTCCTACCTTGTAAGATTATTTGATCAACAAATATTGGAAAATAACACAACTGTAACTTCAAAAATACAAACACATAAAAAATACCCAACAAGGTGAACACAATATTTTCGGACAATTGTGCCTGGAAAAACCCCGTAGGGAAAACCAGTACTACAGATGAGAAATATATTAAACTTCAGCAAATTAAGAGATACAAATACTGCTTGCCTCTTACTGGCAGAGCTCCGACAATCTCCTAATCCTCCTGCGGATATTCCTCCACTGCTATCTTCAACGCTATCACTGCACCCTTGTTAACACTGCAAGACTACTTGCTAACACTGCAAATTTCTTTAAAAACTTCCTTGTTACAAATGACCCAATGACCCCCTTATATCCTACTCTCATTTAAAATCAACGGTCGAGATTAAGACAACTCAATAACATTAACAACCTTGGTTATGAGGTGTCACCTAAAAGGAGTCAATATTAAATAACAATTGTTTTTATCCTAACAATATTTGTTTGACAAAAACAACTATTTTCCTAAATTCTAAGCCAGAACGAATAGCTGTCCAAACTACCCATAACAAATGCTGCTATATCGGGTGAGGACAAACAGATGTCCAAGCTACTAAGATTAACACCCTCCGTACTAAGAAAATCTTGAAGAAAAGAGAGGATTCACAATACCCATAATTTATTTAGAAAAAAAATGATAATTTTTTGTTAATATTAGTGCCTCTCTTGATATCTTTCTACTTCCTAAGAAGACTAGAAAAGGTGGATTGGTTCCCACTTAGATGACGGGGTTGTTTTAAAGGAACCTGTTTCAAAGGGAGAGGATTCAAAACGTAAGGAGGATGGTGCTTCAACTGAGAGGCCTTTACATGATCATAACATTCCTTTCCAACATTTAAATTAACCATGGAATATCTCGAGTCCATATTGAAGAGAGAATGAAACCAATATGAGGTAGAAATGCATATATTCAAAGGGGTGAAATGATGAATGTGGGATCAAAGATAATTTTATACGATGTGCTTTCCAATTTTTGGAAGATCACTAGATGTTTGCTTCACCCAATCATTGGGGGTGAATTCATCCCACCTAGTTTTTTCTTCGTTAGTTGTTCTTGTGGTAAGATTTTTTTTTTGAGCATTTATTGATCATTTAATATTTTTGGGTTTTTGTCACCTAATGTTTTGTGGATTTTTATTTTTTTATTGGTGTTAAGTTGGATGCATATGATAGATTGAAGGGACCATCATCCATAATTTTTTCCCTCGCTGCTTGAATACTCTAGTTAAAAATCTTTATGTATTAATTAAAGAGTAACATAAGAAAATAATTTTTTTATGGCCAACACATTTATGATGTATATTTGAGTTGTAGTTGTCCTCTACAATTTTTAAATGTATCTAATGTTTAGTTTTGAATTTATATGAATATAGAAATGCATACCTAAAATACTAACCATGGAAAATTTTGTACAGTAAATAAACAAATAATTTTATAAATCACATAATACAAACATTGAGTTATTCCTAATATGACTTTAGGGTTGATGCATTAACACACAATTTTTACTTGTTAATTATACTATATTTTATTTCTTTAAAGGATGTATGCACATCTTGAATAGTGTTTTTAAACCAAGTTAGTTATGTATTCCCAAGACCCAATGTTATTTCTTTTCGGTATAGATTGTCTTCCAATATATTTGATGTAGAAGGTTCGTAAGCTACTTAAAGTTTGACATTGACTAAATTGTGTGCGAACATTTGTTATAATACAATCTCATGGTTTATTTTGTTAAATTGACAGAAGGCCTATAATGATATGCATCTAAGGCTTGTGGTGGTAGTAAATAATTTTCATGAATAAACTCTTAACTATGATATTAAATTTGAGTATTATATGGTAATTTCAATTTTAAGTGTGACATCTATTTGATTTCAACTTAAACATTTTTCCCTTTTATTTTTAGAAAATTGGAAAATTATAATATCTTTATGAAATAGTATAATTTGGATCTGATTTTTCATTGAAAAAAAATTCAAATCATAACAAACTGCTACAATAAGACTTACGGCATTCATCATTAAGTAGTAGAATTTTTTTAACAAAATAATAGAATTATAAATCAATTGATATATATCGTAATTTATAAATAAATGGTTTAAAGATATTTGCAGCAAACAAATCTATCTTTTATAAAGATATGAACAATGCATAAATTGAAATACAATATTTTATTTTTTGAAATGGTGTTTTTAATACTCTAATGTGTAAGCAATCTCTCACCCTTTTAAAACTATTTTCAAACTTTATTTGGTGCCCATTTCTAATCTTTTCCTAAAAACTAATGTTATTTAGAGGAAATTTGTACCACAATAATAAATTCCATATTCATTAAAGTTTATAAGCATCACGTGCACGAAATTAGCGTGTATTTTAGAGGATATGATTCACATTATTTATCACGATTTTTCCGAGTGTGAGCAAACCGATTTGTCTTAAAATCTTTTATATTTTCTTCCCTTAAGAAAAAAAAATTAAAACGGAACATGTGGATATAGATTTCCCCGAGATTGAATATAAAATTAATTAAAATTAAAAGTACCGTTATAAATGTTTCCTCCAAACACAATATCGAATAAAAAACATACGTGGAAATAAGAGAATACCTAATGTAAGCAAACTCAGGCATGTTGCATGCGGCGTGAAACGTCCTGAGCACGGTCAATTTCCACGTCCGATTTGTAACCATTTTAACACTTTAATATGCAACCGTGATGTGCGAAATCATACCAATTATGTACGAACAAGAACTAGTCACCTCTTTAATATGCATAATTTTTTTAGTCTCCTCTTAATGTTATGGTTTACAAAGTCCTTAAAATACAAGTCAAACCTTTATAGATTGCTTCTTCCCAAATCAATTTTTTAAGGCCATTAAAATCCAATACGGATGGAGGATGTTGCGTTGGATGTAACATGTGGATGGGATAGATTCAAATTCTAGTTTCTCAAAATCTCTAGTGATTCATAGTTAGTTGAGCTATTAATCCTTAAAACTCCATCTGTCTCTAATAAAACCAAATTCTATTCCTTAATATAAAAATTTCAGTTTTATATTTTCATGACTCTTTAGATTATCTATTAAGATGGTTGCATTTTCATTGCCCTTCGTAGACAATATCTATTCACAAAATACTACTCACAAATTTAAGGCATCACTACAATTTTCAAGCCAAATCAATGGTAGTAACAATGGAAGCCAAGCTTAGCTGAGGGATGAATGGAGAGATATACACGGTGCACACAATTGGAGTGGTTTGCTCCATCCCATCAATCCCACTCTCAAAGCCGAAGCATTTCGCTATGGTTATTTCACACAACTTTGTTATAATTCATTCCACGATGAAACTTGTTCGAAACATTACAGCACATGTAAGTATAGAAAAAGAGAATTGTTCCAAAAGATGGGCACGTCTAATTGTGGTTACCAAGTCACTATATATATATATATATATATATATATATATATATATATATATACATACATGTGTTGGGCTCGCTCTTTGGTGAGGAGTCACAAGACAAAACTGTTTGGCTGGGTTTTGTTGCAGTTTCTGCAGATCCAAGTGAGATAAGGAGACTTGGACGACGAGACATAGTAATTGCGTGGAGAGGAACTCAGACAACTCAAGAATGGATACAAGATCTCAAGGATTTTCTTGTACCCGCTAGATTGTCTTCTAAATGTGAAAGAATGTCCAAAGACCGTTTACCAGTAATTGCCCCAGAAAACGAATGTGTCTGAATTTTGAGAGAATTTCTGAGCTGCTATACTGCAACCATCTGTCACCATGAAGAGTTTGTTGGAAACTTTAACAACATGAGTGCAAGAGATTTGGTAATTGGAGAAATAAGGCGATTGCTCATAGTTTACGAGAACGAGATTAGCAATTTAAGCATAACATTCACTAGACATAGTTTGGGTGCTACTCTTGCAACATTGAGTGCTTATGATATAAAGAAAATCCTAAACAACAAGTATTGTAGTCGTATTCCTGTAACAGTATTTTCCTTTGCCTCCCCAAGAGTTGGGAATCTTGCATTTTCCAAGCAGGTTGAGGAGATTGGCGTCAAAGTTCTAAGACTTCCTATTTCACAACAAGGGAAATATTTGGGTTTATCTTGGGTTTGGTACGGGAAAATAATGTGTTTTCCACACTTCCTATTTCACAACATTATTACATGATTGAAAATTGTTACAATGTAAATTGACCATCTATTGCAGCTTGTTTTCATATAAAAAACTAAGTATCAAGGTCCATGCATTTTAATGCACAATTTCTTAATGACACGGATTGAATTTTTTTGAGAAATAAATCTAAATGATTAGTATATTATTTCATTCAAATTATATTCACACATACTGCTATAAAAATATTACAATGTCGACAAAAAAATTGTTCATGCATTCCACCATCACATCATCTCCATCCTTATGCCACATGTGGGCTCCAAGTATTTGTTTAATTTGTTCAGATTAACATCACCATACCCGAACGATAATGTTAAACATATACTTTTTTCTAAAAATGACTCCTAGGACAACATAATATTTCAAAATCCCTAAGAAAATCAGCTCTTCAACTTTTTGTTGTGATCAACTTTGACAAATACAATGGCCCTCCCTCAAATCGAAATAGCCCCACTCATGTTCCCATACCACCAATCTCTATAGCCAACCGTAGAAAAATTCTTTTAAAAATGGTCTGGGCCCTTACAATCCACAAGTCTACAGGTCTTGTTTAACCTAAGGCAACTGTAGATATAGGTTCTTCTCAACAACTTGGCCTTACGTTCACCGCATTATCTAGATTCCCCTACCTACAAAACCTGTGCATTTTACCTCCCTTCCCCATTGAGCATTACTCTAGAATCTCCCTCTCCCCTCACCTCCTCAAAAGCAAAGGAAGAGGCATCCCATTTGAGAAGTCTTTAGTTCTCCTCTCTATAATATAAAGCGATCCACTCCATCTTCCCTCTACTCCTCACAACACATACTTTCATGATGTGAGTCCACATTCCCTTCCTATTGTAGTTAAATTTTCTCATACTTCACAAATGTTTACACTTACTTTCAATCGTTCGTTATTACCATTTCATTGTTTATCTCTCCCGTCACGCATCACATTTTAAAAAAAAATTGCTTTCCCTCGGATCCCTTTTGGCATCCACATCGCATGATCTATCACGCGATAGCTAGTTATATAACAGAAAAATAGTATACATTGAATGGAATCACAATGTTTCAATTGTATTTAACTCATTTTGAGGCATGGATACTAAGTTACAATTCAAATCCTTCTAAGAGGGGTAGGTTTTATCCTTTAATTTTGTCTTCCTTAGACCGAAATCGTATGGATATGTGAAACATGTCTAATGTGCATTCATGATAATTTGATTATGAAGTTTATTACTTTAGAATATGTTTCCCTTTCATTTTTATTAAGGTATGTTTGTGAAATATATTAAAATGATGTCTTTATGATGAACAAATTTATTAATTACACTTTTCTTAAAGTTGTCACTATTGAATGAGCTGTAAAATGTGCTAGGTGAAATATATATTTTATATTTATAACCATTTGATTATGCACATTAATACTTTAGAATATATTTTCCTTTCATTTATATTAAGGGTTGATGGTTATATATAATGAAATGATACTCTTGAGGTGCATATCCCAAAATTACTTATCCTAGACAAGGTATTCAATTTTGGGAACTATATATTTTTTGGTATTTTCTTGGGTTTTTATTATTTATGGAAGGTCTATCCAACTAGGATACACTTGTGTGGATATATTTCAAGCCTCCTTTCTTCACACTCTTTAGTGTTGATTTCTTTCAGTGAAATTTAGAATCTCTAAAAAAAATGGATTTTGTGAGTAATATTGGTCCATATTTTTATATAATATATGTGTTCTTCATTTTCCTATGGTCATCTTCTTTATCTTAAAAAGGTTAAAATCTTAGATTCCTAAATATGGTTGAGATTGAACAATATCAAACTTGTCCTACGTAATGCAATTTGTATCACGTATCTAGTAAAAGTTATTGGATACATTGTTAAGATTAACTCTAATTCTATTACACATGGATTTGTTAGATTTTTTAGAATCATCGAATTTTCTACACATTTATTTCATTTTATCACATTAATTTCATTTCATACATTGTGGGTTTAGTTCATCAATTATGAAGGAATCCATTTCAAATGCTTTAGATACAATATTAATGTTGGACACTAAGATGCATTACATAGCGCTGAAGAGTCCCTCCTTACTAGTATAATCTTGAAGAAAGGAGAGGATCCACATGAAACATAAAATATTTATAAAACAATGATAAATTTGTTAATATTAGTTCCTTTCTTGGTATTTTTCTCCCATCTAAGAAGACTACAAAAGGTGGATTAGTTCCCCCTTACATGACGGGGTTGTTTAAAGGAACCCTTTATTTGGATGAGGAGGATTAGAAAGGTAAGGAAGATGATGCTTCAAGGGAGAGGCCTTTGCATGATAGCAAAATCCCTTTTCCACATTATAAATTAGCCATGGACTATCTCGATTCCATATTGAAGAGAAAAGGACACAAATATGAGGTAGTAATGTAGATATTCAAAGAGGAGAAAATGATGAATGAACGATGGATCACAAAGAATTTTGCGGGATGTTGTTTCCTATTATAGGAAGAGAACTGGGTGGTATCTTCACTCCATCATTAAGGGTGAGTTTATCCTACCTGGTTTTTCCTTCTTTAGAAGTTCTTATGCCTAAAATATTTGTTGACTATTTATTGATTGTTTCATGTTTTTTGGTTGTCGTAACGTAGTGTTTTGTGGAATTTATTTTTGAAAATTAGTGTTAGTTAGATGAATATGTTAACTTGTATAGTTGGAGGTATTGTGCCCCCTATTTTTTATCCCTCGCCAATTGAATACTCTAGTTAAATTATTTACTTATTAATTAAAAAATAACATAAAAATTAACTTCTTTATGACCAATGTATTTACAATTTATATTTGAGTTGTAGTTTTCCTCTGCACTTTTTAAATGTACTTAATGTTTATGTTTGAAGTAAAAGGAATGTAGGAATACATACCTAAAATACTAACTATGCAAACTTTCTACGATAAAAAAATCATATCAATCTCATAATGCAAACATTGAGTTATTCGTAATGTGAATTTAGTGTCGACACATTAACACACAATTCTTACTTGTTAATTATAATATATTTTATTTCTTTACATGATGTATGAACATCTTGAATAGTGTTTTTAAACAAGATTAGCTATGAAATCCCATGCCCCAACATTATATCTTTTAGATATAGATTTTCTTCTAATATACTTGATGTAGAAGGTTCTTAAGCTACTTGAAGTTAGACTTTAAGTTGTGGATCAACATTCATTAAACCACGTTTTATTTGTTTTTTTATTTAAATTGAGAGAATATCTATAATGGTATGTATCTAATAGTAGTTGTGGTGGAAAATATTTTTCATGAATAAAAAATGAATTATGATATTAAATATGATAATTATTTGAGTACTATATGGTAATTTAAATCTTAGTTGTGACATCCATTTGATTTTAACTTAAAAGTTTTTCCCCTTGACATCGAGAAAATTGGAAAATTATAATATTTTTATGAGATAGTAGAATTTGCATTTTCATTTTTCATTGAAATATTTTTCCTGTAACAACATATTCGTACAACAAGACTTATGCCATTCATAATTAAGTAGTAGATTTTTTTGAACAAAGTAGTGGAATTATGATTCAATTGCTACATATCCTAATTTGTAAATAAATATGTGTACAAGGCATGTATCTTTTATAAAGATACGAGCAATGCATGAGCTGAAATACAAAATTTTGTGTTTTGAAATGGTGTTTTCAATACTCTAATATGTAAGCAATTTGTCACTCTTTTAAAACCATTTCCAACCATTATTTGGTGCTCATTTTAAATATTTTCCTTAAAGAAAATATACTGTTAAGATAAAAATTGTATAATCCTTTAAATTGTGGCACAATGATATGTTTTTGTATTGCTTTGCAGATTGATAGATAATATTCTAACAATATATTTGGCACTTCCTATAGATATATATAAAATTTTGTTTCAAATACTAAATGTATTCATTAAAGTTTATAAGCATCTTGTGCACGAAATTAACCTGTATTTTAGAATATATGATTCACATTATTGATCACCATTTTTTTCCGTGTGAGCAAAGCGATTTTTCTCAAAATCTTAAATTAATTAAAACTAATTATAGGTAACTCAAAAGTACCGTTATAAAGGTTTCCTTCAATCACAATATCGAATTAAAAACATAAATGGAAATAATGTACGATCAATTAAAAACATAAATGGAAATAATGCATGGGGCGTAATATCTCCTAAGACGGTCAATTTCCACGTCCGATTTGTAACATATTTTAACACTTTACGCCACTTTCCACGTCAATTTCAATAATTTCCACGTCAATTTCATATCTCCTAAAATCGAGGTGGCCGTAAAGTCATACCGATTATGTACGAACAAGAACTAGTCACCTCCTCTAAATGTTTCGTGACTAATACCACACATATGGATTACAAAGTCATTAGAACACAAGTCAAACCTTTATACATTGCTTTTTCCCGAATCAATTTTCCAAGCCATTAGAATCCAATACGGAAGGAGAATGCTGCGTTGGATGTAACATGTGGCCTACAGGGATGAGATTCTACTTCCTCAGAATTCATCCACTATATATATGTACTTCTGCTCTTTATCCTTGAAACTCCATCCGTCTCTTATCAAACCAAATTCTATTCCTTAAAATAAAAATAACAGATTTATATATTTCCATACCTCTTACAATCTATTCAGATGGTTGCATTTTCATTGTCCGCAGTAGACAGCATCGATTCACAAAATACTAACAAATCTAAGTCATCACTGCAACCTTCATGCCCAAACAATGGAAGCCAACCTCAACTGAGATATGAATGGAGAGATATACACGGTGCACACAATTGGAGTGGTTTACTCCATCCCATCAATCCCACTCTCAAAGCGGAAGCACTTCGTTATGGTTATTTCGCACAACTGTGTTATAATTCATTCCACGGTGAAACTTGTTCGAAACATTACGGCACATGTAAGTATAGAAAAAGAGAACTGTTCCAAAAAATGGGCATGTCTAATTGTGGTTACCAAGTCACTAAATATATATATGCTAATACTCATGTGTTGGGCTCACTCTTCGGTGAGGAGTCAAAAGACAAAGCTGTTTGGCTCGGTTTTGTTGCGGTTTCCACAGATCCAAGTGAGATAAGGAGACTTGAACGACGAGATATAGTAATTGCTTGGAGAGGAACCCAGACAACTCAAGAATGGATACAAGATCTCAAGGATTTTCTTGTTCCCGCTAGATTGTCATATAAATGTGAAAGAATGTCCAAAGACCGTATACCGTTAATTGCCCCAGAAAATGAACGAGTCCGAATTGAGAGAGGATTCCTGAGCTGCTATACTACAACCATCCGTCACCATGAAGACTCTGCTGGAAAGTTTGCCAACATGAGCGCAAGAGATTTGGTAATTGGAGAAATAAGGAGGTTGCTCACAGTTTACGAGAACGAGATTGGCAATTTAAGCATAACATTCACTGGACACAGTTTGGGTGCTGCTCTTGCAACATTGAGTGCTTATGATATAAAGCAAATGCTAAACAGCAAGTATTGTAGTCGCATTCCTGTAACAGTATTTTCCTTTGCGTCCCCGAGAGTTGGGAATCTTGCATTTGCCAAGCAGGTGGAGGAGATTGGCGTCAAAGTTCTGAGACTTGTGAACGAAGCTGACGTGGTTCCAAAAGTACCCCGGTGTTTTTTTGAACGAGAACATGGGTTTTCTTAGCAAATGGCTAAATTGGCTTCCTTGGACATACTTTCATGTTGGGGTTGAGCTCACTTTAGCAAACAACTCTCCATTCTTTCTGCACGCTAACAATCTTGCCTACTCTCATAACCTAGATATTTATCTCAATTTGTTAGATGGAGGCAAGAAACCAATTAATTCTTTTCCTTAGAGGTTCGATCTTAGGGAGGGAAAGAGTATTTTCAAATAAATGTGGAAAGTTTAGCATGATAGAAATGATTATCAAAAATATGTGATGTTTGCGATCATGTCTAGTAACGAAGAGCTAAGATAACTAAAATCCGTTCTATATAATAGGAACAATATGACAAGAGTCTCGTTGAATGATCACAAAGAAATGATTTTTCATTCGGAATTAACTATTAATCCATATGCCGTACATAATTATTCAGTGGTACAGTTTTGTAGTGGAAGGTTTTTATTCCAGAGTGTTGAACAAGTCTTTCTTGAAGCTTTCGTCAACTTAAAAATGATCTAATTTATATATTACAAATCAATAAAATGCCTCTTTGTAAATGATTGATGCGTCAATTGACTTGCACATCCTCCAAAACCAAAAATCAATTAAATAGCCCACCGATCTAGTAAATAATTGGTTTGTGTATCAAAGGACATACACGCTATCACTGTACGCATGGAATATAGGGCCCACTATTTTGTGTGTCCCAAGGGAGCAAGGCGCACTAACACGAGAAATAAAATAAGGGAAAATTGGCAGAGAAGAACGAACACAAGAAATACTGAGAAATAAAATAACTTCCGTTAAAACAAGAGATTCATTCATCCACATATGGAAGAGCTTCATTGTTTCGCACATTTTTATTGAGAAATATCTAAAAGAAAACATTTGCTTATATAGATCCCTATATAAAATGAGGAATGTTTGGTAAACTACGTAATTGGAAATAAATAATAATAATAATATTTTTCTAAATAATCTTTCTAATGTGAGCGAAATGAAGCTTATTGATTTTTTGGTACCACCCATGGGAAAGAGTCGAACGAATTGATATAAATGAGGAACATGGTTGCAGAAAAAGTCAAAACTAGGTGGTGGGTGGTTGAAATAGATGACTAGAGGTTTTTGGGATTGTATATTGGAAAAACTTATCCTTAATCACAACTACCATCATCGATGACTCTTAAATAATAGCAATCGCATGCAAGTAGTGTAATGAGAACACCGAAAGGATCTTGTGGAGGAATGAAGAGTGGAGGATGTGCAAAGATTCAAATCATAAGGTTATAAATTTGTTGCAGAAAATAGAGAAACAAGAAGCTGGAAAGGGGGACATGTGTAAGGGAAAAAGAGATTGAAATAATATAGAAGTCCTGAAAATGATTGACATTGTGAACGATGTATATACATTTTGTGGATAAGTGGGAAATGTTATTGGGATAAAAGGTAGGAAGACATATATAGATTGTTGAAGGATGGAAAGCCAATTATATGTACAAGGAAAACGAAATGAAATCCTTAAATTTTGATTGAGTAGAGATAATAAGGCATGGAAATGCATGTTGGTGTTGGAGGGGAGGTCAATGGTTGTAAAAGTGTTGAGAAGAGGTGAGAGAATGTAGTGGAGAGTACTCTTCCTTTTTTCACAGTTATAGAAGGGGGCCAAAAGTCAATTTTGAGTATCGATCGAAAGATAAAGGAGGTGAAATGCGTAGATTGTCCAAAGAGGATACTTTGGAGATAACAATGAAGACAAGATTTTGTCTCTATGTATCACCAATGTCAATAGTCTCTTTGTGCAAAGTAAGACCTTGAGACATGTGGATAGTTAAATCCTAAGCCAATTTGATCATCTAGGTGTATGCAACTTCCTCATAAAATTAGTGGAAGAGGAACATGCATGGGGTTTTCAGGGTCCTAATATGGCCTAAAATATTTATTCAATTTGATGACTATAAAAAGAGGAAACTCATGTGGTGTTGAGAATTTTTCGTAAAAAATGTCAAGGAATATGCCTATTGAACCATTTACAAGGACAACCTCAACCCACAAATTTTTTGTGATCATAATCGGGCTCCCCCGAACTAACATGCAAGGTAGATTATACAATAAAGCGTGCAACGAGAAGATTCAAATATTTTAGCATAGTGAGGATGTGGAGGTTGACCTCATCATTCTTTGCAAAAAAATGTGGAAAGTTGCTCGAGTTTTGAATTGTGTCTTTCGAAAAGAAACAATCAATGCACAACATAAGGAGCTCATAGCCCACAAAGTAAGGACATGTATCACAAATGTTGAGAAGAAAGAGACGGAAAGAACTCTTTCTAGCTCAAGAACCATTTTGAAAGAAAAACCATTTACAAAGAGAATTATGTATGGAATCCCATCCAAAGGTTAGCACCAAAAGAAGGGCTTACATATAATGAAATTTCCACAATAGGTGGCAGTTGGCCCAGGCCTCTAACAAGAATGATAGATTTACCATCAAATTATGATGTCTTGAAATGTGGAAAATATTCTCTCAATCTATATAGTCAATGTTGTTTACGAATTTTGATCTAATGAAACTCATTTCATCAATAAAAATTTAGTCAACAAGTTTAACGGTATCTTGAAAATATTTCAAAGCTTTTCCATCTAAGGATTTGAGTTCTTTGATAAGTATATAGAGACAAACATGTATTGTAGATGTTGAAATGTTGAATGTTGCAACACTAGTAAGAGTAAGTAAAAGTAAAGGTGAATTATCCTGAAAATGCTAATAATGTGATTGCTGACTTGATAGTATTAGTGAATATAATTTCCATTTCCCAATGATGCCTTGAACTATTAATTTCATTAGAAGTAGGAGAGATTTTTGTAAGGAATGGTATAGTATGGCATCAAAATTTACTTACTCTGGTGACAAAGGAGATTTAGGTTTTCCTAGAGGGCACACAAGCATGAGAACTATTGCTTTTTCTTATTCACCTCTATAAAATATGGGCTGAGTTATTACAAAGAATAAAAAACATCAAGATTGCTTCAATTGTGCTTTATGTCAAAATATCAGTGGCCCAACATATCTAGGTTGTCAAGACTCACACTTTTTATGAGATGGAGTTGTGCTACCAATTTGCACTCATCAAAATAATAAAGAGAAATCATGCTCTCATCCTTAGAGTTAGATTCATTAGTTGAAGATTGTTCGAACATTGTGTAGGAATGAAAAACATGTACTAGGGTTGGTAATTATTTCTAAGTAAAATCGAACTGGAAATAATTTCTTCAGGGTTGCACCAATATCAAAATAAATTATCTGAAAAGGCTTTTATAGTAGGAGTTTTCTCCAAAACACACCTCAAAAGATTTTCATTCTTTGTAATGCCCATTATTTTCAATCTTTGAACCTCCTTTGTCAGGACACCTGTTAGTTGAAAAAGGATGGAAGGGACACATCCTAAAATGCCTTTTGTGACCTGTCATTTCCTTATGTGAGAATATAAGAAATTTATTTGAGATCCTGAGGTATTAACCACGATCGAGCCCAAGTTAACATTGTGAATTTTGTAGAAATTTGATGGTACCACCAATTGTATCCTCCACAAAAATTAAATTACTAGAATGTTATGGGGAATGATGCTAAGTGAAAAAAAAAAATTTGGGAACCATGCTAAAAAGGCATCTTTGGACTGGGTTTCATTTTGTTTTGTAGCTTCAAGTGCCTTGACAGACATGTATGCGATGGTATACGCAAGGATTAAGTGACAAAACATATCATGAATACATGATCTTGCGATGTAATGGTAGATGGGAATGCAAAAATGAGTTTGTAAATATGTTAATTAGAAACATGGTCACATGGGAAATATTGTGCTCAAAGAAAAATATGTAGCCAAATATCTCCTCATTTTACCTTGTAAAAATTGACCTATCTGGATCTATTTCTAGATACATTAAGTGGTTCATTTGTCTCATATTTGAAAGGAAATTTCAGCACGTCGCTGTGTTGTTTGTTGTATGCAAAAAAATAAGAAGATTTACGCTGAGGAGGCAGTTCATTCAGTTTAAGGTCCAACTTTATTGATTTTTTCTTCTTCTACTGCTCAGCATCTATGCTACGTGATCTGTGGCCTTTGTAGCCACCAATTCATTTATCTTACTCTTTTTGTTTTATGTTGAGTATTTATTGTTTGATTTTAGACATTGGAGGTGCCCTTCCTGTTATACCACCCTCGTCTCTGCAAGATTGGTCTCTGTCACACTACCTGTGCGTGAAACCCTGTGTTTTCTTAGTCTCAAACATGTATTAGCCATCTCATTTTTCTAGTAACTGAGGGACTTCATGATATCAGTCTTTGGAGAATTATGATAACAACCCAGGGGATACTTGATCCATCTCTACTAAGTTCTATTGAAATGGGTGTTTAATCACACTGATCTAGTGCAGCTTCTAACAAAAGGAGTGATACAATTTATAGGGTGAATCAACTAAGTTTTTAGTTGATCCATTTTTCATCCACACAAGTAGCATGAACATGGGTGCTCTTGGTACAATGTTTTGTGTTTCGGGAAACATTACCTCTATCTTTTTTAATTCGTCATACTTTAGAAGGAATGGAGTTGTTTAGTATTGCCCATCGCAACTCCAATATGATTATTAATTAGATGTTCTACTTACAACATCCTCTTGGTCACAAAACGATGAGGATACTATGGAAGGAAATTCTATGTCTAATAGTTCCGAGGGAAGATTTATCAAGATGCCTATTGATGGATTAAGTTCTGGAGGAGTTGATTTCTTTGTTCTCCAGTCGAATTCCTCGAGACATGTGTTTAGATGGGTCATAAACTTTTTAGTGATGCGAAGTGAGAAAGGATAAGAAAGCCCACAAATTGTTGCAGGAATGCATGAAGCTGATGTGGTCATGTCAAATGTGAGGATTGTGGGTTTTGTGAAAAAAAAAGGTATGGGCTTTCCCTACTCTCCTGCACTAAATTTTGCTTTCATCATTTCTTGTATTTTGAAATTAATTTATTTTATTAAGAATTGTAACCCCAAACAATATTAAAACCTTACTTCTTTTAGAAGTGTCAAAAATTATATATATATATATATATATATATATATATATATATATATATATATATATATATATGTGTGTGTGTGTGTGTGTATATATATATATATATATAATTTGACACCGAAATTCATGCGCAATGAAGCATCGTACACCCTGATGTACCGCAAAACCAAATCTCTTTTCATGACCCCTAATAACATGGAACACCATAGGGAACCTTTATTGAGTTTTTTGAAATTGTTTAACACACTTGAAAGTTGTATTCCTAAACCCTCTTAGCTTATCAGTCACTAATGGTGACATGGTTGTTTTAGTAAAACACGATCGGTTTCGGCTTACAATTGTCACTTAGCTTGAGTGAAATTGAAATCCCCTACCTCTACCTCTAGACTACCAACAAGAGGATCATAACCCAAATTCAACTCAATGAAAATACCTTTAGAAACTAAGTTTGCAAGTAGTTTTTGGAGCCCACTGGTCATTGTACGACAATCTCTGATGCAATTACAATAACTAGCCTTGAATGTTCCCTTATAACTTGAACTTTTCTCGATCGTAATCAAATTCCATTAGACACAAAAAATTCTATATATATGGGAGAGTAAGTAGCAATCGTATGAATTCATGATCAAACTTAAACCGAGTGTTTTCAAGACCCAGTTTGTAGGCACTTTTGATGTTTTGGTCAGTTTCCTCAACCTTAGCTAGAATCCCCTTTTTGAGTCTCGTTTGACTTCTAGCCATGTGTGTGAGCTCGTAATGTGATTGCAATGATATGTAGAATTTTAATGGATCTTTTATCTTGTATAAATTAATTTTGAAATGTATGGTGATTTTCTCTCTCCACCCTCTTCTCTCTCTAGAAACGACTATGATACTTGATTGATTTGAAAACATATATGAATTAGGTTATGTGAATTGGTTTGAAATGAAAAGATAATGGACATGAAATGCAAATGGTTATAACATTGTGTATGGAAAATAAATTGTCTCTTCACTTTATCTCTCATCCTTACTCTCTCTCTCTCTCTCTAGTACCAAAATGTTAAGTGCAATTGAATGTGAAAGTGTGAATGCATGAGGAATGAACTTTGTCTTCTTCTTCTCTCTCTCTCTCTCTCTCTCTCTCTCTCTCTCTCTCTCTAATTGAAAATATTAAAATGATGAATGTGTGGATTTATGCTTGAGTGTAGGGGATTTCCATACTCATTCTAGGACTAATGCAACGTTGGTTATAGGTACTCTGAACAAGAAGGAATAGAGTGTGAAATGTTGTAATCATTGATATGGAAATAAGATATTGGATATTGATATAAATTATGAATGCTAAATGAAAGTGAATTAAAGAGAATTGCATTATAAAAAGTAGTGTGTTGAATAATATTGTTCCTCTTGGAATCTTACATATTTCAAGCATTGTACATGAAAATATATGTTGTTTGTATCTACCTTTTGTTAAAGCTAACCTTATAACACTAGTAGGAGTGACACATAATTAATGTAGGAAAAACTATGTTAGCTAGATAAACAAGGAAGATAGTTGAATTTTGTAAATGGGTAAAAAGCATACCGTTCACTTCATAGGTGCTAAGCCCATTTTAATTTAAATATGGATCTCATGGTTTAGATGATTGAAACAATCACCTACCTAATAGTTATTGTGGTTCATACATAAAATCAAAATGTTTGGAAGTAACTTATCATTCTTAAACCATATAAATACAATGAGTATTCAACCTTTTTCATACTCTCCCTCTCAAGCATGACACATCTAGGTTTTGAAAAACCTCTAATTTCTTAAGAAATACTTTAATCCTCACAATTAGACATCTTGTCCTACACTTAAGAAAATTCTTCAAAGACCTTTTGTATAACTTAAGTGTACTTGTATGAAGAAAAAGATCAGTTGAGTAACCTTGTCATTCATAGGGTAAATAGGACTGACACTTCTTGGTGTCATAGGTCTACTCATCTTCATGTACAAGTTAGAGTACTATGTTCACATTGAACCTTGGTGTCCTAGTGCTCAACCATATTCTTAAGAAGATGGTTTGAGATACCTTCAACATTGAATGAACCCTTGTATGATCCTGATGACATGAGTGGAGTTTGTGCACTAGTGTATGATGCATTAAACTCATGTTAATAATATCTTTCGTTCCTTACAGATAAATGTGTCACCTTGGCTAGTAACAATTTTACACCTTTGTCCCTTACAATGGTTTAATGTGATAAATATGTATTCACAGCCTAAAGTGATCTATAGTCAAGTGTAGATTCAAGAGTGCAACTGAAATTAAACTCAACATATGGAACCCCTTATTAGATAAGTGTTAAATGAAAGTGAGAAATTGTAGTCCTGGAGTACCCCAAATGGCATGAAGTCTTTACAAGATAGGGACATTTGATTACTCTAATTTTGACATATGGTAGGGTGTGGAAACCCTCAAGTAGAAATGAATGTAATACATCGAGTGACCTCTTATGATGCTAATGAACAAAGGAGCTATGATGTATTGTTACCAATGATTGTAAATATTACCTTAGAAGGATTTTGAAAAGCATAAAATTATATGACATTTGTATTTGAACTCCTTTTGTCCCTCGTAGATAATTGTGACCCTTAGTACAAGATTAACATGTGCTTTCTCATAGGGTGTAGTTTTCCCCATTAATGAATTATTTTGAAGTTAATAGCTTGTGGGACCTCCCTTAAGGTTATCATTTAAATAAGCTCTTATACATTTTGACTAAACGATTGAAGTAGTTCCTTGGAAGAAATTTGAAAAGCATATAGTTGGGTTGTCTTGTTATATGCTTTGATACTTGGGTTTTTAAGAGTGATGAAATGAGTTGTTAGGTAAAGGGTCACCACTCCTTGTAGTCATCAATCCCTAAGTGTAAATTATTTGTCATTTGTTCTAAAAGCAATGCCAATAAGAGTCCAAATTAACCATGTAAGAGCAATGGGAAGCAAGAGTAAATAAGATATTTATTTAGGAATAAAGTTATGCTTGAAGTCTTCCTAGTTGATTTAGGCATTTGTTAGGAAATCAATTAATAGTAGATGAACATTAATTTTGTATGACTAGAATTATATTATCTAAATGATAATATAATATTGTAATAGTTAAACTATATATGTGAGTTATGTAATGTAGATAATATTGTGAGTGAGATAATAAAGGATTTGAGTGAGGATGAATAGGGATTAGAAGATAGAATCTTGGAGAGATTAGATGAGTAGTTGATAGGATCTTACTCAACCATTGTAGGGAGAAAATCCTTATATAAATAATTGTAATATCTCACTTATTTGATATCCCGAATAAATACAATATCGGTGTTTTTATTATTATGTTTTCAATGTTCATGTGTTAAGATTATAGCAAATCTCTACCAAAATAATGTTGCGTTATCAATTCTCTACCTGTAATAGAGTTCTCTAATATAACCATTCATATGCTCAGACGTTTTCATGTATTGATGAAAGGAGGAAAGTGATTGGTTCGATCCATTCCAACGTGCACAGAAAAGACGTTCAGTGTTGTTTAGATGGTACATTCGTTTCTTAGATACCCATCTTCACAGTGATACGATTGCATTCATGTGTTTTCCACAGACAATATTCAGACTATTAAACGAGGAAGGCAAGAATCTTCATTCATTTCATATGCCAACATTGTCTGTCATCTCGTACCAATCAATGTTCCGAATTTGATAGCATCCTCTGTGGAATTTTCATGTTCAATTCTGATTAACGAATTCAGCTTAGAAAAGCTAATAGCCTTCAGACCCATGTACCAGATTTTGAGTTTGCAACAAAGTCATGCGTTACTTTCCTAAATCTACCAGAATTTGTAGGGGTGGATACGACCAACATCAGATCTCCACATCTACCACATGACTTACCATTTGATCTATGATCATTGTCTGTCGAGCATGCACTATTCCAATTCCATATGCTATAGTTTTCTTATAATATAGGTTTAGTTTGTTTTATTTATAAACTACAATCAAATTCGGCAGTGGTCAATAAAGTATTTTAAGTCTATAATAAATCAGTTCATAAATATGTTAAATTGTATCATTTAAAAGTTTTTTTAAGTTTGAAAATTATGTGTTTTCTTCAAAAACGTGGGTTTGTCATTTTCACGACGAAGGCATTCTTGTAGTGAGCTTGGACCTGCTACTTCTGACAATAGTCAGAGATCGAACCGCTCACACTCCTCCTCTTGGATGCATTGAAATCCAACAGACAACAATATTTCAGGCAGGTTAATAGATTGTTTAGGATGTTGTTTTCTATTTTTCTCGCTGCTTTGTAGAGACAGGTGGCTGGATGCATGCTATTTCTTCTCCAGACTTCTGCAATGGTGAATGACAGGGTTTTTCTCGCGCCCAAATTACATTCCAACGACCTGATTCGGAACTTGCAGTGCGTGCAACCGACGGTATAGTCTTTGCAAAAGGCAAGTTAAGTCCTGTCAGATTGGCCACCTGTTCTGTTTGTCCGGTGTATGAAACAATAAAAAATTGCTAAATAATTCTAGTGCCTTAGCATAGTCTACGTACTTATTTTTTATTATTAGACTAGTTGCTCTATCTATTCCATTATTCTCTCCTTCTTATTTGTAACTTCTCCATCCATTTAGGGGAGTCTTGTTTATTCTAGTACCTATAAATAATGTATGTGGGTTCTTTGTTTAATAGAATAATAAGAGATATCAATCTCTATTCTCTCTCCTCTATTTCTTGCCTCACATTTTGGTATCAGAGCAATATCACAATTTCTGGCCTGTGTGCTTGGTGTGCTAGTGAGAAGACTGATTTGTTTTGATTTAGTGTGAAGGAGCATTCTATCAAACCAAACCTATATGTGGATGGAGATTTTTGCTACGTAAATTATTCTGAGTGCATGAAAGTCGATGCTTGATCATCTTCCAGTGTGCATGGAAAGTTATGCGTGGAGAGATTTGAGTTGTATGCAACCTGCGTGGAGGAAAAATTGACCTGGCATATATTCTTTTGCGTGAAGACCAACCACGAGGAGGCTTTCATACTCCATGGAAAGTGCGTGGAAGAATCCACTTCTTATGTGTGGAGCTATGTGGTGGAAAAGTGGTTCTGAATGGAAAATCCTACCTGGAAAGGAAAAAAGAAACCTGCGCAAGAAAAGTGGAAAGCATTTTTTAGTGGAAATAAAAAATGGCCTGTAGTTTGTGTTTCTGTCTGGCTGGATGGGACTTATTTTTTGCACTAAAAGTATAAAACTGCTGCTACGTGAAAAGATGCGTGAAATGAGTCTAATAAAAACGTGGAAGACATCTCTGCCATACATGGATGCTGAGAATGCTACATGTTTCATAGAAACCTATGTGGAAGTGCATTTGTTGTCTTTCTGATTGGAGAGTTTTCAACCTGCATGGAGGAAAAATTGAGATAAATATACTTCTGCGTGGAGGAATTATGAATCATTTTGGAGTAACTCTTTAGCATCTTGGAAAGGAGAGAAGGAAATTTGTTGCAACTGCGTGAAGTATCTTGTGATTCCAAGGACATGGAACACAAAGTCTAGCTAAATAAAAAAATCATTATATTCTATGTGCAAAGAAGCAAAGATAGCCTCTACCAAGGATGCAACGATAAGAAGCTGATCCTACAACACTACACGAATGTCGAGTGTAGACAACTCGATTGAGAGCATCAATAACACGGTCGCCACAGTCGAAAGCTGGAACATCAACTCGCAAGCTAGAGAACACCATGAAGAAGCTCCTGAGAGCTCCGGGTTCTACTTTGCATTGCTCAACGAGCTTCGAAACACCATAAATCTAGCCTTCAACAAGCTAGTTCGAGAAGGACTTCTTGAATATTTCCTTTTCGACGTCAGCTGCCAAGCAAAGTGAGTTCAGGAAGAATTAGAAGTTGGGTATGATGCCGACTATGACGATGAAGAAGAATGCCCCACAAAGCGTCGTCATCTCACTGCACGTGAATATCGAGAGCATCTATGAGCCAATACTTCTCATCAGTGAGTCAAAGTTGTAATAACTCTTGAAATAAATAAATAATTTTTTTATTACGATGTCTACTCCAAAGTTGCTTCTTTCCGATGCTCAGTTGCTCAAAGGGCCCAATTTTGTGGCTTGGAAAACAAAAATGAGGACAATCCTTCAGTTTGAAGGATTATGGGGCATTGTCACAGGGTCTGTGACCGCTCCCACAGCCCCTGATGAATTAATAAAGTATGAGATGGCTAGTGCCAAAGCCTTGATGTTGATAATGCTCAGTATCAGTGATGATGTGCAACCACATGTTCAGAATGCGGAGAAACCAAAGGAGGCCTGGGACAAGTTGGCAACAATTTATGAAGCCAAAAATCAGACTAAGATCCTTCATCTTCAGTCAAAGTTGCACACCCTCTCTATGGGGTCAGATGAGAAAGTGGAGGAGTTCTTACGTCACGTGGCTGAGCTGAGATCAGAGTTATTAGGCACTCGTGAAATGGTGGATGACAAACTTCTCGTCGCAATCACCTTGAGAGCACTCCCTTCTCAATTCTGAGTGTTCATTATGACACTGAATGTGTCTAAACAAATAGTGACATTCGAAGAGCTTGTGAATTTTCTGCAGCAAGAAGAGGCCATCACTTCATCCCATGAGGAGTCTCAGGATAAAGCCTTGTTCTCAAAGCCATACCATGGCTAGAAGAATCAGAAGGGTCCCCTAGAGAAGCCAAATCAAGTGCAACCAAAACAACAACAGAAAGATCAAAAGTCAAAGAGGTGGTGTCACATTTGCAGAACCAACACTCATGACACTGATCACTACTGGTACAATAGCTTGAAACAAGGGTCTTCAAGTCAAACAAGCACATCAGGGCATGAAGATTTTCAAAAGTCCAAATGACATCCCCACTAGAGAAAGCAAAAGGGACATCTCGCAGCCTAACAAGATGATGAATCTGATGAGGAGACATCAGAAGGAGCCCATTGTGGTAAGAACCTTGTACTCATCTCTCAAACTTCTCAGCCCACGAAGAAATTCTGGTTGATAGACTCTGGTGCAAGCAAGCATATGTCAGGTGACAAGAAGCTGTTTGATTCACTACATGAAGAACCAACTGGAGATCAAGTTCGGATAGCAGATGACAAAGAGTATGTTGTAGAAGGAATAGGAAATGTCACCATTCCTTTGGGACCACGAAAAATGTACACTTACAAAGGTACTATATGTTCCTGGCTTGACTAGCAACCTCTTGTCAGTTACTCAGCTCTTGAATCATCACCTTAAGGTAGAATTTCTTGTCCAAAATGGCATTAAATCATGCTTAATCTCCAGAAAAGGTAAAGTTCTTGCTAAAGCATTTGTAAAAGATAAGTTGTTTTCTTTAGATACTGTTTCATCTTCTGCAGTAGCTTTATCTGCTTCTACAATAGAATCAACTACCTTATGGCATTTTAGATATGGACACTTGTCGGTTAGTTCATTGCACCAGATGAGTTCAAAAGAAATGGTCCATGGACTACCCAAATTGTCCAGTTCCTTGCCTATTTTCCCTGGCTGTCTTGCAGGAAAACAACACAGAGATCCATTTCAGGCGAGCACCTTCCATGCCAAGAAGCATCTGGAGGTAGTTCATACTGATCTGAATGGCCCATTGCCTACTTCATTTTCAGGATACAAGTACTTCCAACTATTCGTGGATGACCACTCTCGCAAGATGTGGGTATATTTCCTGAAGAAGAAAAGTGAGGCTCTTCAACATTTCCAGAACTTCTATCATCGTGTTGTGAAAGAGACCAGACAACCACTTCTTCTACTTCACTCAGATCGAGGGGGGAATTTACATCAAAGAAGTTCTTGGCCTTCCTAAACCAACATGGCATTAAGCAGAACCTGACTGCTCCCTACACACCCCAGCAAAATGGCATTGTTGAGCATCGCAATCGCACAGTGATGGAGATGGCTCGCTGCATGCTAACAACAACAAAGCTAGAGGAATGCTATTGGGCTGAAGTAGTACAGACAGTTGTATATCTTCTCAACAGGGCACCCACAAAGATTCTACAAAATAAAATGCCAGAAGAGGTATGGAGTGGTAGAAAGCCATCAATTTCTCATTTACGAGTATTTGGTTGCACAACATACATGCATGTCCCAGCTCAGAAGAGAAAGAAGGTTGAGCCAAAGTCACTCCCATGCATCCTACTTGGCTATAACACTACCTCGAAGGCATACCATCTCATGGATCCTAAGACAAAGAAAATATATGAGAGTTCGGGACATGGTTTGTGACGAGTCATCCTTTGACTCAGTAGTGACAACAGAAGATCCATTACCAACCACCTCTCATCGAATAGTCTCCGAATCAAAAGATGAGCTAGAGGAGACTACTCAGAGAAAAGAAATACTTCCAAGAGAGCTATTTGTTGACCTTGGAGAACTGGAGAATGTGACTCCACATCAATCAACATGGCAACGACAAAGTTCTTCTCAAAATCAGCCAAGTTCTCATCCAAAGTGGGTACAAAGCACCATCAAGGACTCACATTTGCAACAACTCCCAGATACATCATCCGGAGTCAAAACAAGGAGTCAAACAAGAAATGAGGTAAACTTTGCACTCATGAGTTCACTGATTAATAGCTCTGAGCCAGATAATGTTCGTGAAGCACTCAGTCAACCTCAGTGGAAGGAAGCCATGGATATAGAAATTGACTCACTCAAGAAAAATCAGACATGGGAACTTGTCGATCTGCCTACAGGAAAGAAACCCATAGGCTGCAAATGGGTTTTCAAGACAAAATATAAGGTAGATGGATCCATCGACAAACATAAAGCACAACTTGTAGCAAAAGGATATGCTCAGAAAGAGGGCATCAACTATGAAGAAACCTTTGCACCCACTGTGAAGATGAAGACCATCAGAGTAGTTTGTGCACTTGCAGCACAGAAAGGATGGAGACTTCAGCAGATGGATGTCAAGAGTGCTTTCCTAAATGGTGATCTGAAAGAAGAAGTATACATGACCCAACCTGAAGGATTTGTTGATGAAGAGCATCCTAAGAAGGTATGTCATCTCATCAAATCACTGTATGGACTGAAACAAGCTCCAAGGGCATGGTATATCAAGATCAATGATCACCTTTTGTAGCATGGGTTCACTCGTAGCCCCTCAGATTCCAATTTGTATATAAAGAAGGTAGGCAAAGAAATTGTCATTCTTGTTGTGTATGTAGATGATCTTGTGATCACTGGAAGTTTAGAAGATCAGGTTGATATTGTAAAGAATGATCTCAAAAGAACCTTCAACATGACAGATTTGGGGCTACTACATTACTGTCTTGGCTTGGAGATATGGCAAAAGGAGCATCACATTTTTTATCTCCCAGATAAAAGTATGCCAAGACACTCCTGGAAAAGTACAGAATGTCTGACTGTAAACCTATATCCACTCCCATGGAGAAAGGCTTGCAACTTTCAAGATTCCAGGACTCACCTCAAGTAGATGCTACTCTCTACAGGAAATTTGTTGGAGGGCTCATCTATTTGACATATACCAGACCAGATCTATGCTATGTTGTCAGCTATCTTTCCAGGTTCATGCAGGAGCCGAAGAAATGTCACTAGAATGCAGCAAAGCATGTTTTGAGATATGTCTGAGGAACAACTGATTATGGTCTGGAATATAAGAAGAATGATCAATTCTTCTTACAGGGATACGTCGACTCAGACCACGCCAGATCTATTGATGACAGGAAGTCAACTACAGGATACATATTTCATCTTGGATCTGGACCTATCTCATGGATAAGCAAGAAGCAGAATGTTGTTTCTATCTCATCCATAGAGGTAGAATATCATGCCGCACGAGGAGATGTGTGCGAAGTGATATGGTTACGTCACATTTTGGATGACCTGGGAATTCCTGAAAAATAGTCACCTATTCTCTATTGCGACAATCAGAGTGTGTTGAAGCTCGTGCAGAATCTAGTCTTTCATGAATGAACAAAGCATATTGAAATTGACTACCATTTCATTTGAGAGCACATCTTGAACCATCACATCCAGCTCCAGTACTGTCCTATAGAAGAACAGGTAGCTGACATTCTCACAAAATATCTTGGCAAAGTGAAATTTGAACTTTTTCAGGGGTCACATTTGCAAGAATAATGTAATAAGGGGGGGAATGTTAGCATAGTCTACGTACTTATTTTTAATTATTAGACTAGTTGCTCTATCTATTCCATTATTCCAGGCAGGTTGCAAAAGGTTCCTTTTTCACTTTCACCATTGTGAAGGTATCTATGGAGGCTATATGAAGGTTGTTTAAAGAAACCTTAAATGCCTTTAACGCAAAACAACTGAATTCAAATGATATTTTTTTACTTTATTTGCCCTCACGAATCATGTTTAGATGTAGTCTATGGTGATGATGAGGTGATAGTCTATGGCAAGGAGGAAGATTACCAGTCTTAGGTGAAGATTACTAGCAGGAGTAGATTTCCAACATAATAATTATGAGGCAACATTTGAGCTCTAAGCCTCACCAGCGCAAAGTAAAAACCTAGAAATTTTATCTAGTGGGTCTTTTGCTTAGCTGTGCAATTAAGAGTCAGGGCCAATTTTATGTTATCTTTCTTGAAATTTGACTAATTTTTCGGGTATGTTAATTTTTTTTTTCCAATTTGTAAAATTCCTTGAAACACATTAGCCAGTCTTTCGTATATAATTTCTTATCAACCAAATTTACAAGTATTCAAGTAATTTGTTTGCCCTTTTTCAAATATTACCCTAAAATATTATGCTTTTCATATTCTATGTCTTGGAAATATTTTCCAACTTTGGTTATTCTTATAAAAGCTTTCTAGTTCTTAAGGATTTTTCTGTTAACCATCTTTAGTAGGAAAAAATAGTTTAAAGGAGACATGCTGAGCCTCTCAGCTTTTCTAGTGCTTTCAAGTGTATTTCAACTCTTCACTGTTAACTATTAAGTAGTTCATTAATTTAATTCTGATCAAGTCACAAAATTTTCAGACACGGCATTGTATTTACTTACAATAACTTGTTATTTACACATGATAGGTATTGTACAATAAGGAGACAAATTTGGTGTTTTTTACACGTATTGGTTATTGAAATTATTAATGAATTTTTGAAGGTGTTGTTGTTTATGTCAAATCTATAATCTGAATTCTTATTCTACTTTTCACATTTTGATTCTCATATGAAATAATCAGCATGACACTTATCTTAACAATAATTTGTGCCTATTGATGTTTAATGCATTTAAATGAACTTTTTTTCTCTTGGATGAGAAAAGAGAAATAAATTAAGGACTTGTGCCAAATGAAATTTACTTGATAAAAATATAATTGATCACAGTAGTGAAGTAACCTATCAGGGATTTTCATTTTCAGAGAAAACAAAGGATGGTAGTGACATAGATACTGGATCTTCCATAGATGCAATTGACATTAGACTTGATGAGGATGAATAGTCTAATGTACGTAAACCTAGTGGCTAGCCGTGAGCCAACTAATTAAATTTAATATCCTCTCCATCACTGTAAACTGAATAACATGTTTATTGAAAGGGAAATATCTACTTATGTGAAACATTTAATTGGCCAATCCCCATCCGTAAAAAATGCAAAAATAAAATAATCTCTGTTTTAGCTCGTTATAAGGAAGTTGAAGCAATATATTCAACAAATTTAAAGGTTGGAGAACTTTGTTTCATGGTCCCTAGCTATTTTTCATCTTTGAATAGAACACCAAGGACACGATCAATGTCTTTGTTGCCGGTGCTGGCTGGAGTTATCCCTATTCAAGAAAGGTTTCAGGTAACAATATATGTTGATGTGCCTTAGAAGGTTTCCATTTTGATTATCCTAAAAATTTCTAAGCATACTACCAGTTGCAGAATGTGTATACAATTTTATTTTCCAATTCAGTTAGACTATCAAATACATTATATCAACTCTTTTTTAAAATCACTCAGTTTCATAAGTGGCATGAAACACACAATCTTTTTCTTATTTCATGCTTGTTGAAGTTATATCCACTTAACTATAGCATTTTTAGGTTGTTTTAGCACCAACGATTTATGCATCTTGCTTTCTATTAGGTTGAAGGATTCATTAGATCCATACATAAGTAAATGCAGGCCCAGTGGAAAATGTGGGTTTTCCTCAAAGAGGTCTATAACCCCAAAAATTCGTGATAAATTCACTTTGGAGGACATGTTTTGCTTTTAAAGGGTAAGTTTTCCTACATTTTATGGCTTAGGGGACGTGCTACAGAAGGTGAAAATGTTTATTTTAATGGAAAATCTGTTGTACACACGCTCACAAATAAATCCTCAATTTTCTCATTTATTGTAACAGATTAATAAATCACATATTTTTGAAATGTTTTTAGTTGAGTGTTTTTGCTATACTGGAAATCACACAAGGATGTATTTGAAATAGAAAAATGATCTTGTGTAGATTAAAAATACTCATTCATCATTGACATGTTTTTAAGTTTTTTCAAAGATGTTTATTGTTTGTTTTAGCATTTTAGAGGTTGAATATGCCTCCAGTATTCAACATCGTATAAGTTCATTTTGTTAAATAATTTTTCTAGCATTGCTGATAGGAACCAATTTCAACATCACTTTTAAGAATCTATAGTGAGCTTATAATTCATATAGTAGAATTATTCCAGGTCATTCTGAAGTACATGGGGGTCGATGCATCTGACAGGGGCAACTCCTTTAAGCAACCTAGATCAGATAGGACTTGTTACAGAACTCTGTAAACATACATTGAAACGATTTGAATTTCAAGATGACCTTTTTTCACAGATTTAGAAGCAAACATGCAATAATCTAATAGTTTCGCTTTGACAAGTTTGTCTTGTTGTTTTTGGACAGTAAACTCTCAACTTATTTCTCTTCCATTTTTGCCACCCTTTCACTTCTTTTACCTCTAACCCCTTCTTCTCCACCCTTCTTCCTATCCTATTGTCTCTCTCTCTCTCTCTCTCTCTCTCTCTCTCTCTCTCTCTCTCATTTGACTCCTTCAAAATATCCTCTTCGGTTTTTCCATCGTACATTTCACATATGATTGCTAGTTTAAGTAGTTTTAGAAGTCAAATTAATGGCTTTCAATATATTAGAGTTAGTCAAAGATATTTATTTATTATTTATTTTGTTGTTATTTTTATTTTGAATCTTTACATAGTTTAAAGTTCTTTGAGAGTATGTGTCACATTTTTTAATAAATATCTAAAAATAAAATTTATCACAAAGTCATTAGTTTATATGTGGGATCCACGTGTTAGTTTAATAGTTAGATAAGTATGAGTTTAGGCATATGTATTTTAGTTTTTTATTTTTATTTATGTTGTACCTTCTAAAGTTTAGTTTCATGTGTGAAATATTATTAGTATTATTGTAAAAAGTAATTAAATATTAATTTTTATTTGTGAAGTCAACGCTTTTTATATAATTATTATCATCAATTTATGTCGTGATAAAACGTCCAATTCAAAATATTGTGAAAATTAGAAAACAATTCCCACATTTCTTCCGAACGCATTTTCGCTTATATGTGATGTTCAACTTCTAAGGGTTTTTTTGAGCTTCATGATCAAATCCGACTGAATTAGAAGCATTTTGATGGAGGGAGGAGACTACCGAGGAAGGAGGTGATCAACGCCTCTCGTCAGTCACCAACGACGGGGCCACATTTTTCTATGGTGACTTCCTTTTCAGTTGTGAGTTTTGTCTGATATGCATAATAAGAACATAAGTGTGTGCATGTTTGCCTGTGTGAGCTTTCCTAATGTAAAATCTTGAACGTGTTGTAATATGGCATGGAAGGTGTGAAACTGCAAGACTTTGTTTACAGAAGGGAGGCTTGACTACAAAGATCCTCTAACTACTAGAATTCGTTGGAAGTATGGTTGGTCGGTGAAGATGTTCACTGGAAGTGAAAGCAGGATAAGATCTCATATGTAGGCGAACGTGTGTAGCAAGATCTAGATAGCGATTACAAAACTTTGTAATAGTCATGTTTTCAGTTCCACTTTGCCTCATGTTCACACTAAGGGGGTGAATGTTAGGAAATCAATTAGTAGTATCAACATTAATTTGGTAGGACTAGAATTATATTATCTAAATGATAATATAATATTGTAATAGTTAAATTATATGTGTGATTTATGTAATCACTCATGTAGATAATATTGTGAATGAGATAATAAAGGGTTTTACTGAGGAGGAATGGGGATTAGAAGATAGAATCTGGAAGATATTAGATGAGTTGTTGATAGGATTTGACTCCACCATTGTAGGGTGAAAATCCTTATATAAATAATTTTAATCTCTCACTTATTTGATATCCCCAATAAATATAGGATTGGTGTTTATTATTATATTTTCAATGTTCAAGTGCTAAGATTATAGCAAAGCTCTACCAAAATAATAGCATTCTTTTGTTAAGAAAAAATTAATAATAATAATATGAATTTTTCTTGGAGAAATCAAGCATTTGAGCCAATAAAAACTCTTATATAACAAAAAAATATGACGTGTAAATGTTAAATTGACTTAAACTAACTGTTGAATTATAATAAATTGTAACAAGAAAAATAGGGTACTATGATGGAAGGATGTTTATGGGAAGAGGTATCTAGAATCTAAATCACCCTTAAATCCTAATAATTCCTTCCTAGAACTCACGATATTTCCCCTTGTCTAGCAAAGGTAAAATTTAAACATTGAATATACGTCTCCAAAAGCAAAACCTTAACATCTTATTAGTTTCTTTTCGTAATGAGGATAAAATTTAACACCAGTCAAACATATTTTGAGAAACAAACCTTTAACATAAGAATGAATTTTAGTAGTCTCATAGGCATTTAAAATGAACTTACGTAACAAATGAGCTTTGGATGATTAATGGAAATTAATAAAGGAACCAACAGTGCATTCTCTTTTAAAGCCTAATGTTATTCCAAAATAAAGTATTTGAAGTTTTGGAAAAGGAAATTTTACACCTTACCAGTTTAGTTCACTGGAAACCTATAAGGTTATATAATGGAAAAATAAATGTAATAAATATGTAAACAATAAAAATGCCATGTTGTGGAGTATTCATATCATGTGTGTCTTACCGTAGTTGGGTCATTGTCTTGGTTTACGTCATTTGAGTAAGACATTTATGTGTACCCTATGTTATCATGTTGTCTATGTGGGTCCATGATTATATAAGTGTTTTATGTGATGTTGAATTTTTCTATTTGAGCCCATGTGGTGTTGTGTTATGAGAAATGAAAATGCAAAAAAATTATTCCACAAACTGTTTTGTTATAATTTGGTGTTGAAATTGTGGTCATTACATATGGTATTAGAGAAGAGGTTCATGCTCTCAAACCTCTAGGATAGATTGGAGTTGAGATGATATTGTATGGTGGTGATGGATATGGGAAGAGTAATGTGATATATGTGTGATGTGACCATTTTTGTAATTGTGATATTATGAACGCACATGTTGTGCATGTCACTTAGTGCATATTTGTTATCATGATGATGTGCTTATAATGAGAGTATTCACTCTTCTTTTCTTGGATTCAATGAGGAGTTCACAGGTGATGTACCACCTTGTTGTGTGTGAAAATAATCTTATTGCAGATTATGGAGTTTTGGAGTGTCTTGTTATTCTTTTATATGTAGGTGTGTTGATAGGTTGTATAAAAAAAAATTGGTGTATAGTGAATTGGATTATATCGTGATGTCACCACCATGTTGTGATGAAACATGTGCATCATGATCTTGTATTGCAATTGAATATATGTTGTAATGTTAGTCATTATGTTCATCATACATATAATTTGTGTAATATGTGATGGTTCATGTCGTGATTTAGGGGTAGATGTTGAATGTATGACCCATATTTTATAGTGATTTCACTTTGGGTGCATTATGTGAAAACATGATGTAGTGTAACCCATGAAAATGATTATTGTGATATACCCTATATATATACCATGCGTAAGATGATATGGTTAATGTGCATTAATCACCATCGTGTTAGTAATGTATTTATGTGTTATGTTGTGAACCTTGCACTAACCAACCCTAAGGGAAGAAATTAGTAAAAAGTGTATGTTTGAACATATTAAATGAGTACCATTGACCAGTCCCTCGAGTAGAGTACGAGATAAGAGGTGGAGTCTTATGTAATACCCACAAAATTGACATTCTAAAACCACATTAATCCTTAAACAATTATCCAAAAGGATGCGGAAATTTGTTTTTTATTTTAAGTTATAAAGGTGTCAAATCCTAATATACACGTTTAATTAATCCCTACCAACATTTACTACAATACAAAGGATGGACCAGGTCTAAGTTAAATAATTAAATATTCTTAATTCATTTCTAAGGTCAAATTAATTACAATCCACTATGAAGGTGCCATAAATTAATTTAGTTGGTTAAATGTTTTTCCCCCTCTTACATTAAGCTTCAAACCCATATTTATTAAACCTCTGTCCTTAGTTACCTTAGTTCTCTTAAATTATTTTCCTTAAAGTCCATTTAAATAATTACTAAGACATACTAGGAACTAAATAAATGACTTAACATACAAGGGTATTAAATGGCCCCATTCACCCATTTACACATACCCTTAAATTATGTAAAGACCCATAGTATTTATTTATACCTAATAATTGTAGGGTTGATTCTCAACCCTTGGATCAAATCAATTATGTCCACTAGATCTTAGGTTTCCAAACTAACCCTAACAATCCTTATGAAATCTTATAAAACATTTTTCTTTCCCCTAGCATCTTCATTTGGTCACTTTTATTTTGTCTAATTTGCAGGTTGGAGAAATGGAAGCCATAGGAGCAAGGAAGAAATAACCATGGATGAATTCAAAAAAATCAAGCTTAGTTTAGATTGGATTATGGATTTATTATTGTATTATTTTCTAGTAGTGGATTGTAGGGATTCTTCCCTAAATATGGAATGTTTACTTAGTTATTTATTTGTTTTTGTATTCTACTTGGGTAAAACCCTTTTTTTTTTAATCTAAGAGACACCATACATTTAAATGCCCATTTAAAAATTTACATGTTTAAAACAATGAATTCATGCCCTTATGGCTTGCTGGTGATTTTCTCTTCAAATATGCAGGCTTAAATTTTTAATTAAACCAATTTTAAATTTCCCAGTCACAATTTTTTTTATTTTTACTCCGTCAGTGATGAAACCACCACCCAAAGCAAGTTGACAATCTTGGTACCACCACCCTACCTGGGTGATGATTCAAAAACCTCCGCCTTACCTAAGTGTTGTTTCAAAGACCGCTGCTCTGCACATGGCGGTAGTCATGTTCTTTGAAAACGGAACCTTCATTTCCGTAAATTTTTAGAAAATAAGTTTTACTAGAGTGTTTTAAATATTATCCTTAGCTTGAGTTTATATTCCTAAAGTCTCCCGTCGAATGGTCTTACCATTTATTCATTCCATGCTTGAAATTACGACATTTAAAGATTTTCTATTTCTACAGTAACAAGGAACACAACAACAAGAACATTTTTATTTTCTTTCAAAAAAATTCTTTCAAGTTCAAGAGTAAGAAAGAAGCTTAACCCATTCCTAATATTATTTTTTTCCTTCCCATAATAAATGTAATTTTTCAACACAATAACTTACTTAAAATTTTATTACATCTTTCCATTTCTACTGGAACCATTTGTTCAAGTTACTACAAACAACTTTATTTTGCATTTGGATTTGCTAAGAATACATTATTAATGTTTAACACTTATAAGTTCTTCCTTCAGTTTTACAAAAATACAAACACTTACGATAAAAATGAACTTTCCTTTTTCTTTTGAGCATGACTCATTCTCTTACAATGCAAAGAGTTTCCTTTTTAACAATTTATTACAACTCAATAATCAAAATATATAATACAACTTTTCTTTCAAATACAATACTACTAGTCTTCCACCTAAGTGGGAATTACAAAAAGAGCTTTCTCACAAAGAAGGATTTCTTAGTCTTCTACAAGTGCTCCAAGTCCCAAATCTTCAACAAGAGATCCAACATGTGTTCACTTGATCACAAAAATAAAATTTGGGGAGAGGAAACACCCTCCACCTAATCAATAAACCAATGAGGAGAAGAAGCTATCCTCCTCATTGGCCCTCAATCCCCAACAAAAATCCAATAAAATATGGATCCAAATCATAACAACAACACAATGCTTCGACATAAAATACAAATTATCACAACCATTTCAAGACACATTCCAACACAAGAAAAAATCCACAACATGGAACTTATAAAATACACAAGGCTTGAAAATACAAAGCCAATGGAGCAAGGATCTGTGGGGAGATCAATCATTCCTCCTGATGGGAATTAGGTGCCCACCTTAAACCCTCCAATATACATCTCAAACCCCTACAAAACTCTTATGCCTCCCTCAATATACTTTTATGTCTCCCTACAATCTCTTATGTCTCTCTCAAAAGAACCAAGTAAGAAATGAAAGCATTCCCTTGTCCAAGGTGGGGCACCCAACCCAACTCCCTCTAAAACATGAAATAAACTCTTATGCCTCCTTACATATAAAATCCCCATAGCCTTCTCCTACACCATACTTAGGCATTCTACCCAAAAAACATACCAAAACATTCAACAACATATAAATATACACATATATGAGAAAAAAAATAAAACAAGGGTGTAGTTCCTACCTTTCTATGGTAAAACTTGATCAATGGATCACCCTCCAAACTCCTTCAAGCTCAATCCAACTCCAAAAAGCTCCAAACTCAACAATCACTCCAAAACTCTCAAACTCCAAAATTACAAGAGCACAAATGAAATGAAGTAACCCCCAAACAAACAATTAAACTTGCATAAATAGAAAAAGAAAAATTGAGGGTGAGGTGGCTCCATGTAGGATGCCACATCACTCATCCTCAAATCCACATCACAAGTCAAACCTCAACTCCAATGCACAATAAATTGGTGGCTGATAGGAAAAACAAGTCTCTTACACACACAATCCAAACCCACACCCTCTAAGGACAAAATTAAAATCCATGTAAGAAAAGTGCAATAAATATCACTTTTTGTCTTAAAAAACACATAATGGGGTCTATTTTTGACCCCAAAATCCATAGGTAGGATTGGTATATTAAATTAAGAGGTCTTGTCCCACAAGTCTCCAAAAATGTCTCTTAAGCCCAAATATGAAATTTCAAGGTAAGGTAGAGTGTAAAACACTCAAAGTTACTTACAATCAATCAAAATCACATAGTCCAAAAGACCAACAACTCTAATAAATGACTCTATTTGTCACATCCCCAAATCACTTAATAACATAATTTAATTACTTAATAAAAGCACATTAATCAACTATGATTAAATAAATTACATCACAAATAAATCACATACTCAACAATAAATAAAATACAAGGAAAATAATTACATACATAGCCCATAGTCACAATTGGAGGTCACCCCCCACGGGGACCTCCCCCCTAACAAAATAAAACAAACAAAAACATTACACAAGTTGCCATGGTGACCTTTATTATATCCATGGGTAAGTGCACCAAGTTGGGGGGCCAAAAGGGGGTCTTAAGTGGACGTATTTTTTTGAAAAATAAAAAACTTCAACTTGTATAAGTTTTTCAAAATAGTTACACTCAAAATTGGAAGATGTTGTAGAAATAAGAATCGTAGAATTTTGAGTCTAGTTTCTAAGCTACTAAATTTTATTGAAAACGAATAAGTTTAAGTGGTTCAAACAACTAAAATACCAAAAAGTGCTCTTGTTTTTGTTAACAAACATAATAGAGTGACTTTTGTGCCCCCCACCATTTTTTGAGCACCATTGAGTATTTTTGAAAACCCTTTGGTAGAAAGATAGCTAGGAGCATCTAGTTTGTGCTAGAATTATTTTTAGATTTTTTAAAGCGTATTTTTTTATTTATGATTTTTCTAGTACATAAATTTAATGTTTTGAAAAATAACAGAGTTCCGACCGTGCCCCCCCAACTACCTAAAAAATATCAAAAATTAGATTTTTTTTGGAATATGTATAGAATTATGCCTAGTTTGTGCTAGTATTTTTATTCAATTTCTATGACCCAAACAAAGATACATGATGAAAGATAGACATATTTAAACTTCAAAAAATAGCTATAAAAATGCATAGTTAGAAAATAAATAATATGGAAACCTTATATTGAGAAAATTTGAAAAATTATATTTTTAGAAAGAAGAAACTCTGCTCTACATCATGGTATAATTTTTTTAAATGGATAGATTGTTTTATTTTGATTTATCATAGAGGAAGTGGCATTTTTATATTTTCTTGCAAAAACATGTTGTTTGTTGTGTTTGCGCAAGTCCATGCCTCAGGGATGGGGATCCAAATTGGATCCCAAGCCTTGAGGCATGTATTGGAAAAGGTAAAAAGAATAACACATGTGCATTATGCTTTGTTTATATATTGTGGCCCCCCAACATCCCTTTCATCTCTTTCATGGGAATTTTACATACATTTTGTTTGATCTGTAATTTTATCTACATTCTTTCATGATTTTTTAGTAGTTGATTTTGTCCCCTACCCCACTAGTTGATTTTTCTAACCATGGGTAATAAAAGTCAAGCTAAGGACAAGAGGAAAGTCAAGAACAAGACACTGGAGCAATTGGAAGAGATGAAAATAAAAAAATTGAAGAGAATGCAAAAACTACATGCAGGAAAAGGTACATCTACTATATCAAATGTAGCTAATGTATTAGAAAATGGGGATGAAATACATAATGAAAATGTAGAGAATATGTTTTGTAATATGATAATGATTTCAATGAATAATAATTTTTGACATTGAATGATAATGTGGTATGGATGAAGGAAAACTTGAATGAATTCAAGTGTTGAACCCTTACCTAAGAATCCAATGTAACCCCGAATTGTATGAAAAAACACTAAATGAAGAAAGTACCTGTAAACAAATATTCACCTCTAAGAACAACATCCTTCCATTTTTGTGAAGAAAACCAATTCACTAAACGAAATTGATGGAAAACATTATAAAACCAATTGCTAAAAAAAGGTTTGAAAGAAATGTGAGAAGAAAAGCTAGGTAATTTGGGATAATTACTTGGAGAATTTAAATGACACACAAAGATGTCAATTATTTGTTACATGATAAAATTAATTAGATGACCATAATGAGACTAGGGTTAAGAACATATAATTTTGTGATCAAAGTGTCAATTGTGCTGTGAAAAATAATAAAGCAACCAAACGAGGTGGAAAAGATGCATGAAAAGATAGTAATGCTATATGGCGTGTACTTACTATTTAAAAGTAAGTGATTTAAACAGTTAATAAATGCTTATTAACATAACAAGTAGTGATTTGAGCTAAATAGAAAAACAGTAATGAAAGAAATAGAGAGACACAAACATCATGAGTCAGTCAATAACACTGACTATTGGGTTTTCTCTAGCCAGCTTCCATGAAAAAGACAAGAAATACATCTAATATTCTAAAAGTAATTGTAAATTTTTGAATGAGAAACAAGGGTGTCACGCAGAAGAGATACAGTAAAAGAAGAATAGGTTTTAGTTGGTGAATCATGTGTTAAAACATTTTCTTATATATGAATCAACCACAATTGTTCTCTAAGTTTAAAGAATGAAAAATCACTAAGTAACATTATCCAAAAGATTCTTTGAAATGAGAAAACCATTTATGTGAAAATCACCATCACTCGCGTACCACTATTGTTGCAGGCATAATGTTGCATTTTCAATGCATTATGATAATTTTTGTCAAATACGTCATGTTTGCACATGCCATCTGTGCAGGGAGTTTGATTAAATGTCCACCCAATCTTCAAAGGCATTTATTTGAAATATTTGTGAAAAAATCAAACTAAACACTTTTTTTAACAAAGCAGATGAATGGACCGTGCAATCTATGTGGTGGCTGCCAAATCTAAACATTTGTATCCAGGGAGATTAATATTGACACGACAGGAAAAAATGGTTGATTTACCAAATATAAATCAGTGGATATCAATTAAAATATGAAAAAGATCTAAGAGTGTGAGCTTGTTACAAACAATTTACCTATATCAGAATATATGGTCAAATCAGAGAGAAATATTTTTATGAGTATGAGGACACACATAGAGCTCGATGGCTAGATGAATTAAATTTCAAGTTAATAAGGACACATTCCCACTTGGTACTATTTTTTCGTAGTGCGTTCCCAGATAATTACACATGTAGGCACAAATGGGGTCAGTCTCAATATATAACTCAGTGCCAAGTTTCAGTTTTCGTGCATATACATTCATGCAAATATCCATAAAGCACGAGAAAGATCAAAAAAATATTAAGAGAAGTATCATTTCTACATGCAGTGATGATCAAAAAAATTCTAAAGAATATGTACAAGGGTGTTTCCAGTGTTTTATACAAACTTGAATGAGAGGAAATTAGTTTCTTCTTGTTTTCGATAACATTTAATTTGGTCAGACAATGCACATCACAATTAAGATGTACGAATGTTTCTTGGCTAAGAAGGATGCACAAAGAAACAAAGTACCAACATACCATGGGTGTTCTGAGGAAGGGCAATGTGAAAGGAAAGATGATGTGCAGGAGCATGTGTGAACAAGAGCACTTGTAAAGAGAAGGAGCTAAAGTTTCAAGGATGGTGCTAAATTATAGATGCCCAAAAATACATGTGATTGGTGTGCAAGAATAGGGACCATAAATCTCAAGAGAGATCAAAGTTCATAGATATTTTGGTTGATATAGAACAAACATCGAGAAAAACATTGAAGATTGTATGACAGTGTAGGGATCAGGATATACCTCATTCATAGTTAGATACAAATGCTTGGGACTATTTATACTAGGTGCATGGTATGGTTTTTATATATCATGCAGTGATTTTGTGTGGAATGAATGTGAGTCACAATAGTGGGTGGATGAATGGATAGTAGATGTCTAATTCCACTCAACACACATCACAGTTCCACCCGAGAATTACAACGCAAGGTTTCTAATCAAATGCCAACATTTTACCTGCCTTGACCAAGTCTGAGTAGTACAACAAGGTGTAAATATTAACATGCCAATGGTTTATATTTATAAATATAAATGGTCAACTCTTAATGTTTGTAAATTTGAATCTACATTTTTACTTTAGTGATGTAGGGACGTTTTGTAGTTATTGTGACGGAATGTATGAATAGGGAAAAACTTATTCTTGTTTTCATTGGTAGAGGGAACAAAATTGACTTCCCAGTCATTGATGGTGAAATACCTTGAGTATCCAATTGGTCAGTGGTAGTAATAGGAAACTGGCTGTGATGAATCTTATCAATATATCAACATAGCGTTGTTGAAGGAATATGCAGTACATTGAAAAAGATACTTCACTATTCACGATTTTAGGTACTATAAAAAACTATTAAATTAATCAAATATCGAGGCGTCATAAACCAAGGAATCTGTGGAAGTTCGTGAATCAGATCATGAGCATTCTCACGACGGTCAAGACTAGAGTTGATCCATGAGTTCGTGATTGAATTTACAACGGTATGTTCTTCAAGAATTTAATTTGAAATTTTACTTAACTGATTTTGTTGGAAATTAGTATGATTTAAAATTCTATTTAATTTTTTACTAACATGTTATTGTAGGTTAGTGGTGCCCAAAAAGACTTCACACCTTCATCTTCCATGTTCATATTCTGCAATTTTCTGATTGGTAGTTGCAGGTTAAATTATTGTATTCCTTTTATTTATTATTAGGATATTCTTACACTTGTGTTATCCTACACTGGTTTGCGTTAGCTGTAGGTGTATAGTTGTGTGGAGTTAGCTTACTAGTTGTGTTGAATCAACTTCTCGTTATGTGGAGTAGCTACTAGTCTTGTTGGAGGTTGAATACCAGTATAGTAGTGGGATTTTTTCACCACTGATTTAGTAGTAGTTGACTTCCCTCATCCTATAGTACATTTTTCTTATTGAGTAATTCAATTCATTCTATGTAAGTATTGAGCATTAGGAATATGAAGGATTTCCATATATGGTATTTTAGCGCTATGTTTGCCAAATCTAATTGTGATGTGCTATATCATCTGAGATCGCGGCTGGAACAATCTTTCTTATCAATTCCTTTCAGTTATCCTCAATGATTTCACAGATGCAACTATGTGACTATGAGTTAGTTTGTGGGGATGAACAATCAATGGTGCCAATAGCTTCATTTTGAAAGAATGAAAGCTTAAATCAAACACAAGAATGAAGATCCTGGATTTTTTAGATATTACAAAAGGTCCTCGCCTGGGTGCCCACAAAGAATCTGAAGGCCAAGAATTTTCAATCTTCAACTTAGATGATAATGAACATCGTGAAGAAAAAAATCGGTGAATATGTCACTATGATTCAGAATCAATGCCTCCTCAAAGTCATAAAGAGTCAATTCTTGATTACCGAACAAATATCTGGAAAAACTTAAAGGAAGATAATAGAAGACACGAAAAAGGAAAAATGGGAAGCGTGCGAAGGATTGCACCCCCCAATTTAACGGGAATGGAATAATCTATGTAATGTGTCGATAGACTTCATGGGAAATTTAAGGCAATATGCCAGTTTGATTATTTTTATTAATTCCCAGATGCTTCAACTTTACAAAATCAAACCAGGAAGTTCTAAAAGAAACAACTGACAAGAAAAACTCAATTAAGTTATTGATAATTGATCTGAAACTCATTTAGAAATGTACTTATTTTTAATTGAGCATTCACCCATAGTTTTTTTTTTGAAGTAAGAAATTCATTTGATATGGTGAGAAATAGAAGCGGATGTAGTATATTTACTCTAACCAGTAGTAAAATACAATAGTCACTACCATTTTGATATCCAATGAGTGGTCTCTAAATAGATGATGTTAGTTTCACTTGTTTATATACAGTGGTTAAGGATAGTGTAGGACATAAAGCATGCCATCGTCCGAGAGGTGTTTTGCTTTATCTCTTTTGATGTTAAAATATCATCGATTTTTGAAAGAGAGAGGCTATGTTTTTGATACACAATGTAGTATGACCAACATCAAAATGTCATTAGCTGAAAGTTTTTTAGATAAGCCTAATGATTTTTACATACCAGTATATGGCCAACTCAAAAATCCATACAAAGTTTTGCAGTGGATCTTATCAGAGAAATGAGGTCCTTTTTGTAAGGAGGCAACGGCATAGTCAACTGATATGTGGAACTTTACATGCAGTGTTGGAACACAACTATGTATAGCAAACTCCACAATAATCATGCGACACAAGGCCAACAAATGTTAACAATCTACTCTAACTATTTAGTTAGATTTTTGCAGGTGTTCAAGTGAAAAGTGTGCAAATATGACAACATGATCAATTGAGACTATCTAATTATAGAGTTATCTTGATATCTATCATAAATGGGAGATGAAAGGAAATACCCCTGTATCTTTAAAACAAATGCACGAAACACACATCAAGGATCCAAAATTGTGATGGTAGCTGGAGTAGGAAACCTGGACAAATACAAAAAACATGATGTGGTGGATTCAGCTATGAGCCTACTAGCTCAATTTTAAAGAAAAAGGCTTGGATACATGGTGCTTGGAATCATACTTGTGATATAGGATGTATGTTACTTACTAGATATATTTATGTATTTGATAGCTGTAGAAGTAGAAAAGTAGAGGGAAGATGAATTATTGGCTGTGTGGTCATGATAGGGAATTTAGGGCTTGATGTAGTGGCCCAACAATGGACAATCTTTTTTGGGATTTATATTAACTTGGTTACTTGTTTCCTTACAAATAGGACTGGTCATTTTGGTGTGATAAGGTGTATAATATATATACATGCCATGGTTTATATTTATAATTATTAAATGGTCAACTCTTAATTGTCTTTAAATTTGATTACCTTGTTTTTTACTTTGTTGATTGTCGGGCACAAGCTTTTTTTGCAGTTATTGGTGGACGGAATTAAATGCAATAGGCCAAACGACTTCTTGTTTCATTGTGTAGAGAGGAAAAATTTTGACCTTCCACAGTGCATTGATGGTGAATACCTTGGGATATCCAACTTGTCCGTGGTAGTCATTGGAACTTGCTTGATGATATCTTAATCAATATATCAACACATAATGGTTGTTTGAAGACTATGGCAAGTACAATCGAAAGATACTTCACTATCAATTTGTTAACTTGACAAACGATAACCTTACTCATATCGAGGTCGGACCATTAAACACGATCCTGTGGAACGTTTGTGAATCAAATCATGAAGCATTCCACTACTTTCAAACTAGAGTTGATCCTGTATTCATTTGATTGAATTTACAAACGGTCATTTCTTCAGATTTAATATTTGGAATTTTCCTTAAATGATTTTGTTTAATTAATGTATGATTTAAAATTCTATTTAAATTTTTACTACATGTTTATGTAGTTTAGGGGTGCCAAAAAAGCTTCCACCTTCATCTTCCATGTTTCATAGTCTGTCTGCAATTTGATTATTGTTAGTAAGTGCAGGTTATTTTACCTTTATTTATTGTATTAGGTAATCCTTTACAACTTGTGTTATAATCCCTACACTTGTTTGGTGTTGCTTGCTTAGGTGTACTAGTTGTGTGGAGTTAGCTTACTAGTTGTGTTGAATCAACTTCTCAGTTATGTGGAGTTAGCTTACTAGTCTTTTGGAGTTAACCCCCCAGTATCATTTAGTGGGTTTTTTCACCACTGATTTAGGTAGTATGTTGCACTTCCCCTCCTCCTATATGTAACATTTTTCTTTTGAGACTCACTTCATTCTTTTGTAATGTGTTGAGCATATTATGGATTATGAAGGATTTCCATATATGGTTTTTGCTTCTTCTGTTTTGCAAATCTAATTTATGTTCTCTTAGCATCTGAGATTCGGGCTTGGAACAACTTCTTACACTGCCTTTCATTTATCCTCATGATTTTCCTCCCATTATGCACTTGTAGCTATGACGTTAGTTTTGGTGGGAGACCATCAATTTTTCCAATGTTCATATTTGAGATGATATCTTCAATCCAACCATAATGACGACCTGGATTTTTTAGATATTACAAAAGTTGTTTGTGCCAAAAGAATCTGAAGGCCATATAAAATTTTTCACGTCTTCAACTTTAAGATGATAATGAACATCGTGAAACAAAAATCGGTGAATTGTCACTAAAGATTCAAGAATAATGCCTCCTAAAAGTCATAAAGATCAATTCTGATTACCTAAAAATATCTGGAAAAACTTAAAGAGAAGATAATAGCAGAAGAAAAGGAAAAATGGGAAGCGTGGAAGGATTGCAATTTAACTGGAATGGAATATCTATGTAATGTTGTCGATAGAATCATGGATAATCTTAAGGACAATATGCCAAGTTGATTATTTTTATTAATCCCAGCTGCTTCAACTTCACAAATCAAACCAGGAAGTTCTAAAAGAAACAACTGACAAGAAAAAACTACAATGAAGTATTGATAATTGATCCTGAAACTCATTTAGAATTGTACTTTCTTTTTTAATTGAGCATTCACCCATAGTTTTTTTTTTGAAGTAAGAAATTCATTTGATATGTGAGAAATAGAATGCTGATTTAGTCTATTACTCTAACCAGTAGTAAATACAATAGTCACTACCATTTTGATATCCAATGAGTGGTCTCCTAAATAGATGATGTTAGTTTCACTTGTTTTATATACAGTGGTTAAGGAATTGTAGGACAGTAAGCATGCCATCTCCAGAGAGGTGTTTTTTGCTTTATCTATTTTGATGTTAAATATCTATCGATTTTTGAAGAGAGGGCTACTGTTTTTGAACACAATGTAGATGACAACATCAAAATGTCATTAGCTGAAAGTTTTTTTTAGATAGCCTAATGTTTTACATACCATGTATATGGCCAACTCAAAAATCCTACCAAGTTTTTGCATTGGATCTTTATCAGAGAAATGAGTTACTTTTGGTATAGGAAGAGAAAATGGCATCAACTGATAGTGGTAACTTTTACATGCAGTGTTTTGCATCACAACTATGTATATCAAACTCCACAAGATTCATGCTGACACAAGGCCAACACCTGTTAATCAATCTACTCTAACTATTTAGGTTAGATTTTTGCAGTTGTTCAATGAAAGTTGTTGCAAATATGAACAACATGATCAATTGAGACTATATAAATTATAGAGTTATCTTGATATCTATCATAGAAATGGGAGATGAAAGGAAATACCCCTTTATCTTTAAAACAAATGCATAAACACACATCAAGGATCACAAATTGTGATGGTAGCTTGGAGTAGTAACCTGGACAAATACAAAAAACATGATGTGTGTGATTCAGCTATGAGCCTCACTAGCTCAATTTTAAAGAAAAAGGCTTGGATACATGTTGCTTGGAATCATACTTGTGACTATAGTATGTATGTACTACTAGATATATTTATGTATTTGATAGCTGTAGAAGTAGAAAAGTAGAGGGAAGATGAATTATTGGCTGTTGTGGTCATGATAGGGAATTTATGGCTTGATGTAGGTGGCCACATATGACATCTTTTTATGGGATTTATATTAACTTGGTAACTTTGTTTCCTTACAATATGACTGGTCATTTTGGTGTGATATGGAGGATTGAAACTTTAATTATTCATATTTTCTCATATAATGAATCATGAGATGAATACATACATAGGAAATGATCTCAAACATCCAATAAGATGCAATAATTATGTGTCCTTGAAAGAAGAGATGAGAATGTTGTAATGCAGGGGTCAAAATTTTGAATCTCTTTTGTACTAACATGGAAAAATTGTATTGATTGGATATAGGAAGTGTAGAAGGAATTGGATTGCATTTCAATTGAAGAAGAGTCAGCAAAGCATTCTCCTGCTATTAATATTAGCATAGCATACCACTTCAAAGAAATTTAGAGATTGATGCTCATGTTCTACGCACCTTATATAGACTTATATTCAAGAGTTGTTAGTGCTTTATTCTACATATCTATTTCAACTTCTAAAGAATTGAGCATTGTAGTCTAGGTCATTGACATATTAGAAATAGTAATGTAACTGCAAAAAAAAGAAACCGACACAACATGAAATAAACCATTTCATGCTCAAAACCTTACATAAAAATGAAGGAGTCTAAAGATAAATTTCAAGAGCACAAGAAGCTAGGGCTTATAATTGATTTTATGGTTCATAAATATGTTTAGCAGTCCATATTTTTTTTATTACTATGATCTAATCCCAAACTAATTGCATCTAGCCCCCTCAGTGTCTTACGATCAACATGATAAAACCTCTTATCTTTGGATGATGCATTACAATATAGTTCCACACCAAGTAGCTACAAGAAACTACATGATGACAAGGCATTTACATAAAGAGATGACCAAGACTTGGATGCTAGTGGAGGATTTGTTTTGGTTCCCTACGCTCCTCATTCTTTCGGGCTACCTTGTCCGGGCGTAGTCCCTTAAAAGCCCTGAGACCAAAACATGTTATATATTTGACAGGGGATTTCTCGGACTCCATGGCACCTAGATATTTCTCATTAGATCTGAAACCTCCACATTAGGGACCTCTATGAAAGCCTCTCACGGTTTCCATCTCCATTCAGTTATCTCGTTGTCATATTGTTTGCAAATGCGCGAAATATTGTAGTGTGAGTCAGTGTAAGGCTGTCAGACGCTATATTTTGTAAATAGCATCTCGTGGGATTGAACGGTCTGGGCCAACACATTTAAATGGCCTAGTGAATGCTTGTGGAGGATTTTTTTTGTTCCTTGCACTCCCCATGCTTTCGGGCTACCTCGTTCGGGTGTAGTCTCTTAAGGGCCTGTTATCCAAAATTCACCCCCAAGGTAATTTTGATAACATGCATCAAATTCTTTAGTCTGAAGCAATTATATTGATTCAGGGTGAAAAGACATGTTTCTAGGGTCCCCTCATATTTTTCTAACTCCCCTGTCCAAGAAGAAGAGAGCAAGTTCTGAGAAAATGTAAAAAATTACAAAAACAAGCTCGGGCCAGGAAAAATCACGAAAAATGGCTAAGTCCTAGTCCAGGTAGTCCTTGGGATAGTTGGGACATTTGGGCGCGAACCGGCCGAAAGGCCGCCAGGAGGTCTGCGCAACATTTGGGACATCCAGGCCAAAGGGATGCGCGGGACACGGAAATCCAAACTGGCCAAAAATTTGAAAAAATTGACTAACTCCCGAAACAGTTTGGGACGCGCGGGACAAAAGTACGTGAACCGGCCGAATCAGCCGAAATGAGTCAAGGCAGCCCAAAACAATTTGAGATGCGCGGGACAAAACTACGCGAAAAGCCAAAGCGGCCGAAGGTAGAGGAGAAAAGTCAACATTTGACCTGTGGAACTTCAAATGGCCATAACTTTTGACTCCGAGCTCCGATTTTCACAAAATTGGACTTTCTGGAATCATGGTTCCGAACCCGATGCACAAAAATCAATAAATTCCAGATTTGATTAGGAATTGATTGATTTTTTTAAGGAAACGTGGCCGGGTTCAGAACAGTGTTTTATTTGGTAGCTGGGAGTGCAATTAAGAGGCATGGTCATCATTCTTTCTCTGCTGCAGCGCATGGGAAAGTATGGGGATCTTTTGGAAAGTAATGTATAACCATTTAACTCAATTTAATGCCTCTTATAGGTGGTTGAAGGACAGATTTCGGGATTTCCATTTTCCCTTCTCTTTTCCTTCTCATTTTTTTAATATAAATTGGAGTGTTGGGCTCATTGTAAAAAAGAGAGTTTTTAGGTAGCAAAGCTCTGCCAAAATTGCTTTGTGAAGCCATTGCGATGCAGGCCCTTGTAGTGGACTCCTTGCATGGTGATCCAAGCCCTTATCTTGTAATAGACTGAACTGTGCATACCAGGAAGCAATAAAATACAAGTTGTGGATGTATCTTCCCCTGCTGTGTTTTCTTGCATTCTTCTTGCCCCTTTTATCTTTCTACAAGAATATTGTGTCTATTATTATGTTCTTGTAGGAATTCATTATCATTGTGTGTGCTTGAAATATTCCTGTGAATGCATTTTTCTAGATTATGGAGAACTGTCATCACCTCTTCTAGTGTGCACTTTTCCTCTGTATTTCACACATTTGGAGACTACTCTCGCATCCTCCTTTTCTGGTGTATCACCGCTTTAGTGTAGAATTTCATTTTATGCATTCTCTTTCCCTGGTCCCTTAGAATTCTAGATTAGAATAGCTAGTTTCCCCTGCATTAGAGTAGATTGTGGCAGGTAGTTTAGGAGCAAGAACCAGCTTTCTCTGGAGGTCTATCTCAAGTAGCAAGTCCCACAACTTGGAGATAGTACCCATGTTATCTAATCACACCGTGAGTTCAAGAATATCTCCAGGGGTGCTGTGATTCGGTGATAACAGTTCTGGCACGCCCGGTGGGACCTTAGAGGTCTTCACTTTCATTGCAACAAGATTGATGTGCACTTGTTGTAAGTTCCAGCTTTGAAGGAGCTTTAAAATCACACATCTGGCGACTCCCAAAGAGGTATAATCCGCTGGTTTCTGCAGTCCAAGACTGACAAATTTATGAGAAGAATACAAACCAGGTCAAGAACTAGGGAGGAAGGATTGTTTGTTTATCTGCATCTATCTCCAGGTAGAGAAAGAAGGGGAAGAAGAGCTCAAAGATCCGCATCTCCACCTAATAGAACTTTGTCTACACCTCCACCTGGTAGACCTTTTCTCGCATCAACCAGAGTTCTTAGGCCAATCATAATGGCACATCTACCACCAAATACCTTTGTCAATTTCATTGGCAGCAGCCCACTTGCCCTCAATGCATAGAATCCAGTTCCAATTGCAGCATTGAAGAACATTCCATTTTTCACTGGAGAAAATCATACCACTCCTGATTATCATGTCAAAGACATTGCTAACATCTGTGCAATCCATGAGATAAATGAAATGGATGTTGCTGTCAAATTGCTGGCATCTTCATTCAAAGGGAAGGCATTGTAATGGTTTAGGAGCCTTGCAGCTGGTTCTATCCAAAATTGGAATCAATTATGCATAGTTCTCCATGAGCAGTTTGGAGAAAAGGGAGACAATTTGTCTCTACTAGAGCAATTGACAACTATCAAGAGAGCTCCCAATGAGCAGTTGATTGACTTCAACTTCAGATTTCAAAGGTCTTGGGATAGAATTCCAGTGGTCATTAGGCCAACAGCGGAAGGTGCTTTTCTATACTATCTTAAGGCTTTAAATTCTAATATTTCTATGTTAATTCAATCTATGGGAGGCACAACCTTGCCTGCTTCCTATAACATTTCCATTAGGGCTGAAAAAATGTCTTATTCAAGCTAGTAAGTTGGCTCCTAGGCCTCCCATGCCCTTGCATCCAAACTTAGAAAATCCAAGCACTAGTCAAGCACCCACTTTGGCTCCTATTCCCACTCCTAGAAATCAAAGTTCAAATGAAACTTCTACTTCATCCTCTAGTGCTTCAAATGAACTCCAGCAGGTTATGAAACAATTGCAAAACCTTAGAAATGAGTTGGTGACTATCAAAAGACAGCAAACTCAAAGTGCTAAACCATATCAGCCTCAAGCGCAAGTACCAAGCTAGGCCACCATACCACCCCAATAGGCCAACCAATCTAGCTGTAAATCAAAGCCAAGTAAGGCCTCCCACCAATAGACCATTTCAGCCCTATAAACCTAATGTTGCATCTACTTCTAAAGCATTAGTGCCAGTGCAAAACAACATAGCTCAAGAGTATGATTGGTGTTTCCCATGCAATGAACCTCACAACTAATCTATGTGCTTCAATGGTGCTTTGAACCAAGCCTTGATGGTGACAACTACTGGCGTTGAGGGTGAAGTGAGTCAAAAAACAAATCAGCAACAAGGTGTTGGTAAGCAAAATACAGCTCCACTCCATAACATGCAAGGACAGCCCAAACCACCTTCTAAGCCAACTCAAATACCAGCTGTTGCTACCCATGCACAAGAAAGGAATGCACAGACTAAAGGACAACAAAGAGATGTTTCATCCCCATTTACCATCATTGATTAAATGAAGAAGACAAATGTGAATATATCAATGTGGGAATCTTTATACATCCCAGGCCAAAGAGATCTTCTACAAGATGCCATGAAGAATTGGTCAACTTCAAACCTGCATGTCCATATGCAAGAGAAGGTCCTCACAAATGCTGCTTAGCCTGAAGGGAATCATGGAGGACAACAAGGTAAATTTTTTAAGCCCCCTCCATTTTATGTTTCATTAATAATTGGGGATAAACTAGTACACAATTACATGATTGATTCTGGGGCAATTATTTCTGTCATGCCCAAGCAAATAGCTAATCAGCTGGGTTTCCAATATGAAGTCATATCAAAGGGGGTAGTGCAATTGGATGGGATAGTACTAGCAATGGTGGGAGTGATTAAAGGTTTGAATCTTACCTTGCATACATGCCCCAACGTTACAATTTTGCAAGATGTGTCAATGATAGATTTGCCACCATTCTTTTCCCTATGCTTATCAAGGGATTTCACAGCTAGAATTAGAGGCTACTTATCTGCTGACTGGTCACACATGTTTTTTAGAACAAGATATGGTACTAAGGTCACAATCAGATCTGAACCAATTGTGAAAATTTCACATTGAGCCTCATACTCCAAGCCAAGTCAATGCCAACTGTTCAGCATTTGATTAAGAAGATTATCCAAGCACAGATGAAGCTGACACCAAAGTTGGAAGCATCCCAGATTTGACTCTTGATGAATGGGTGAGCAAGGTACATGCTTTTGATCCCTACCAAGAAGTAGAAGAATTTGAACTAGGATTCTATTGCATACGTGAAGAAAACCAACCTATTCCTAGCATCACCAAACCAGACCATAAGGATGACAATGAGGTATGGCAATTATTTTTTGATGGATCAAGGAGTAGGCAAGGTACAGGAGGAGGAGCTATGCTTGTTTCACCTCAAGGCATCAACTATTATTCATCTTTCCATTTCCAGTTTTCCTGTTCAAATAACATAGGTGAATATGAGGCCTTGATTCATGGACTTCATTGGGCCAGGAAAAAGGGCATAAAGAACTTGCAGGTGTTTGGGGATAGCGAGCTGATTGTCAATCAAGTCAGGGGACAACATGCTACAAAGAATGACCTACTGAAGAACTACAAGAATAGCGTATGGGACCTCATTGAGGATTTTGAAGCTTTCAACATCGTGTCCATACCCAGGAAGAAAAATGAAACAGCAGATAGGCTCGCAGCAGTTGGAGCAATGTTTGATGTGATTGACAACATCTTAAGGGAAAAAAATGCAACCACATATCCATGTGATTGTGAGGCCAGCAGTTCCAAATAATAACACAAGCTGGCAGGTGTTTGAGAACGATCAATAGATCATCAATTTCTAACAAGAAGAGGCTGAATTCTCAGCTAGGAATCAAGACAGATTAGAGCAGCAGTATGGGGATCAAATAGTGCAGCTGTGGACAAACAAGCTTCCCAAGGGTTTAGTAACATTGGAGTCTATCTTCAACCCTAACGACCAATTTCGTAAGGAAAATGCTAACATACAGGTCAAGAGAGAAGATTCAGAGCCAATTCCGGTTGGGGAAGGCAAAACACTTCATATTGGCAAAGTGACCACTGAGCAGGAGAAATCAGATTTCATACAACTTTGCCAAGAATTTCCAGATGTCTTCACTTGGAGCTATGAAGACTTGAGAGGATTCAATCCGAATTTGGCACAACATACCATAGAATTGGATCCAGATTCTAATCCCATCAGGCAGAAGCAAAGACCAGTCAACCCCCACATTGAGCCTCTAATGAAGAAAGAACTAAACAAGCTAATAGAGGCAAGCATTATATTCCCGATCAAGCACTCAAGCTGGGTTGCAAACTTGGTTCCGGTCAGGAAGAAGAGTAGAGAAATCAAGTTGTGTGTGGACTTCCGAGACCTCAACAAGGCATCTCTCAAAGACCATTACCCACTTCCTTCAATGGAACAAATATTGCAAGTGGTGTCCGGTTCGGAGAGATTCTCTCTCCTAGATGGCTATTCGGGGTATAATCAAATAATGGTGAAAGAATATGACCAGTTTAAGACGGCTTTCACCACCAAATGGGGCACCTATGCCTACAATAAGATGCCATTTGGACTATCAAATGCTGGAGCCACTTTCCAAAGGGCAATGGATATGGCATTCAAAGGATTAATCAATAAAATAGTTCTAATATATCTTGATGACATCACGGTATTCTCCAAAAATGCAGCAGATCACCTTTTTCATTTGAGACAGGTATTTCAGAGGTGTAGAAAATTTGGGGGTATCATTGAATCCCAAAAAATGCATATTCTTGGCTCACGAGGGAAAACTTCTAGGCTACATATTGTTTCAAAGGAGGGATTGACAATTGACCCAGAAAGAGTTGAAGCAATTCGAGCGTTGCCATTCTTCAAAGCTTCTTAGGAAGGATCAATTTTGTCCATAGGTTTTTGCCAAATTTTACCGCTCTCGTGAAGCCAATAATGTTGATGTTGAGGAAGAGCATGGTATTTAAGTGGACAGCTGAAGGCAAGGCAATTTTTGAGGCAATAAAAGAGGTTATATCTCAAGCTCTATCTCTCGTCAATCTAGACTTCTCCAAGGACTTCATGATATATGCCTTCGGTGGTGGAGACACAATTTCTGCAATCCTGGTACAGGAAAACAAAGAGGGATTAGAACAACCAGTTGCTTTCTTCAGTCATGACACTTTTCACATTTCATTTTACTTCACCACATCTTCAAACACCTTAGACCAAGATCACTTATTTTTTCATGACATGCTAAAAAAAGAAAAACTACCATTACCTAGATTTTGGTCTCAAAACACAGTTGGAAAACACTCAAGGCTTTCATCTTGATCATCCATTTGCAAACCTTCTTACATAATCAATCAATTTGATGGAAACTTAGACCCAAATGTTCTAGACACAAATCAATCTCTTCAAGATACTCCTAGATTCCTTCATGGCTTAAGGACTGACCCACCTAATACTAGGACAAATTTACAATTATTTTGAAGACTCAGAATTACTTCCACATCATGACATATGATAGTGACTCTTGAAGCAGCACTAAGACCTTTTAATGAAGATATGACAAACACACCTCTATATGAGATTCCATAAGACAGTAATCATTAATTAAGGTCATTAATTGAGATTCAAATATTTTCCTAAAATTATTAGAATGACCTCTATATGAGATTCCATAAGACAGTGAGTCTTAATTATGCTATAGAACATTACAAGATAGGGCTTAAGACTCAAAATCATGCTTCCTTTATTTTATCTTGTAAACAATCCTATGTTCAACTTGCTCAAATGAAAAGAAATATACATTATAGAAACACCCATACCTAGCATGAAATAATGGTGAACAACCTTCAAGATGACCTTTTCAGTAATTCAATCTCTCTTGGACCTGTTCCTGGTAACAAACTATCTCAAATCATAAAAACAACCTTATATTATCATCCTTCCATACCTCAAACATACTAAGAAACACCTCATGGCTATGACATTCTTTGACTCCATCAAGATACATATCATCATCAACCTTTATATTGATTGATCCAAGCATATCATGGACAAATTCAATCTCAAATCCTAGGTCATAATCACCACCTTTTCTTTCAAACATGATATTATGACTCTAGTACATAGTCAACTCAGTTTCAGATATCCTTTTAACCTCTTCAAATATTGTGTCTAAGGATAAGGATTCATAACACAATTCTTCTACCTTTGTATGTTCAAACACTTATACTTTATCTTTAAGCTCAGCTAAAATATCTTATTCATCTATTCTTTATGGAAACATGCTTCAAAATCAACACAAGTATATGCTTTAACACCTTCATCAGTCTTCTCGTCAATTGGATTAGAAATGAGAGTGCACACACAAAGAACTTTTTTCCAAATGTCAAATCCTAAGGGTTTCAAGCAAGCTCTCATCCTAACAATAGAAGTGAATTCAACTTGAGCCTGACTATATGTCATACTGGCACTTCAAGAGGATCTCCTTTAATTTTTCAAACTTTCTTCTCAAGGACCAACTTTGATACCAATTGTTGGAAGCACAAGGGACTGAGAGGAGGGATGAATCAGTCTATTAAAGCTTTATTCTATTTCAATCATCATTCGTTATCATTCATATAACCATTCATCCATAAATTAACAATATGTGTGCTTAAGTAACACTAAATCAACCATACACAAGATCAATATATAGGAGAGTACATGAGAACACCAAATTTAAGTGGGAAACCCTTAAGGGGAATAAAACCCACTAAAACAAAACTTTATATAGTCATGCTTCAAATTTATTGAGGTACCAACCCCACAAGGAGCACTAACCCCTAGTTTAGTAGAAAATTAAACCCTACAAGTAGCACTAACCCATGATTTAGTGAGGCACCAATACCACAAGGAGAACCAATCCCTAACTTAGTGAGGCACCAACCCCTAATTTAGTAGAGCAATAACCCTACAAGGAGGCTACAACCCCCTAAGGTGATCAAGCACTAACTCAACCACTTATAAATGGATGACCACTGGTAAAATACTACTTACACAACTGATAATGATCTAATTTTAGATCCAACTTCTTTACACACACCAAACCCTCATCAAAACAAGCTCTTTTATAACTCACTTTATTTATCTCCTTCAAGGGTTGAATATATCAATATTCCTTACACATATGATCTTAAAAATTTCTCGTGTATTCATAGGTCTTATCAAATCTTTTCTTAATCCTTTAATACTCTACTTAAATTCCCTCTTGGTATCTCATAACCCCAGTAGCTCAACTAGTCACAAAATGACTAAAACACTTGCTTATATACAAGTCACAACTCTAAAACACCCTTGGGTCAGCCATGACCAATTTAGGTCAGTCACACCAACATAAAAATATATTAATAGCGTAATATAAACATCATAAAATTACCCAAGTAGGTCAATACATCATCATCAAGCATCAAGACACACACACACCAGCTCAAAATGAGCTTCTTAAGCACTAGTGAATCCTCCAATAGCATTCACCAAGAAATCCAGATGTTTTGGCCCAAATGTTTCAGTCCCATGAGTTACCATTTGCAAAATATAGCGTCTGACAACATTACACTGACTCAGACTACACTATTTTGCATGTTTGCAAACAATAGGACAATGAGAGAACCAAATGGATATGGATAAAACCATAATAGGATTTTTTATAGGGCCCCAACGTGGAGGTTTCTTATCTAACAAGACATCTCTAGGTACCATGGAGTCTAAGAAATCACCCGTCGAAGATATAGTGTGTTTTGGTCTCAGGGCTCTTAAGGGACTATGCTTGGACAAGGTAGCTCGAAAGCATGGGGAGTATAGGGAGCCAAAAAAAATCTTCCCCTAGTATTTACCTGGCCACCCTGATGTGTTTCCATAGTTGGTTTGGTGTGAAGAGATTTCGTTTGCAAAGTATTACGTCTAGAAGCCTTACAATGACTTGGACTACACTATTTCGCACGTTTGCAAACAATAGGACAACGAGAGAACTGAATGGAGATGGAAAAAACCACGAGAGTATTTCGTAGAGGGATTTGACAAGGAGTTTTTAGATCTAATGAGACGTCTCTAGGTCCCACGAAGTCTGAGAAATTACCCGTCGAAGATATAGCGTGTTTTGGTCTCAGGGCTCTTAAGAGACTACGCCTGGACAAGGTAGCCCGAAAGAATGGGGAGCATAAGAAATAAAAAATAATCCTCCACTAGGGTTCACTAGAAAATCTAGATGTGTTGGCCTAGATGGTTTGGTCCCATGAGCTACCGTTTGTAAAATATAGCGTCTGCCAGCCTTATACTGACTCAAACTACACTATTTTACACGTTTGCAAACCATAGGACAACAAGAGAACCAAATGGATATGGATAAAACCATGATGGAATTTCATAGAGGGACCCAACATGGAGGTTTTGGATTTGACGAGACGTCTATAGGTGCCATAGAGTCTAATAAATCACTCGTCGAAGATATAACGTGTTTTGGTCTTAGGGCTCTTAAGGAACTACGCCTGGACAAGGTAGCCCAAAAGCATGGGGAGTGTAGGGAACAAAAAAAACCTTCGCTAGTGTTTACCTGGCCACCTCTATGTGTTAGCATAGTTGGTATGGTGCTAAGAGCTTCTGTTTGAAAAGTATTGTGTCTGATAGCCTTACACTGACTTAGACTACACTATTTCACGCGTTTGCAAACAATAGGACAACGAGATAACCAAATGGAGATGGAAAAAAATGCAAGATCATTTCATATAGGGATTCGACATGGAGTTTTTGAATCTAACAATACATCTCTAGGTGTCATGGAGTCCGAGAAATCACTTGTCGAAGATATAACTTGTTTTGGTCTCAAGGCTCTTAAGAGACTACACCTGAACGAGGTAGCCCGAAAGCATGGGGAGTGCAAGGAACAAAAAAAAATCCTCCACAAGCATTCACTAGGCCATTTGAATGTGTTGGCCCAGACCGTTCAGTCCCACGAGATGCTATTTAAAAAATATCGCATCTGACAGCCTTACACTGACTCACACTATAATATTTTGTGCATTTGCAAACAATATGACAACGAGATAACTGAATGGAGATGGAAACCGTGAGAGGATTTCATAGAGGTCCCTAATGTGGAGGTTTCAGATCTAATGAGAAATATCTAGGTGCCATGGAGTCTGAGAAATCTCCTGTTAAATATATAACATGTTTTGGTCTCAGGGCTTTTAAGGGACTACGCCCGGACAAGGTAGCCCGAAAGAACGAGGAGCGTAGGGAACCAAAACAAATCCTCCACTAGGTCCAAGTCTTGGTCATCTCTTTATGTAAATGCCTTGTCATCATGTAGTTTCTTGTAGCTACTTGGTGTGGAACTATATTGTAATGCATCATCCAAAGATAAGAGGTTTTATCATGTTGATCGTAAGACACTGAGGGGGCTAGATGCAATTAGTTTGGGATTAGATCATAGTAATAAAAAAATATGGACTGCTAAACATATTTATGAACCATAAAATCAATTATAAGCCCTAGCTTCTTGTGCTCTTGAAATTTATCTTTAGACTCCTTCATTTTTATGTAAGGTTTTGAGCATGAAATGGTTTATTTCATGTTGTGTCGGTTTCTTTTTTTTGCAGTTACATTACTATTTCTAATATGTCAATGACCTAGACTACAATGCTCAATTCTTTAGAAGTTGAAATAGATATGTAGAATAAAGCACTAACAACTCTTGAATATAAGTCTATATAAGGTGCGTAGAACATGAGCATCAATCTCTAAATTTCTTTGAAGTGGTATGCTATGCTAATATTAATAGCAGGAGAATGCTTTGCTGACTCTTCTTCAATTGAAATGCAATCCAATTCCTTCTAAACTTCCTATATCCAATCAATACAATTTTTCCATGTTAGTAGTGAAGAGATTCAAAATTTTGACCCCTGCATTACAACATTCTCATCTCTTCTTTCAAGGACACATAATTATTGCATCTTATTGGATGTTTGAGATCATTTCCTATGTATGTATTCATCTCATGATTCATTATATGAGAAAATATGAATAATTAAAGTTTCAATCCTCCATATCACACCAAAATGACCAGTCATATTGTAAGGAAACAAGTTACCAAGTTAATATAAATCCCATAAAAAGATGTCATATGTGGCCACCTACATCAAGCCATAAATTCCCTATCATGACCACAACAGCCAATAATTCATCTTCCCTCTACTTTTCTACTTCTACAGCTATCAAATACATAAATATATCTAGTAGTACATACATACTATAGTCACAAGTATGATTCCAAGCAACATGTATCCAAGCCTTTTTCTTTAAAATTGAGCTAGTGAGGCTCATAGCTGAATCACACACATCATGTTTTTTGTATTTGTCCAGGTTACTACTCCAGCTACCATCACAATTTGTGATCCTTGATGTGTTTTTATGCATTTGTTTTAAAGATAAAGGGGTATTTCCTTTCATCTCCCATTTCTATGATAGATATCAAGATAACTCTATAATTTATATAGTCTCAATTGATCATGTTGTTCATATTTGCAACAACTTTCATTGAACAACTGCAAAAATCTAACCTAAATAGTTAGAGTAGATTGATTAACAGGTGTTGGCCTTGTGTCAGCATGAATCTTGTGGAGTTTGATATACATAGTTGTGATGCAAACACTGCATGTAAAAGTTACCACTATCAGTTGATGCCATTTTCTCTTCCTATACCAAAAGTAACTCATTTCTCTGATAAAGATCCAATGCAAAACTTGGTAGGATTTTTGAGTTGGCCATATACATGGTATGTAAAAACATTAGGCTTATCTAAAAAAACTTTCAGCTAATGACATTTTGATGTTGTCATCTACATTGTGTTCAAAAACAGTAGCCCTCTCTTCAAAAATCGATAGATATTTAACATCAAAATAGATAAAGCAAAAACACCTCTCTGGAGATGGCATGCTTACTGTCCTACAATTCCTTAACCACTGTATATAAAACAAGTGAAACTAACATCATCTATTTAGGAGACCACTCATTGGATATCAAAATGGTAGTGACTATTGTATTTACTACTGGTTAGAGTAATAGACTAAATCAGCATTCTATTTCTCACATATCAAATGAATTTCTTACTTCAAAAAAAAAACTATGGGTGAATGCTCAATTAAAAAAGAAAGTACAATTCTAAATGAGTTTCAGGATCAATTATCAATACTTAATTGTAGTTTTTCTTGTCAGTTTGTTTCTTTTAGAACTTCCTGGTTTGATTTGTGAAGTTGAAGCAGCTGGGATTAATAAAAATAATCAACTTGGCATATTGTCCTTAAGATTATCCATGATTCTATCGACAACATTACATAGATATTCCATTCCAGTTAAATTGCAATCCTTCCACGCTTCCCATTTTTCCTTTTCTTCTGCTATTATCTTCTCTTTAAGTTTTTCCAGATATTTTTAGGTAATCAGAATTGACTCTTTATGACTTTTAGGAGGCATTTATTCTTGAATCATAGTGACATATTCACCGATTTTTTTCTTCACGATGTTCATTATCATCTAAAGTTGAAGAGTGAAAATTTATATGGCCTTCAGATTCTTTTTGGGCACAAACAACCTTTTGTAATATCTAAAAAATCCAGGATCTTCATTATGTGTTTGATTGAAGATATTCATTCTTTCAAAATGAACAATTGGAACATTGATGGTCTCCCCAACAAAACTAACTTCATAGTCTACATAGTTGCATCCTGTGGAAAAATCATTGAGGATAACTGAAAGGAATGATAAGAAGATTGTTCCAAGCCGCGATCTCAGATGATAATAGCACATCACATTAGATTTGCAGGCTCTCCTTTTTCTCCCACCCCACCTGAATAGTGCAGTCTGAGTCAGTGTAAGTTTTTCCATTGCCAAGCATCTGAATAACCTAAATCAGGTGGTTCAGAAATCCCACTAACTAATACTGGTGGCTCCAAATGACTAGTAAGTTAACTCCAACAAGACTAGTAGGTTAACTCCACACAACTAGTAGCAAGCTAACCAAACAAGTGTAGGGCTAACACAAGTGTAAGAATTATCCTAATAAATAAATAAAAGGATAAATAATAACCTGCACTAACAATAATAAAATTACAGAATATGAACATGGAAGATGAAGGTGGAAGCTTTTTTGGCACCACTAACCTACATAAACATGTTAGTAAAAAATTAAATAGAATTTTAAATCATACATAATTCAAACAAAATCATTTAAGTAAATATTCAAATTAAATTCTTGAAGAACATACCTTTGTAAATTCAATCTAATGAACTACATGGATCAACTCTAGTCTTGAAAATAGTGAGAATTGCTTCATGATCTGATTCACAAACCTTCCACAGATTCTTGTTTAATGGCCGACCTCGATATTTGATTAATTTAATAGTTTTTACAAGTACCAAATGTGAATAGTGAAGTATCTTTCGATGTACTGCATAGTCTTCAAACAACCATATGTTTGATATATTGATAAGATATCATCAAAGCCAAGTTCCTATGACTACCACTGACCAAGTTGGATACTCAAGGTATTCACCATCAATGACTGTGGAAGTCAATTTTTTTCCCCTCTACACAATGAAACAAGAAGTAGTTTGTTCCCTATTCATTAAATTCCGTCACAATAACTGCAAAAACGTTCCCTACATCACAAAGTAAAAATGTAAGTCAAATTTTAAAATACATTAAGAGTTAACCATTTAATATTTTAAAAATATAAACCATGGCATGTATATATATGTATACACCTTGTTGCACTAAATCAGAGACTTGGTCAAAGTCAGGTAATGTTGGCATTTGATTAGAAGACCTTGCAAGTTGTAATTCTCGTGGAACTTGATGTGTGTTCGAGTGGAATTAGACATCTACTAGTCCATTCATCCACCCACTATTGTGACTCACATTCATTCCACACAAAATCAATGCTTGATATATACAAACATGCCATACACTTAGTATAAATAGTCCAAGAATTTGTATCTGAACTACGGAATGAGTGCATATCACTTGATCCTACAATTGTCATACAATATTCAAAGTTTTCCAGATGTTGTTCCTATATCAACCAAAAATATCTATGAACTGTTGATCTCTCTTGAGATTTATGGCCCATATTCTTGACACACCAATCAACAATGTATTTTGCATCTATAAATTTAGCACCATCCTTGAACTTTAGCTCTTCTCTTGCAAGTGCTCTTTTCACACATGCTCCTGCACCATCACGCTCTCATTTTCCATGCCCTTCGTTAAAAAAAATCCATATATGTTATACATTTTTTTCTTTGTGCATCCTTGCTTAGCCAATAAAACATTCGTACATTCTTGAATTGTGATGTGCAGTTGTCTGACCAAATGAAATGTTGATCGAAACTAATGTTCCTCTCATTCAAGTTTGTATAAAACACCTGGAAACACCCTTGTACATATTCTTTAGAATTTTTTTGATCATCACTGATGTAGAAATGATACTCTCTTAATATTTTTTGATCTTGCTTAGTGCTTTATAGAGAGTGCATGAATGTTATATGCACAAAAATAACAACCTACACTGAGTTATAATATTGAGACTGAACCTCCATTTGTGGCTACAATGTGTAATTATCTGCAAATTCAACTATTGAAACAATAGTACCAAGTGAGAATGTGTCTTTTATTAACTTGAATTGTTCATCTAGCCATCGAGCTCTATGTGTGTGCCTTGCATACTCATAAAAATATTTCTCTCTGAATTTGACCATATATTCTGATATAGGTAATTGTTTTGTAACAAGCTCACACCTCTTAGATTCTTTTTCATATTTTAATTGATATGCCACTGATTTATATTTGGTGAAATCAACCAATTTTTTTCCTATTCAATATGTAATCTCCTCATGGATACAAATTTTTAGATTTGGCAAGCCACCACATAGATTGCACGTTCCATTCAAATATGCTTTGTTATAAAAAAATTGTTTAGTTGATTTTTTCACAAAATATTATCAAAATAAATGCCCTTGAAGATTTTGGTGGGACATTTAATCCAAACTCCTGCAACATGATGTCAATGTGCAAAACATGACGTATTTGACAAAAAATATCATAATGCATTGAAAATGCAACATGATGCCTGCAACAATAAGTGGTACGCGAGTGATTGATTTTCACATAAAAGGGTTTTCTCATTTCAAAGAATCTTTGGATAATGTTAATTTGTGGATTTTCATTCTTAAACTTAGAGAACAATTGTGTTTGATTCATATATAAGAAATGTTTTACACACGATTCACCATAACGAAAACCTATTCTTCTTTTTACTGTATCTCTTCTATTCGGTGACACCCTTGTGTTCTCATTCAAAAAATTTACAATTAATTTTTTTAGAATATTAGATGTATTCTTGTCTTTTCATGGAAGTCTGCTAGAGAAAACCCAATAGTCAGTGTTATTGACTGACTCATGATGTTTATGTCTCTCTATTGCTTTCATTAATGTTTTTCTATTTAGCTTCAAATCACTACTTGTTTTGTTAATCAAGCATTTATTAACTGTTTTATCACTTACTATACAATTAGTAAGTACACGCCATATAGCATTACTATCTTTCGTGCGTCTTTTTCCACCTACAGTTTGGTATGCTTTATGTATGTTTTTAACAATTGACAACATTTTTATCAACAAAATTAGATGTTCTTAACCCCTAGGGTCTTCATTATAGGTCTCATCTTAATTAATTTTATCAATGTAACAAATAATTGACATCTTTGTGTGTCATTTAAATTCTCAAAGTAATTATTCCAAATTCCACTAGGTTTTCTTCTCGCATTTCTTTTAAACATTTTTTTAGGCATTGGTTTTATAATGTTTTCATCAATTTCAATTAAGTGAATTGGTTTTCTTCACAAAATGGAAGGATGTGTTCTTAGAGGTGAATATTTGTTTACAAGGTTACTTTCTTCATTTAGTTTTTTCATACAAATTTCGGGGTTAACATTTGGATTCTCAGGTAAGGGTTCAACAATTGGATTCATATTTATTTCTTCATTCATACCAACATTATCATTCAATTCAATATCATTATTCATTACAAAATCATTATTCATTACAAAATCATTATTCTCTACATTTTCATTATGTATTTCATTCAAATTTTCTAATACATTAGCTACATTTGATATAGCAGATGTACCTTTCCTTGCATGATAGTTTTTGTGTTCTCTTCAAAAAATTTATTTTCATCTCTTCCAATTGCTCCGATATCTTGTTCTTGACTTTCCTCTTGTCCTTAGCTCAACTTTTTTTTGCCCATGGTTAGAAAAATCAGCTAGTGGGGTAGGGGACAAAATTAACTACTAAAAAATCATGCAAGAATGTAGATAAAATTACAGACCAAACAAAATGTATGTAAAATTCCCATGAAAGAGATGAAAGGGATGTTGGGGGGCCACAATATATAAACAAAGCATAATGCGCATGTGTTATTCTTTTTACCTTTTCCAGCACATGCCTCAAGGCTTGGGATCTGATTTGGATCCCCATCCCTGAGGCATGGAATTGTACAAACACAACAAACAACATGTTTTTGCAGGAAAATATAAAAATGCCACTTCCTCTATGATAAATCAAAATAAAACAATCTATCCATTTAAAAAAATTATACCATGATGTAGAGCAGAGTTTCTTCTTTCTAAAAATATAATTTTTCAAATTTTCTCAATATAAGGTTTCCATATTGTTTATTTTTTGAAGTTTAAATATGTCTATCTTTCATCATGTATCTTTGTTTGGGTCATAGAAATTGAAAAAAAATACTAGCACAAACTAGGCATAATTCTATACATATTCCAAAAAAAATATAATTTTTGCTATTTTTTGAGGTAGTTGGGGGGGCACGGTCGGAGCTCTGTTATTTTTCAAAACATTAAATTTATGTACTAGAAAAATCATAAATAAAAAAATACGCTTTAAAAAATCTAAAAACAATTCTAGCACAAACTAGATGCTCCTAGCTATCTTTCTACCAAAGGGTTTTCAAAAATACTCAATGGTGCTCAAAAAATGGTGGGGGGCACAAAAGTCACTCTATTATGTTTGTTAACAAAAACAAGAGCACTTTTTGGTATTTTAGTTGTTTGACCCACTTAAACTTATTCATTTTCAATAAAATTTTGTAGCTTAGAAACTAGACTCAAAATGCTACGATTCTTATTTCTACAACATCTTTCAATTTTGAGTGTCACTATTTTGAAAAACTTATACAAGTTGAAGTTTTTTATTTTTTAGAAAAATGTGTCCACTTAAGACCCCCTTTTGGCCCCCCAACTTGGTGCACTTACACATGGATACAACAAAGGTCACAATGACAACTTGTGTAATGTTTTTGTTTGTTTTATTTTGTTAGGGGGGAGGTCCCCATGGGGGGATGACCTCCAATTGTGACCATGGGCTATGTGTGTAATTATTTCCCTTGTATTTTATTTATTGTTGAGTATGTGATTTATTTGTGATGTAATTTATTTAATCATAGTTGATTAATGTGCTTTTATTAAGTAATTAAATTATGTTATTAAGTGATTTGGGGATGTGACAAATGGAGTCATTTATTAGAGTTGTTGGTCTTTTGGACTATGTGATTTTAATTGATTGTAAGTAACTTTGAGTGTTTTACACTCTACCTTACCTTGGAATTTCGGATTTGGGCTTAAGAGACATTTTTGGAGACTTGTGGGACAAGATAATCTTATCCCACACCTCTTAATTTAATATACCAATCCTACCTATGGATTTGGGGGTCAAAAATAGACCCCATTATGTGTTTTTAAAGACAAAAAGTGATATTTATTGCACTTTTCTTACATGGATTTTAATTTTGTCATTAGAGGGTGTGGGTTTGGATTGTGTGTGTAAGAGACTTGTTGTTTCTATCAACCACCAATTTATTGTGCATTGGAGTTGAATTTTGACTTGTGATGTGGAGTTGAGGATGAGTGATGTGGCATCCTACATGGAGCCACCTCACTCTCAATTTTTCTTTTTCTATTTATGCAAGTTTAATTGTTTGTTTGGGGGTTACTTCATTTCATTTGTGGTCTTGTAATTTTGGAGTTTGAGAGTTTTGGAGTGATTGTTGAGTTTGGAGCTTTTTGGAGTTGGATTGAGCTTGAAGGAGTTTGGAGGGTGATCCATTGATCAAGTTTTACCATAGAAAGGTAGGAACTACACCCTTGTTTTATTTTTTTTCTCATATATGTGTATATTTATATGTTGTTGAATGTTTTGGTATGTTTTTTGGGTTCTTGGGTAGAATGCCTAAGTATGGTGTAGGAGAAGGCTATGGAGATTTTATATGTAAGGAGGCATAAGAGTTTATTTCATGTTTTGGAGGAAGTTGGGTTGGGTGCCCCACCTTGGATAAGGGAATGCTTTCATTTATTACTTGGTTCTTTTTGAAGGAGACATAAGAGATTGTAGGGAGGCATAAGAGTTGTGTAGGGGTTTGAGATGTATATTAGAGGGTTTAAGGTGGGCACCTAATTTCCATCAGGAGGAATGAGTGATCTCCCCGTAGATCCTTGCTCCATTGGATTTGTATTTTCAAGCCTTGTGTATTTTATAAGTTCCATGTTGTGATTTTTTTCTTGTGTTGGAATGTGTCTTGAAATGGTTGTGATAATTTGTATTTTATGTTGAAGCATTTTGTTTTTTTATGAGTTGGATCCATATTTTATTGGATTTTGGTTGGGGCTTGAGGGCCAATGAGGAGGATAGATTCTTCTCCTCATTGGATTATTTGTTGGGTGGAGGGTGTTTCCTCTCCCCCATTTTTGTGTTTGTGATCAAGTAAACACATGTTGGAGCTCTTGTTGAAGATTTGGGATTTGGAGCACTTGTAGAAGACTAAGAAATCCTTCTTTGTGAGAAAGCTCTTTTTGTAATTCCCACTTAGGTGGAAGACTAGTAGTATTGTATTTGAAAGAAAAATTGTATTATATATTTTGATCATTGAGTTGTAATAAATTGTTGAAAAGGAAACTCTTTGCATTGTAAGAGAATGAGTCATGCTCAAAAGAAAAAGGAAAGTTCATTTTTATTATAAGTGTTTGTATTTTTGTAAAACTTAAGGAAGAACTTAGAAGTGTTAAACATTAATAATGTATTTTTAGCAAATTCGAATGTGGAATAAAGTTGTTTGTAGTAACTTGAACAAATGGTTGTAGTAGAAATGGAAATATGTAATAAAATTTGAAGTACGTTATTGTGTTGAAAAATTGCATTTACTGTGGGAAGGAAAACAATAATATTAGGAATGGGTTAAGCTTATTTCTTACTCTTGAACTTGAAAGATTTTTTTTGAAAGAAAATAAAAATGTTCTTGTTGTTGTGTTCCTTGTTACTATAGAAATAGAAAATCTTTAAATGTCATAATTTCAAGCATGGAATGAATAAATGGTTAGACCCTTCGATGAGAGACTTTAGGAATATAAACTCAAGCTAAGGATAATATTTAAAACACTATTAAAACTTATTTTTTGAAAATTTACAGAAATGAAGGCTTCTGTTTTTGAATAACATGACTGCTGCCATGTGCAGAGCAGTGGTCTTTGAAACAATGCTCAGATAAGGCAAAGGTTTTTGAATCGTCACCCATGGTAGGGTGATGGTACCAAGATTGTTAGCCTGCTTTGGGTGGTGGTTTCATCTCTAACAGTGTTAAAATAAAAAAAATCATGACTGGGAAATTTAAACTTGGTTTAATTAAAAATTTAATCTTGCATATTTGAAGAGAAAATCACCAGCAAGCCATAAGGGCGTGAATTCATTGTTTCAAACATGTAAATTTTGAAATGGCCATTTAAATGTATGGTGTCTCTTGGATTAAACAAAAAAGGGTTTTACCCAAGTAGAATACAAAAACAAATAAATAACTAAGTAAACATTCCAGATTTAGGGAAGAATCCCTACAATCCACTACTAGAAAATAATACAATAATAAATCCATAATCCAATCTAAACCAAGCTTGATTTTTTTGAATTCATCCATGGTTCTTCCTTCCTTGCTCACATGACTTCCATTTCTCCAACCTGCAAATTAAACAAAATAAAAGTGATCAAATGAAGAGGCTAGGGCAAAGAAAAATGTTTTATAAGATTTCATAAGGGTAGTTAGGGTTAGTCTGGAACCCTAAGATCTAGTGGCCATAATTGATTTGATCCAAGGGTTGAAAATTAACCCTACAATCATTAGGTATAAATAAATACTATGGGTCTTTACATAATTTAAGGGTATGTGTAAATGGGTGAATGGGGCCATTTAATACCCTTGTATGTTAAGTCATTTATTTAGTTCCTAGTATGTCTTAGTAATTATTTAAATGGACTTTAAGGAAAATAATTTAAGAGAACTAAGGTAACTAAGGACAGAGGTTTAATAAATATGGGTTTAAAGCTTAATTTAAGAGGGAAAAAACATTTAACTAGGTAAATTAATTTATGGCACCTTCATAGTGGATTGTAATTAATTTGACCTTAGAAATGAATTAAGAATATTTAATTATTTTAACTTAGACCTGGTCGATCCTTTGTATTGTAGTAAATGTTGGCAGGGATTAATTAAATGTATATTAGGATTTGACACCTTTATAACTTAAAACAAAAAATAAATTGCCGCAACCTTTTAGATAATTGTTTAAGGATTAATGTGGTTTTAGAACGTCAATTTTGTGGGTATTACATAAGACTCTGCCTCTTATCTTGTACTCAGCTCGAGGGGACCAGTCAATGGTACTCATTTAATCTGTTCAAACATACACTTTTTACTAATTTCTTCCCTTAGGGTTGGTTAGTGCAAGGTTCACAACATAACACATAAATACATTACTAACACGATGGTGATTAATGCACATTAACCATATCATCTTACGCATGGTATATATACAGGGTATATCACAATAATCATTTTCATGGGTTACACTACATCATGTTTTCACATAATGCACCCAAAGTGAAAGCACTATACAATATGGGTCATACATTCAACATCTACCCCTAAATCACGACATGAACCATCACATATTACATGAATTATACGTATGATGAACACAATGACTAACATTACAACATATATTCAATTGCAATACAAAATCATGATGCACATGATTCATCACAACATGGTGGTGACATCACGATACAATCCAATTCACTATACACCAAAGTGTTTTTATACAACCTATCAACACACCTACATATAAAAGAATAACAAGACACTCCAACACTCCATAACTTGAAATAAGATTATTTTCACACACAACAAAGTGATACATCACCTGTGGACTCCTCATTGAATCCAAAAAGAAGAAGAGTGAATACTATCATTATAAGCACATCATCATGATAACAAATATGCACTAAGTGACATGCACAACATGTACGTTCATAATATCACAGTTACAACAATGGTCACATCACAACATATATCACATTAATCTTCCCATATCCATTACCACCATACAATATCATCTCAACTCCAATCTATCCTAGAGGTTTGAGAGCATGAACCTCTTCTCTAATACCATATGTAATGACCACAATTTCAACACCAAATTACAACAAAACAGTTTGTGGAATAATTTTTTTTGCATTTTCATTTCTCATAACACGACACCACATGGGCTCAAATAGAAAAATTCAACATCACATAAAACACTTATATAATCATGAACCCACATAGACAACATGATAACATAGGGTACACATAAATGTCTTACTCAAATGACGTAAACCAAGACAATGACCCAACTACGGTAAGACACACATGATAGGAATACTCCACAACATGGCATTTTTATTGTTTACATATTTATTACATTTATTTTTCCATTATATAACGTTATAGGTTTCCAGTGAACTAAACTGGTAAGGGTGTAAAATTTCCTTTTCCAAAACTTCAAATACTTTATTTTGGAATAACATTAGGCTTTAAAAGAGAATGCACTGTTGGTTCCTTTCTTAATTTCCATTAATCATCCAAAGCTCATTTGTTAGTTAAATTCATTTTAAATGCCTACGAGACTACCAAAATTCATTCTTATGTTAAAGGTTTGTTTCTCAAAATATGTTTGACTAGCGTTAAATTTTATCCTCGTTACGAAAAGAAACTAATAAGATGTTAAGGTTCTGCTTTTGGAGACGTATATTCAATGTTTAAATTTTACCTTTGCTAGACAAGGGGAAATATCGTGAGTTCAAGGAAGGAATTATTAGGATTTAAGGGTGATTTAGATTCTAGATACCTCTTCCCATAAACATCCTTCCATCATAGTACCCTATTTTTCATGTTACAGTTTATTATAATTCAACGGTTAGTTTAAGTTGATTTAACATTTACACGTCATATTTTTTTGTTATATAAGATTTTTTGTTGGCTCAAATGCTTGATTTCTCTAAGAAAAATTCATATTATTATTATTAATTTTTTCTTAACAAGAGAATGCTATTATGTTGGTAGAGCTTTGTTATAATCTTAGCACATGAACATTGAAAACATAATAATAAACACCAATACTATATTTATTCGGGATATCAAATAAGTGAGAGATTAAAATTATTTATATAAGGATTTTCACCCTACAATGATGGAGTCAAATCCTATCAACAACTCATCTAATATCTCCCAGATTCTATCTTCTAATCCCCATTCATCCTTAGTAAAACCCTTTATTATCTCATTCACAAAATTATCTACATGAGTGATTACATAAATCACATATATAATTTAACTATTACAATATTATATTATCATTTAGATAATATAATTCTAGTCATACCAAATTAATGTTCATACTACTAATTGATTTCCTAACATTCACCCCCTTAGTGTGAACATGGGGCAAAGTGGAACTAAAAATACGACTATTACAAAGTTCTGTAATCGCTATCTAGATCTTGATGCATACGATCTCCTACATACGAGATCTTATCCTGCTTTCACTTCCAATGAACATCTTCACCGATTGACCATACTTCCAACAAATTCTATCAGTTAGAGGATCTCTGTAGTCAAGCTTCCCTTCTGTAAAAAAATTCTTACAGTTTCACACCTTCCATGCCATATTACAACACGTTCAAGATTTTACATTAGGAAAGCTCACACAGGCGAACATGCACACACTTATGTTCTTATTATGCATATCAGACAAAACTCACAACTGAAAAGGTAGTCACCATAGAAAAATGTGGCCCCATCGTTGGTGACTGACGAGAGGCATTGATCACCTCCTTCCTCAGTTGTCTCCTCCCTCCATCAAAATGATTCTAATTCAGTTGGATTTGATCATGAAGCTCAGAAAAACCCTTAGAAGTTGAACATCACATATAAGCAAAAATGCATCCCGAAGAAATGTGGGAATTGTTTTCTAATTTTCACAATATTTTGATTTGGACTTTTTATCACAACAGAAATTGATAATAATAATTATATAAAAAATGTTGACTTCATAAATAAAAAGTAATATTTAATTAATTTTTACAATAATACTAAAAATATTTCACACATGAAACTAAACTTTAGAAGGTACAACATAAAAAAAAAATAAAAAAAAAATACATATGCCTAAACTCATACTTATCCAAATATTAAACTAACACATGGATCCCACATATAAACTAATGACTTTGTGATAAATTTTATTTTTAAATATTTATTAAAAAATGTGACACATACTCTCAAAGAACTTTAAACTATGTAAAGATTCAAAATAAAAATAACAAAAAAATAAATAATAAATAAATATCTTTGACTAACTCTAATATATTGAAAGCCATTAATTTGACTTCTAAAACTACTTAAACTAGCAATCATATGTGAAATGTACGATGGAAAAACTGAAGAGGATATTTTGAAGGAGTCAAATGAGAGAGAGAGAGAGAGAAACAATAGGATAGGAAGAAGGGTGGAGAAGAAGGGGTTAGAGGTAAAATAAGTGAAAGGGTGACAAAAATGGAAGAGAAATAAGTTGAGAGTTTACTGTCCAAAAACAACAGGACAAACTTGTCAAAGTGAAACTGTTAGATTATTACGTGTTTACTTCTAAATCTGTGCAAAAAGGTCATCTTGAAGTTCAACTCGTTTTAATGTATGTTTACAGAGTTCTGTAACAAGTCCTATTTGACCTAGGATGCTCAAAGGAGTTGCCCTGTCAGATGCATCGACCCCCATGTACTTCAGAATGACCTGGAATAATTCTACTATACGACTTGTAAGCTCACTATTGATTCTTAAAAGTGATGTTGGAATTAGTTCCTGTCAGCAATGCTAGAAAAATTATTTAGCAAAATGAATGTATATGATGTTGAATATTGGAGGCATATTCAATCTCTAAAAATGCTAAAACAAACAATAAACATCTCTGAAAAAAACTTTAAAAGATGACAACGATGAATGAGGATTTTAATCTACACAGGATCATTTATCCATTTCAAATACATCCTTGTGTGATTTTCAGTATAGCAAAAACACTCAAACTAAAAAATTTCAAAAACATGTGATTTAATAATCTATTACAATAAATGAGAAAATTGAGGATTTATTTGTGAGCGTGTGTACAACAGTTTTTCCATTAAAATAAACATTTTCACCTGCTGTAACACGTCCCCTAAGCCATAAAATGTAGGAAAACATACCCTTTAAAAGAAAAGCATGTCCTCCAAAGTGAATTTATAACGACTTTGTGGGGCTATAGACCTCTTTGAGGAAAACCCACATTTTCCACTGGACTGCATTTACTTTTGTATGGATCTAATGAATCCTTCAACCTAATAGAAAGCAAGATGCATAAATCGTTGGTGCTAAAACAACCTAAAAATGCTATAGTTAAGTGGATATAACTTCAACAAGAATGAAATAAAAAAAATATTGTGTGTTTCATGCCACTTATGAAACTGAGTGATTTTAAAAAAGAGTTGATATAATGTCTTTGATAGTCTAACCGAATTGGAAAATAAAATTGTATACACATTCTGCAACTGGTAGTATGCTTATAAAATTTCAGGATAATCAAAATGGAAACCTTATAAGGCACATCAACATATATTGTTACCTGAAACCTTTCTTGAATAGGGATAACTCCAGCCAGCACCGGCAACAAAGACATTGATCGTGTCCTTGGTGTTTTGTTCAAACATGAAAAACAACTAGGGACCATGAAACAAAGTTATCTCCTTTAAATTTGTTGAATATATTGCTTCAACTTCCTTATAACGAGCTAAAACAGAGATTATTTTATTTTTGCATTTTTTACGGATGGGGATTGGCCAATTAAATGTTTCACATAAGTAGATATTTCCCTTTCAATAAACATGTTAGTCAGTTTACAATGATGGAGAGGATATTAAATTTAATTAGTTAGCTCACGACTAGCCACTAGGTTTATGTACATCAGATTGTTCATCCTCATCAAGTCCAATGTCAATTGCATCAATGGCAGATCTAGTATCTATGTCACTACCATCCTTTGTTTTCTCTGAAAAATGAAAATCCCTGATAAGTTACTTGACTACTTTGATCAACTATATTTTTATCAAGTAAATTTCATTTGGCACAAGTCCTTAATTTATTTCTCTTTTCTCATCCAAGAGAAAAAAAGTTCATTTAAATGCATTAAACATCAATAGGCACAAATTATTGTTAAGATAAGTGTCATGCTGATTATTTTATATGAGAATCAAAATGTGAAAAGTAGAATAAGAATTCAGATTATAGATTTGACAGAAACAACAACACCTTCGAAAATTCAATAATAATTTCAATAACCAATACTTGTAAAATACACCAAATTTGTCTCCTTATCATACAGTACCTAGCATGTGTAAATAACAAGTTATTGCAGGTAAATACAATGTTGTGTCTGGAATTTTTTTGACTTGATCAGAATTAAATTAATGAACTACTTAATAGTTAACAGCGAAGATTTGAAATACAATTGAAAGCACCTAGAAAAGCTAAGAGGTCAGCATGTCTCCTTTAAACTATTTTTCCTACTAAAGATGGTTAACAGAAAAATCCTTAAGAACTAGGAAGATTTTATAAGAATAACCAAAGTTGGCAAATATTTCCAAGACATAGAATATGAAAAGCAATATTTTAGGGTAATATTTGGAAAAGGCGAACCCAGTACTCGAATACTGGTAAATTGGTGATAATAAGAATTATATACATGTTATATACGAAAGACTGGCTAATGTGTTTCGAGGAATTTTACAAATTGGAAGAAAAAATTAACATACCCGAAAAATTAGTAAAATTTCAAGGAAGATACCATAAAATTGGCCCTGACTCTTAATTGTGCAGCTAAGCAAAAGACATGCTAGATAAAATTTCTAGGTTTTGACTTTGTGCTGGTGAGGCTTAGAGCTCAAATGTTGCCTCATACTTATTATGTTGGCAATCTACTCCCTGGTAATCTTCACCTGAGGCTTGTAATCGTCCTCCTCGTCATAGACTGCCGCCTCATCCTCACCATAGACTACATCTAAACATGATTTGTGAGGGCAGATAAAGTAAAAAAAATTCATTTGAATTCATTTTTTTATGTTAAAGGCATTTAGGGTTTCTTTAAACAACCTTCACAGAGCCTCCATAGAACCTTCACAATGGCGAAAGTGAAAAAGGAACCTTTTGCAACCTGCTTGGACTCCAAAACGAATTCGAACACAAGCCTCAAACGTGTAGAAATTTACAAAATCATCGATGGTTATATTATATGTGAATAATGGAATAGATAGAACAACTAGTCTAATAATAAAAAATAAGTACGTAGACTATGCTAACATTCCCCCCCTTATTACATTATTCTTGCAAATGTGACCCCTGAAAAGTTCAAATTTCACTTTTCCAAGAGATTTTGTGAGAATGTCAGCTACTTGTGCTTCCGTAGGACAGTACTGGAGCTGAATGTGATGGTTCAAGACATGCTCTCGAATGAAATGGTAGTCAATTTCAATATGCTTTGTTCGTTCATGAAAGACTAGATTTTGCACGAGCTTCAACACACTCTGATTGTCGCAATAGAGAATAGGTGACTATTTTTCAGGAATTCCCAGGTCATCCAAAATGTGACGTAACCATATCACTTCGCACACATCTCCTCGTGCGGCAATATTCTACCTCTGTGGATGAGATAGAAACAACATTCTGCTTCTTGCTTATCCATGAGATAGGTCCAGATCCAAGATGAAATATGTATCCTGTAGTTGACTTCCTGTCATCAACAGATCTGGCGTGGTCCAAGTCGACGTATCCCTGTAAGAAGAATTGATCATTCTTCTTATATTCCAGACCATAATCAGTTGTTCCTCAGACATATCTCAAAACATGCTTTGCTGCATTCCAGTGACATTTCTTCGGCTCCTGCATGAACCTGGAAAGATAGCTGACAGCATAGCATAGATCTGGTCTGGTATATGTCAAATAGATGAGCCCTCCAACAAATTTCCTGTAGAGAGTAGCATCTACTTGAGGTGAGTCCTGGAATCTTGAAAGTTGCAAGCCTTTCTCCATGGGAGTGGATATAGGTTTACAGTCAGACATTCTATACTTTTCTAGGAGTGTCTTGGCATACTTTTTTTGGGAGACAAAAATGTGATGCTCCTTTTGCCATATCTCCAAGCCAAGACAGTAATGTAGTAGCCCCAAATCTGTCATGTCGAAGGTTCTTTTGAGATCATTCTTTACAATATCAACCTGATCTTCTGAACTTCCAGTGATCACAAGATCATCTACATACACAACAAGAATGACAATTTCTTTGCCTACCTTCTTTATATACAAATTGGAATCTGAGGGGCTACGAGTGAACCCATGCTGCAAAAGGTGATCATTGATCTTGATATACCATGCCCTTGGAGCTTGTTTCAGTCCATACAGTGATTTGATGAGATGACATACCTTCTTAGGATGCTCTTCATCAACAAATCCTTCAGGTTGGGTCATGTATACTTCTTCTTTCAGATCACCATTTAGGAAAGCACTCTTGACATCCATCTGCTGAAGTCTCCATCCTTTCTGTGCTGCAAGTGTGCAAACTACTCTGATGGTCTTCATCTTCACAGTGGGTGCAAAGGTTTCTTCATAGTCGATGCCCTCTTTCTGAGCATATCCTTTTGCTACAAGTCATGCTTTATGTTTGTCGATGGATCCATCTGCCTTATATTTTGTCTTGAAAACCCATTTGCAGCCTATGGGTTTCTTTCTTGTAGGCAGATCGACAAGTTCCCATGTCTGATTTTTCTTGAGTGAGTCAATTTCTATATCCATGGCTTCCTTCCACTAAGGTTGACTGAGTGCTTCACGAACATTTTCTGGCTCAGAGCTATTAATCAGTGAACTCATGAGTGCAAAGTTTACCTCATTTCTTGTTTGACTCCTTGTTTTGACTTTGGATGATGTATTTGGGAGTTGTTGCAAATGTGAGTCCTTGATGGTGCTTTGTACCCACTTCAGGATGAGAACTTGGCTACTTTTGAGAAGAACTTTGTCGTTGCCATGTTGATTGATGTGGAGTCACATTCTCCAGTTCTCCAAGGTCAACAAATATATCTCCTGGAGCATTTATTTTCTCTGAGTAGTCTCCTTTGGCTCATCATTTGATTCAGAGACTAGTCGGTGAGAGGTGGTTGGAAGTGGATCTTCTGTTGATACTATTGAGTCAAAGGATGACTCATCACAAACCACATCCTGACTCTCATATATTTTCTTTGTCTCAGGATCCATTAAATGATATGCCTTCGAGGTAGTGTTATAGCCAAGTAGGATGCATGGGAGTGTCTTTGGCTGAACCTTCTTTCTCTTTCTGAGTTGGGACATGCATGTATGTTGTGCAACCAAATACTCACAAATTTGAAATTGATGGCTTTTCTCCACTCCATACCTCTTCTGGCATTTTATTTTGTAGAATCTTTGTTGGTGCCCTATTGAGAAGATATACAACTGTCTGTACTACTTCAGCCCAATAGCATTCCTCTAGCTTTGTTGTTGTTAGCATGCAGCGAGCCATCTCCATCACTGTGCGATTGTGATGCTCAACAATGCCATTTTGCTGGGGTGTGTAGGGAGCAAGTCAGGTTCTGCTTAACACCATGTTGGTTCAGGAAGGCCAAGAACTTCTTTGATGTAAATTCCCCCCCTCGATCTGAGTGAAGTAGAAGAAGTGGTTGTCCAGTCTCTTTCACAACACGATGATAGAAGTTCTGGAAATGTTGAAGAGCCTCACTTTTCTTCTTCAGGAAATATACCCACATCTTGCGAGAGTGGTCATCCATGAATAGTTGGAAGTACTTGTATCCTGAAAATGAAGTAGGCAATGGGCCATTCAGATCAGTATGAACTACCTCCAGATGCTTCTTGGCATGGAAGGTGCTCGCCTGAAACGGATCTCTGTGTTGTTTTCCTGCAAGACAGCCAGGGAAAATAGGCAAGGAACTGGACAATTTGGGTAGTCCATGGACCATTTCTTTTGAACTCATCTGGTGCAATGAACTAACTGACAAGTGTCCATATCTAAAATGCCATAGGGCAGTTGATTCTATTGTAGAAGCAGATAAAGCTACTGCAGAAGATGAAACAGTATCTAAAGAAAATAACTTATCTTTTACAAATGCTTTAGCAAGAACCATACCTTTTCTGGAGATTAAGCATTATTTAATGCCATTTTGGAACAAGAAATTCTACCTTAAGGTGATGATTCAAGAGCTGAGTAACTGACAAGAGGTTGCTAGTCAAGCCAGGAACATATAGTACCTTTGTAAGTGTACATTTTTGTGGTCCCAGAGGAATGGTGACATTTCCTATTCCTTCTGCAACATACTCTTTGTCATCCACTATCTGAACTTGATCTCCAGTTGGTTCTTTGTGTAGTGAATCAAACAGCTTCTTGTCACCTGACATATGCTTGCTTGCACCAGAGTCTATCAACCAGACTTTCTTCATGGGCTGAGAAGTTTGAGAGACGAGTACAAGGTTCTTACCACAATGGGCTCCTTCTGATGTCTCCTCATCAGATTCATCATCTTCTTGGGCTGCGAGATGTCCCTTGTGCTTTCTCCAGCGGGGACATCATTTGGAATTTTGAAAATCTTCATGCCCTGATGTGCTTGTTTGACTTGAAGACCCTTGTTTCAAGCTATTGTACCAGTAGTGATCAGTGTCGTGAGTGTTGGTTCTGTAAATGTGACACCACCTCTTTGACTTTTGATCTTTCTGTTGTTGTTTTGGTTGCGCTTGATTTGGCTTCTCTAGGGGACCCTTCTGATTCTTCTGGCCATGGTATGGCTTTGAGAACAAGGCTTTATCCTGAGACTCCTCATGGGATGAAGTGATGGCCTCTTCCTGCTGTAGCAAATTCACAAGCTCTTCGAATGTCACTATTTGTTTAGACACATTCAGTGTCATAACGAACACTCAGAATTGAGAAGGGAGTGCTCTCAAGGTGATTGCGATGAGAAGTTTATCATCCACCATTTTACTGAGCACTAATAACTCTGATCTCAGCTCAGCCACGCGACGTAAGAACTCCTCCACTTTCTCATCTGACCCCATAGAGAGGGTGTGCAACTTTGACTGAAGATGAAGAATCTTCATCTGATTTTTGGCTTCATAAATTGTTGCCAACTTGTCCCAGGCCTCCTTTGGTTTCTCCGCATTCTGAACATGCGGTTGCACATCATCACTAATACTGAGCATTATCAGCATCAAGGCTTTGGCACTAGCCATCTCATACTTTATTAATTCATCAGGGGCTGTGGGAGCAGACACAGACCCTATGAAAATGCCCCATAATCCTTCAAACTGAAGGATTGTCCACATTTTTGTTTTCCAGGCCATAAAATTGGGCCATTTGAGCAATTGAGCATCAGAAAGAAGCAACTTCGGAGTAGACATCGTAATAAAAAAAAATTATTTATTTATTTCAAGAGTTATTACAACTTTGACTCACTGATGAGAATTACTGGCTCGTAGATGCTCACAATATTCACGTGCTGTGAGATGACGACACTTTGTGGGGCATTCTTCTTCATCACCACAGTTGGCATCGTACCTAGTTTCTAATTCTTCCTGTACTCACTTTACTTGGCAGCTGACGTCGAAAAGGAAATATTCAAGAAGTCCTTCTCAAACTAGCTTGTCGAAGGCTAGATTTCCAGTGTTCTAAAGCTCGTTGAGCAATGCAAAGTAGAACCCAGAGCTCTCAGGAGCTTCTTCATGGTGTTCTCTAGCTTGCGAGTTGATGTTCTAGCTTTCGACAGTGGCGACCATGTTATTGACGCTCTCAATCGAGTTGTCTACACTCAAAATTCGGTGTAGTGTTGTATGATCTGCTTCTTGTCCTTCATTGTCTTGGTGGAGAGGCTATGAGAGAGATGCTTCTTTGCAAAGAAATATAAATTTTTTTATTTAGCCAGACATTGTGTTCCACGTCCTTGTAATCACAAGCTACTTCACATAGCAACAAAAAATTTCCTTCTCCTTTCCAAGATGCTTAGGAAACCAGGTGAATCATACTTTCCACGCAGGTGATCATTTCATTAATTTCCTCCATGCAACAAGGAATGGACTGTTTCACATTTCAGCGCAATTCTAAATTCTTCTCAGCATGCACATGTAAAAGGCAAAAAAAAACAGTCTTTTTTTTCTCAGTTATATGTATTAGAGATGCTGTCTTCCTCACGACCAATTTTAGTACTTCCATGCAAAAAAGAAAAAAAACAAACAGGCACGTTTTTTCCACTTTCTTTTCTTGCATAGGTTTCTTTTTCTCCTTTCCACGTAGATTTTCCATTCAGAACCACTTGGTGTTTTCTTCTATGCACAGCTCCACACATCAAAGGATTCTCTCCATTCAAGATGGACACTTCCATGTATAACTCCACGCAAAATGAAGATATCATATTAAAATTCTCACAGGTTGCAAATTTCTCTCAAATAGCTCTCCATGTAATTTCCACGCAGGTAAAAGATCATCAAGCTCTCCTTTCTGCAGAAGGCTGAAGGCTCCACTCTCACCACGTAATAGAATAATTTGTCTCTGCTTCACAGGCTTTGAAGATCTCCTTGCACTTTTCTTGAAAATGCAGATTCTTCACGCACCAACACACACAGGCCAGAAATTAGAGATGCCTCTGATACCAAAATGTGAGGCAGAAACAGAGGAGAGAGAATAGAGATTGATATATCTTTATTATTCTATTGAACAAAGAACCCACGTACATTATTTATAGGTACTAGGAATAAACAAGACTCCCCTAAATGGATGGAGAAGTTACAAATAAGAAGGAAGAGAATAATGGAATAGATAGAACAACTAGTCTAATAATAAAAAACAAGTACGTAGACTATGCTAAGAATTAACTTGCTTTTCATGCAAAGACCATACCATTGGTTGCACGCACTGCAAGTTTAGAATCAGGTCGTTGGAATGCAATTTGGGCAAGAAAAACCCTGTTTTCACCATTGCAGAAGTCTGGAGAAGAAATAGCATGCATCCAGCCAACTATCTCCACCAAGCAGAGAGAAAAATAGAAAACATCCTAAACAATCTATTAACATTCCTGAAATATTGTTTTCCGTTGGATTTCACTGCATCCGGGAGGAGGAGTGTGAGTGGTTCGATCTCTGACTATTGTCAGAACCAGCAGGTCCAAGCTCACTACAAGAACGCCTTCCGCGTGAAAATGAAAAACCCACGTTTTTGAAGAAAACACATAGTTGTCAAACTTAAAATAACTTTTAAATTGATACAATTTAACATATTTAAGAACTGATTTATTATAGACTTAAAATACTTTATTGACCACTGCTGAATTTGATTGTAATTTATGAAAAAAACAAACTAAACCTAATATTATACTATAGCATATGGAATTGGAATAGTGCATGCTCGACAGACAATGATCATAGATCAAATGGTAAGTCATGTGGTAGATGTGGAGATCTGATGTTGGTCGTATCCACCCCTACAAATTCTGGTAGATCTAGGAAAGTAATGAAGCTCACGCATGACTTTGTTGCAAACTCAAAATCTGGTACATGGGTCTGAAGGCTATTAGCTTTTCTAAGCAGAATTTGTTAATCAGAATTGAACATGAAAATTCCACAGAGGATGCTATCAAATTCGGAACATTGATTGGTACGAGATGACAGACAATGTTAGCATATGAAATGAATGAAGATTCTTGTCTTCCTCGTTTAATAGTCTGAATATTGTCTGTGGAAAACACATGAATGCAATCGTATCACTGTGAAGATGGGTATCTAAGAAACGAATGTACCATCTAAACAACACTGAACGTCTTTTCTGTGCACGTTGGAATGGATCGAACCAATCACTTTCCTCCTTTCATCAACGCATGAAAACGTTTGAGCATATGAATGGGTATATTGGAGAAATCTATTACAGGTAGAAAATTGATATGGCTCTGATACCAAATATTATTTTGGTAGAGCTTTGCTATAATCTCAGCATATGAACATTGAAAACATAATAATAAAACACTGATATTTTATTTATTCGGGATATCAAATAAGTGAGATATTACAATTATTTATATAAGGATTTTCTCCCTACGAGTAAGATCCTATCAACTACTCATCTAATCTCTCCAAGATTCTATCTTCTAATCCCTATTCATCCTCACTCAAATCCTTTATTATCTCACTCACAATATTATCTACGTGAGTGATTACACTCACATATATAATTTAACTATTACAATATTATATTATCATTTAGATAATATAATTCTAGTCATACAAAATTAATGTTTATCTACTACTAATTGATTTCCTAACAAATGCCTAAATCAACTAGGAAGACTTCAAGCATAACTTTATGCTTAAATAAATATCTTATTTACTCTTGCTTCCCATTGCTCTTACATGGTTAATTTGGACTCTTATTGGCATTGTTTTTAGAACAAATGTAATTCAAATGACAAATAATTTACACTTAGGGATTGATGACTACAAGGAGTGGTGACCCTTTACCTAACAACTCATTTCATCACTCTTAAAAACCCAAGTATCAAAGCATATAACAAGACAACCCAACTATATGCTTTTTAGATTTCTTCCAAGGAACTACTTAAATCGTTTAGTCAAAATTTATAAGAGCTTATTTAAATGATAACCTTAAGGGAGGTCTCACAAGCTATTAACTTCAAAATAATTCATTAATGGGGAAAACTACACCCTATGAGAAAGTACATGTTAATCTTGTACTAAGGGTCACGATTATATACGAGGGACAAAGGGAGTTCAAATACAAATGTCATATAATTTTATGCTTTTCAAAATCCTTCTAAGGTAATATTTACAATCATTGGTAACAATACATCATAGCTCCTTTGTTCATTAGCATCATAAGAGGTCACTCGATGTATTACATTCATTTCTACTTGAGGGTTTCCACACCCTACCATATGTCAAAATTAGAGTAATCAAATGTCCCTATCTTGTAAAGACTTCATGCCATTTGGGGTACTCCAGGACTACAATTTCTCACTTTCATTTAACACTTATCTAATAAGGGGTTCCATATGTTGAGTTTAATTTCAGTTGCACTCTTGAATCTACACTTGACTATAGATCACTTTAGGCTGTGAATACATATTTATCACATTAAACCATTCGTAAGGGACAAAGGTGTAAAATTGTTACTAGCCAAGGTGACACATTTATCTATAAGGAACGAAAGATATTATTAACATGAGTTTAATGCATCAGTACACTAATGCACAAACTCCATTCATGTCATCAGGATCATACGAAGGGTTCATTCAATGTTGAGGGCATCTCAAACCATCTTCTTAAGAATATGGTTGAGCACTAGGACACCAAGGTTCAATGTGAACATAGTACTCTAACTTGTACATGAAGATGAGTCGACCTATGACACCAAGAAGTGTCAGTCCTATTTACCCTTTGAATGGCAAGGTTACTCAGCTGATCTTTTTCTTCATGCAAGGATAATTAAGCTATGCAAAAGGTCTTTGAAGAATTTTCTTAAGTGTAGGACAAGATGTCTAATTGTGAGGATGAAAAGTATTTCTTAAGACATTAGGGTTTTTTAAACCTAGATGTGGCATGATTGAGAAGGAGAGTATGAAAAAGGTTGAATACTCACTACATTTATATGGTTTAAGAATGATAAGTTACTTCCAAACATTTTGATTTTATGTATGAACCACAATAACTATTAGGTAGGTGATTGTTTCAATCATCTAAACCATGAGATCCATATTTAAATTAAAATGGGCTTAACACCTATGAAGTGAACAGTATGCTTTTTACCCATTTACAAAATTCAACTATCTTCCTTTTTTATCTAGCTAACATAGTTTTTCCTACATTAATTATGTGTCACTCCTACTAGTGTTATAAGGTTAGCTTTAACAAAAGGTAGATACAAACAACATATATTTTCATGTACAATGCTTGAAATATGTAAGATTCCAAGAGGAACAATATTATTCAACACACTACTTTTTACAATGCAATTCTCTTTAATTCACTTTCATTTAGCATTCATAATTTATATCAATATCCAATATCTTATTTCCATATCAATGATTACAACATTTCACACTCTATTCCTTCTTGTTCAGAGTACCTATAACCAACGTTGCATTAGTCCTAGGACTGAGTATGGAAATATCCTACACTCAAGCATAAATCCACACATTCATCATTTTAATATTTTCAATTAGAGAGAGAGAGAGAGAGAGAGAGAGAGAGAGAGAGAGGGAGAAGAAGACAAAGTTCATTTCTCATACATTCACACTTTCAAATTTAGTTGCACTTAATATTTTGGTACTAGAGAGAGAGAGTAAGGATGAGAGATAAAGTGAAGAGACAATTTATTTCCCATTCACAATGGCATAACCATTTACAATTCATGTCCATTATCATTTCATTTCAAACCAATTCACATAACCTAATTCATATATGTTTTCAAATCAATCAAGTATAATAGTCATTTCTAGAGAGAGAAGAGGGTGGAGAGAGAAAATTGCCATAAATTTGAAAATTAATTTATACAAGATAATAAAAGATCCAACAAAATTCTACATAGCATTGCAATCATATTACTAGCTCACACATATGACTAGAAGTCAAACGAGACTCAAAAAGGGGATTCTAGCTAAGGTTGAGGAAACTGACCAAAACATCAAAAGTGCCTACAAACTGGGTCTTGAAAACACTCGGTTTAAGTTTGTTCACGAAGTCTTACGATTCCTACTTACTCTTCCATATATATAGAATTTTTCGTGTCTAATGGAATTTGATTACGATCAGAAAAGTTCAAGTTATAAGGGAAAATTCAAGGCTAGTTATTGTAATTGTGTCAAAGATTGTCACACAATGACCAGTGGGCTCCAAAAACTACTTGCAAACTTAGTTTCTAAAGGTGTTTTCATTGAGCTGAAGGTGGGTTGCGATCCTCTTGTTGGTAGTCTAGAGGTAGAGGTAGGGGATTTCAATTTCACTCAAGCTAAGTGACAATTGTAAGCCGAAACCGATCGTGTTTTACTAAAACAACCATGTCACCATTAGTGACTGATAAGCTAAGAGGGTTTAGGAATACAACTTTCAAGTGTGTTAAACAATTTCAAAAAACTCAGTTAAGGTTCCCTATGGTGTTCCATGTTATTAGGGGTCATGAAAAGAGAATTGGTTTTACAGTACATCAGGGTGTACGATGCTTCATTGCGCATGAATTTCGGTGTCAAATTATATATATATATATATATACACACACACACACACACATATATATATATATATATATATATATATATATATATATATATATATATATATAATTTTTGACACTTCTAAAAGAAGTAAGGTTTTAATATTGTCTGGGGTTACATTTCTTAATAAAAAAAATTAATTTCAAAATGCAAGAAATGATGAAAGCAAAATTTAGAGTAGAAGAGCAGGGAAAGCCCATACCTTTTTTTTTCACAAAACCCATAATCCTCACATTTGACATGACCACATCAACTTCATGCATTCCTGTAACAATTTGTGGGCTTTCTTATCCTTGCTCACTTCGCATCACTAACATGTTTATGACCCATCTAAACACATGTCTCAAGGAATTCAACTGGAGAACAAAGAAATTGACTCCTCTAGAACTTAATCCATCAGTAGGCATCTTGATAAATCTTCCCTCAGAACTATTAGACATAGATTTTTTTCTTCCATAGTATCCTCATCGTTTTGTGACCAAGAGGATGTTGTAGGTACAACATCTAATTAATAATCATATTGGAGTTGTGATGGGCAATACTAAACAACTTCATTCCTTCTAAAATATGTCGAATTAAAAAAGATAGAGGTAATGTTTCCCAAAACACAAAACATTTGTACCAAAAGCACCCATGTTCATGCTACTTGTGTGGATGAAAACTGGATCAACTAAAAACTTAGTTGATTCACCCTATAAATTGTGTCACTCCTTTTGTTAGAACCTGCACTAGATTAGTGTGATTAAACACCCATTTCAATAGAACTTAGTAGAGATGGATCAAGTATCCCCTGGGTTGTTATCATAATTCTCCAAAGACTGATATCATGAAGTCCCTCGGCTACTAGAAAAATGAGATGGCTAATACATGTTTGAGACTAAGAAAACACAGGGTTTCATGCACAGGTAGTGTGACAGAGACCAATCTTGCAGAGACGAGCGTGGTATAACAGGAAGGGCACCTCCAATGTCTAAAATCAAACAATAAATACTCAACATAAAACAAAAAGAGTAAGATAAATGAATTGGTGGCTACAAAGGCCACAGATCACGTAGCATAGATGCTGAGCAGTAGAAGAAGAAAAAATCAATAAAGTTGGACCTTAAACTGAATGAACTGCCTCCTCAGCGTAAATCTTCTTATTTTTTTGCATACAACAAACAACACAGCGACATGCTGAAATTTCCTTTCAACTACGAGGCAAATGAACCACTTAATGTATCTAGAAATAGATCCAGATAGGTCAATTTTTACAAGGTAAAATGAGGAGATATTTGGTTACATATTTTTTCTTTGAGCACAATATTTCCCATGTGACCATGTTTCTAATTGACATATTTACAAACTCATTTTTGCATTCCCATCTACCATTACAGCGCAAGATCATGTATTCATGAGATGTTTTGTCACTTAATCCTTGCATATACCATCGCATACATGTCTGTCAAGGCACTTGAAGCTACAAAACAAAATGAAAGCCAGTCCAAAGATGCCTTTTTAGCATGGTTCACAAATTTTTTTTTTCACTTAGCATCATTCCCCATAACATTCTGGTAATTTAATTTTTGTGGAGGATACAATTGGTGGTACCATCAAATTTCTACAAAATTCACAATGTTAACTTGGGCTCGATCATGGTTAATACCTCAGGATCTCAAATAAATTTCTTATATCCTCACATAAGGAAATGACAGGTCACAAAAGGCATTTTAGGATGTGTCCCTTCCATGCTTTTTCAACTAACAGGTGTCCTGACAACTTAGGAGGTTCAAAGATTGAAAATAATGGGCATTACAAAGAATGAAAATCTTTTGAAGTGTGTTTTGGAGAAAACTCCTACTATAAAAGCCTTTTCAAATAATTTATTTTGATATTGGTGCCACCCTGAAGAAATTATTTCCAGTTAGATTTTATTTAGAAATAATTACCAACCCTGGTACATGTTTTTCATTCCTACACGATGTCTGAACAATCTTCAACTAATGAATCTAACTCTAAGGATGAGAGCATGATTTCTCTTTATTATTTTGATGAGTGCAAATTGGTAGCACAACTCCATCTCATAAAAAGTGTGAATCTTGACAACTTAGATATGTTGGGCCACTGATATTTTGACATAAAGCACAATTGAAGCAATCTTGATGTTTTTTATTCTTTGTAATAACTCAGCCCATATTTTATAGAGGTGAATAAGAAAAAGCAATAGTTCTCATGCTTGTGTGCCCTCTAGGAAAACCTAAATCTCCTTTGTCACCAGAGTAAGTAAATTTTGATGCCATACTATACCATTCCTTACAAAAATCTCTCCTACTTCTAATGAAATTAATAGTTCAAGGCATCATTGGGAAATGGAAATTATATTCACTAATACTATCAAGTCAGCAATCACATTATTAGCATTTCGGGATAATTCACCTTTACTTTTACTTACTCTTACTAGTGTTGCAACATTCAACATTTCAACATCTACAATACATGTTTGTCTCTATATACTTATCAAAGAACTCAAATCCTTAGATGGAAAAGCTTTGAAATATTTTCAAGATACCGTTAAACTTGTTGACTAAATTTTTATTGATGAAATGAGTTTCATTAGATCAAAATTCGTAAACAACATTGACTATATAGATTGAGAGAATATTTTCCACATTTCAAGACATCATAATTTGATGGTAAATCTATCATCCTTGTTAGAGACCTGGGCCAACTGCCACCTATTGTGGAAATTTCATTATATGTAAGCCTTTCTTTTGGTCCTAACCTTTGGATGGGATTTCATACATAATTCTCTTTGTAAATGGTTTTCTTTCAAAATGGTTCTTGAGCCAGAAAGAGTTCCTTCTGTCTCTTTCTTCTCAACATCTATGATACATGTCCTTACTTCGTGGGCTATGAGCTCCTTATGTCGTGCATTGATTGCTTCTTTTCGAAAGACACAATTCAAAACTTGAGCGACTCTCCACATTTTTTTGCAAAGAATGATGAGGTCAAGCTCCACATCCTCACTATGCCAAAATATTTGAATCTTCTCATTGCACACTTTATTGTATAATCTACCTTGCGTGTTAGTTCAGGGGAGCCCAATTATGATCACAACAAATTTGTGGGTTGAGGTTGTCCTTGTAACTGGTTCAATAGGCATATTTCTTGACATTTTTTACGAAAAATTCTCAACACCACCTGAGTTTCCTCTTTTTATAGTCATCAAATTCAATAAATATTTTAGGCCATATTTGGACCCTAAAAACCCCATGCATGTTCCTCTTCCACTAATTTTAAGAGGAATTCGTAGACACCTGATGATCAAATTGGCTTAGGATTTAACAATCCACATGTCTCAAGGTCTTACTTTGCAGAAAGAGACTATTGACATTGGTGATACATAGAGACAAAATCTTGCCTTCATTGTTATGTCCAAAGTATCCTCTTTGGACAATCTATGCATTTCACCTCCTTTATCTTTCGATCGATACTCAAAATTGACTTTTGGCCCCCTTTTGTAACTGTGAAAAAAGGAAGAGTCTCCACTACATTCTCTCACCTCTTCTCAACACTTTTACAACCATTGACCTCCCCTTCAACACCAACATGCATTTCCATGCCTTACTATCTCTACTCAATCAAAATTTAGGATTTCATTTTGTTTTCCTTGTACATATAATTGGCTTTCCATCCTTCAACAATCTATATATGTCTTCCTACCTTTTATCCCAATAACATTTCCCACTTATCCACAAAATGTATATACATCGTTCACAATGTCAATCATTTTCAGGACTTTTATATTATTTCGATCTCCTTTTCCCTTATACATGTCCCCCTTTCCAACGTCTTGTTTATCAATTTTCTGCAACAAATTTATAACTTTATGATTTGAATCTTTGCACATCCTCCACTCTTCATTCCTCCACAAGATCCTTTCGGTGTTCTCATTACACTACTTGCATGCGATTGCTATTATTTAAGAGTCATCGATGATGGTAGTTGTGATTAAGGTACTTTTGAGTTACCTATAATTAGTTTTAATTAATTTAAGATTTTGAGAAAAATCGCTTTGCTCAAACGGAAAAAAATGGTGATCAATAATGTGAATCATATATTCTAAAATACAGGTTAATTTCGTGCACAAGATGCTTATAAACTTTAATGAATACATTTAGTATTTGAAACAAAAATTTATATATATCTATAGGAAGTGCCAAATATATTGTTAGAATATTATCTATCAATCTGCAAAGCAATACAAAAACATATCGTTGTGGCACAATTTAAAGGATTATACAATTTTTATCTTAACAGTATATTTTCTGTAAGGAAAATATTTAAAATGAGCACCAAATAATGGTTGGAAATGGTTTTAAAAGGGTGACAAATTGCTTACATATTAGAGTATTGAAAACACCATTTCAAAACACAATTTTTTTTATTTCAGCTCATGCATTGTTCGTATCTTTATAAAAGATACATGTCTTGTACACATATTTATTTACAAATTAGGATATGTAGCAATTGAATCATAATTCCACTACTTTGTTCAAAAAAATCTACTACTTAATTATGAATGGCATAAGTCTTGCTGTACGAATATGTTGTTATGGGAAAAATATTTCAATGAAAAATGAAAATGCAAATTCTACTATCTCATAAAAATATTATAATTTTCCAATTTTCTCAATGTCAAGGGGAAAAACTTTTAAGTTAAAATCAAATGGATGTCACAACTAAGATTTAAATTACCATATAGTACTCAAATAATTATCATATTTAATATCATAATTAATTTTTTATTCATGAAAAATATTTTCCACCACAACTACTATTAAATACATACCATTATATATATCCTCTCAGTTTAAATAAAAAAACGAATAAAACGTGGTTTAATGAATGTTGATCCACAACTTAAAGTCTAACTTCAAGTAGCTTAAGAACCTTCTACATCAAGTATATTAGAAGAAAATCTATATCTAAAAGATATAATGTTGGGGCATGGGATTTCATAGCTAATCTTGTTTAAAAACACTATTCAAGATGTTCATACATCATGTAAAGAAATAAAATATAGTATAATTAACAAGTAAGAATTGTGTGTTAATGTGTCGACCCTAAATTCATATTACGAATAACTCAATATTTGCATTATGAGATTGATATGATTTTTTTATCGTAGAATTTTTGCATAGGTAGTATTTTAGGTATGTATTCCTACATTCCTTTAACTTCAAACATAAACATTAAGTACATTTAAAAAGTGTAGATGAAAACTACAACTCAAATATAAATTGTAAATACATTGGTCATAAAGAAGTTATTTTTTATGTTATTTTTTAATTAATAAGTAAATAATTTTAACTAGAGTATTCAATTGGCGAGGGATAAAAAATAGGGGGCACAATACCTCCAGCTATACAAGTTAACATATTCATCCAACTAACACTAATTTTCAAAAATAAATTCCACAAAACACTACGTTATGACAACCAAAAAACATGAAACAATCAATAAATAGTCAACAAATATCTTAGGCATAAGAACTTCTAAAGAAGGAAAAACCAGGTAGGATAAACTCACCCTTAATGATGGAGTGAAGATACCACCCAGTTCTCTTCCTAAAATAGGAAACAACATCCCACAAAATTCTTGTGATCCATCGTTCATTCATCATTTTCTCCTCTTTGAATATCTACATTACTACCTCATATTTGTGTCCTTTTCTCTTCAATATGGAATCGAAATAGTCCATGGCTAATTTATAATGTGGAAAAGGGATTTTGCTATCATGCAAAGGCCTCTCCCTTGAAGCATCACTTCCTTACCTTTCTAATCCTCCTCATCCAAATAAAGGGTTCCTTTAAACAACCCCGTCATGTAAGGGGGAAGTAATCCACCTTTTGTAGTCTTCTTAGATGGGAGAAAAATACCAAGAAAGGAACTAATATTAACAAATTTATCATTGTTTTATAAATAATTTATGTTTCATGTGGATCCTCTCCTTTCTTCAAGATTATACTAGTAAGGAGGGATTATTCAGTGCTATGTAATGCATCTTAATGTCATTAATATTGTATCTAAAGCATTTGAAATGGATTCCTTCATAATTGATGAACTAAACCCACAATGTATGAAATGAAATTAATGTGATAAAATGAAATTAATGTGTAGACAATTCGATGATTCTATAAACTCTAAGAAATCCATGTGTAATAGAATTAGAGCTAATCTTAACAATGTATCCAATAACTTTTACTAGATACGTGATACAAATTGCATTACGTAGGAAAAGTTTGATATTTTTCAATCTCAACCATATTTAGGAATCTAAGATTTTAACCTTTTTAAGATAAAGAAGATGACTATAGGAAAATGAAGAACACATATATTATATAAAAATATGGACCAATATTACTCACAAAATCCAATTTTTTTAGAGATTCTAAATTTCACTGAAAGAAATCAACACTAAAGAGTGTGAAGAAAGGAGGCTTGAAAGATATCTACATAAGTGAATCCTAGTTGGATAGACCTTCCATAAATAATAATAACCCAAGAAAATACCAAAAAATATATAGTTCCCAAAATTGAATACCTTGTTTAGGATAAGTATTTTGGGATATGCACCTCAAGAGTATCATTTCAATATATATAACCATCATCCCTTAATATAAATGAAAGGAAAATATATTCTAAAGTATTAATGTGCATAATCAAATGGTTATAAATATAAAATATATATTTCACCTAGCACATTTTATAGCTCATTCAATAGCGACAACTTTAAGAAAAGTGTAATTAATAAATTTGTTCATCATAAAGACGTCATTTTTAACATATTTCACAAACATACCTTAATAAAAATGAAAGGGAAACATATTCTAAAGTAATAAACTTTGTAATCAAATTATCATGAATGCACATTAGACATATTTCACATATCCATATGATTTCGGTCTAAGGAAGACAAATTAAAGGATAAAACCTACCCCTCTTAGAAGGATTTGAATTGTAACTTAGTATCCATGCCTCAAAATGAGTTAAATACAATTGAAACATTGTGGTTCCATTCAATGTATACTATTTCTCTGTTATATAACTAGCTATCACATGACAAATCATGTGATGTGGACAACCAAAAGGGATCCGAGGGAAGGCACAAATTTTTTAAAATGTGATGCATGAGGGGAGAGATAAACAATGAAATGGTAATAACGAACGATTGAAAGTAAGTGTAAACATTTGTGAAGTATTAGAAAATTTAACTACAACAGGAAGGGAATGTGGACTCACATCATGAAAGTATGTGTTGTAAGGAGTAGAGGGAAGATGGAGTGGATCACTTTATATTATAGAGAGGAGAACTAAAGACTTCTCAAATGGGATGATTCTTCCTTGCGTTTCGAGGAGGTGAGGGGAGAGGGACATTCTAGAGTAATGCTCAAAAGGGAAGGGAGGTGAAATGCACAAGTTTTGTAGCCAGGGGAATCTAGATAATGCGGTGAATGTAAGGCCAAGTTGTTGAGAAGAACCTATATCTACAGTTGCCTTAGGTTAAACAAGACCTGTAGACTTGTGCATTGTAAGGGCCCTGACCATTTTTAAAGGAATTTTTCTACTGTTGGCTATAGAGATTGGTTGTATGGGAACATGAGTGGGGCTATTTCGATTCGAGGGAGGGCCATTGTATTTGTTGAATTTGATCACAACAAAAAGTTGAAGAGCTGATTTTCTTAGGGATTTTGAAATATTATGTTGTCCTAGGAGTCATATTTAGAAAAAAATTAGATGTTTAACATTTTCGTTCAGGTATGGTGATGTTAATCTGAAAAAATTAAACAAATATTTGGAGCCCGCATGTGGCATAAGGATGGAGATGATGTGATGGTGGAATGCGTGAACGAATTTTTTGTCGACATTGTAATATTTTTATAGTGGTATGTGTGAATATAATTTGAATGAAATAATATACTAATCATTTAGAGTTATTTCTAAAAAAAAATTCAATCTGTGTCATTAAGAAATTGTGCATTAAAATGTATGGATCGTACAAAACCTAAGATAAACCCAAATATTTTCCTTGTTGTGAAATAGTAAGTCTCAGAACTTTGACGCCAATCTCTTCCACCTGTTTGGAAAATGCAAGATTCCCAACTCTTGGGGAGGCAAAGGAAAATACTGTTACAGGAATACGACTACAATACTTGCTGTTTAGGATTTGCTTTATATCATAAGCACTCAATGTTGTAAGAACAACACCCAAATTGTGTCTAGTGAATGTTATGCTTAAATTGCTAATCTCATTCTCGTAAACTGTGAGCAATCGCCTTATTTCTCCAATTACCAAATCTCTTGCACTCATGTTGTTAAACTTTCCAACAAACTCTTCATGGTGGCGGATGGTTGCATTATAGCAGCTCAGAAATCCTCTCTCAATTCGGACGCATTCATTTTCTGGGGCAATTTCTTTGGACATTCTTTCACATTTATATGACAATCTAGCGGGAACAAGAAAATCCTTGAGATCTTGTATCCATTCTTGAGTTGTCTGAGTTCCTCTCCATGCAATTACTATGTCTCGTCATCCAAGTCTCCTTATCTCACTTGGATATGTAGAAACTGCAACAAAACCCAGCCAAACAATTTCGTCTTGTGACTCCTCACCAAAGAGCGAGCCCAACACATGAGTATTAGCATATATATATATATATATATATATATATATATATAGTGACTTGGTAACCACAATTAGACGTGCCCATCTTTTGGAACAGTTCTCTTTTTCTATACTTACATGTGATGTAATGTTTCGAACAAGTTTCATCGTGGAATGAATTATAACAAAGTTGTGCGAAATAACCATAGCGAAGTGCTTTGGCTTTGAGAGTGGGATTGATGGGATGGAGCAAACCACTCCAATTGTGTGCACAGTGTATATCTCTCCATTCATCCCTCAGCTGAGCTTGGCTTCCATTGTTACTACCATTGATTTGGCATGAAAATTGCAATGATGCCTTAAATTTGTGAGTAGTATTTTGTGAATAGATGTTGTCTACTAAGGGCAATGAAAATGAAACCATCTTAATAGATTGAAAGAGTCATGAAAATATAAAACTGTTATTTTTTAGTAAGAGGTGACTAGTTCTTGTTCGTACATAATTAAAGAGGTGACTAGTTCTTGTTCGTACAAAATTATGCATATTAAAGAGGTGACTAGTTCTTGTTCGTACATAATTGGTATGATTTCGCACATCACGGCTGCCTCGATTTTCATAGTGGCGTAAAGTGTTAAAATGGTTACAAATCGGACGTGGAAATTGACCGTGCTCAGGACGTTTCACGCCGCATGCAACATGCCTGAGTTTACTTACATTAGGTATTCTCTTATTTCCACGTATGTATTTTATTCGACATTCTGTTTGGAGGAAACATTTATAACGGTACTTTTGAGTTACGTCTAATTAATTTTAATTAATTTTATATTCAATCTCGGGGAAATCTATATCCACATGTTCCGTTTTAAATTTTTTTTTAAGGGAAGAAAACATAAACGCTTGCTCACACTCGGAAAAATCGTGATAAGTAATGTGAGTCATATCCTCTAAAATACACGCTAATTTCGTGCACGTGATGCTTATAAACTTCAATGAATATGGAATGTATTATTGTGGTACAAATTTCCTCTTGATAACATTAGTTTTTAGGAAAAGATTAGAAATGGGCACCAAATAAAGTTTGAAAATAGTTTTAAAAGGGTGAGAGAGAGATTGCTTACACATTAGAATATTAAAAACACCATTTCAAAAAATAAAATATTGTATTTCAACTTATCCATTGTTCATATTTTTATAAAAGATAGACTTATTTGCTATAAATATGTTTAAAACATTTATTTATAAATTGTGATATATATTAATTGATTTATAATTCCATTATTTTGTTAAAAAAATCTACTACTTAATGATGAATGCCGTAAGTCTTATTGTAGTAGTATGTTATGATTTGAATTTTTTTCAATGAAAAATTAGATCCAAATTATACTATTTCATAAACATATTATAATTTTCCAATTTTCTAAAAATAAAAGGGAAAAACGTTTAAGTTGAAATTAAATAGATGTCAAAATTAAAATTAAAATTACCATATGATACTCAAATTTAATGTCATAATTAATAGTTTATTCATGAAAATTATTTACCACCACCACAAGCCTTAGATGCATACCATTATAGGCCTTCTGTCAATTTAACAAAATAAACCATGAGATTGTATTATAACAAATGTTCGCACACAATTTAGTCAATGTCAAACTTTAAGTAGCTTATGAACCTTCTACATCAAATATATTGGAAGACAATCTATACCGAAAAGAAATAACATTGGGTCTTGCGAATACATAACTAACTTGGTTTAAAAACACTATTCAAGATGTGCATGCATCCTTTAAAGAAATAAAATATAGTATAATTAATAAGTAAAAATTGTGTGTTAATGCATCAACCCTAAAATCATATTAGGAATAACTCAATGTTTTTATTATGTGATTTATAAAATTATTTGTTTATTTACGGTATAAAATTTTCCATGGTTAGTATTTTAGGTACGCATTTCTATATTCATATAACTTCAAACCTAAACATTAGATATATTTAAAAATTGTAGAGGACAACTACAACTCAAATATACATCATAAATGTGTTGGCCATAAAAAAATTATTTTCTTATGTTACTCCTTAATTAATACGTAAAGGTTTTTAACTAGAGTATTCAAGCAGCGAAGGAAAAAATTATGGATGATGGTCCCTTCAATCTATCATATACATCCAACTAACACCAATAAAAAAATAAAAATCCACAAACCATTAGGTGACAAAAACCCAAAAATATTAAATGATCAATAAATGCTCAAAAAAATATCTTAACCACAAGAACAACTAACGAAGAAAAAACTAGGTAGGATGAATTCACCCCCAATGACGGGGTGAAGCAAACATCCAGTGATCTTCTGAAAATTGGAAAGCACATCGTCTAACATTCTCTTTGATCCCACATTCATCATTTCACCCCTTTGAATATATGCATTTTCTACCTCATATTGGTTTCATTCTCTCTTGAATATGGACTCGAGATATTCCATGGTTAATTTATAATGTTGGAAAGGGATGTTATAATAATGTAAAGGCCTCTCTGTTGAAGCACCATCCTCCTTACCTTTCGAATCCTCTCCCTTTGAAACAGGTTCCTTTAAAACAACCCCGTCATCTAATTGGGAAACAATCCACCTTTTCTAGTCTTGTTAGGAAGTAGAAAGATATCAAGAGAGGCACTAATATTAACAAAATATTATCATTTTTTTCTAAATAAATTATGGGTATTGTGAATCCTCTCTTTTCTTCGATATTTTCTTAGCAGGGAGGGACTATTTCTTGCTACATAATGCATTAGGTAGCTTCGAAAAATATTGTATCTAAATAATTCTAAATGGATACCTTCAAAGTTTATAAAATAAACCTACGATCCATGAAATGAAATAAAGGTGCACACAAGTTCATCATTATACGAACTTTAACAAATCCACGTATAATAAAATTAGAGTCAATCTTAACAATCGATCCAATTATTTTTACCAGCTGTTTGATATGGATCCCACTACTTAGGATAAGTGTGACATTATTCAATCTCAACCATATTGTGGCATCTAATTTTTTAACCTTTTAAAAGATTAAAAAAGTTACCATCGGAAAAAGAATAAGACATATCTTTTTAGACACAAAATCACACATTTTGGGTAATTATTTAGTCCGAGTTTCATACTACTATTCATATGGTTCTTAAGTGAAAATGAATACTAATCGACCATTTCTTTTTCCATCTTGCTTTGTTTTATGTTGCTACTTTCGATCTTGCACCCGTACTTTCCCACTATGTACTATTATACTGTATTTTCCCTATTACTAACTGGGGCACACAACCAGGAATGGGGCATCCTAGGCACCCTGATCCCCTCTAGGCGCCATGATCCTCTTTGCACTTTCCTCTCACTTTTTGGGAGCTTTCTATCCATTTGAGCTTCTTATATTTTTGGTATTTAGAATTTTTGGGGTTAGTTACGAAATTAAAGCAGGAGAAACATATAAATATAAAATTATTTTACCATAATCAGGGACCAAGCATTAAGCATCTACTATCTCCAGATAAGGTTGCATCCATTGAAGGTATATATAGCTCCATTTTCATCCATCTAGACCCATCAAAAGGGACACAAGGTTGGTTCATCTGCATCACACTTCATAGTAAGGGAGTCTACTGATTCCCTGCAGACATTTATTACATTCTACATCAAGTTATTTTCTCGCTACTTCACAAAGTGTGACTGGTACTAGAGCAACCTAGGGAACAATTTATCACACACACACCTAGAACTACATTGGGTCTCAGATGTAGTGCAACACTTAGTGATAAGTCCATCCATTTTGGAGTTGAGGACAATCAGACCCCTTCATATGCATATTTCTTTTCTTATAGTTTTCATGCTTTTTCTGGGGTTTTATAGGTGATTCTTCATTGTAGGTTTACAACAACATCTAGTGAAGTACAACGATATTCACATGACAGGAAGCAAACACATGAGAACATCTTGTGACACCTCAAAGGATTTTTTTAGAGAATTTACAAAGACAAGGGGCCCTTGAATTCAATCTAGGGTGCCCACAGGTACCCCTATCCCTCTTTAGGCTCCCCAGTCTAGTCAAATAGCTCGAATATGTAGTTTATCTAGATTGTCTACGATGGTTTCCTCCTCCTGTCTAGCTAATCTCCACTGCAACATAGTCTTGCGACATCTGAAAATATTTGAAGCCCTTCTTAACCCTCTTTGCACATTAGTACTGTTTCATATTTTTATCGATGTGTTTGCTTCTAGGTTGTATTTCTATATCCTATTTTTTTGTTTATTCAACTATTTACTGCTCTTATAACATTAGATTATAGTAAAATATTATAATTTTACTTTAATCATTTTGGTGAACCTGAACATTTTCACAGTTAAGATCCTCATTTTAAATCTATCATGGCCTGTAAAATTCCTCAAATTTCTTTTTTTGATTTTCATAAGATGTATCCTAATTACCAAGTTGTTCTTGAGAAATCCCTAAACACAATGTATCTCCCCAGCGTTACGCCACCGCATCAAGTGAGTGTTATTTTTTATCATTTATTTGATGACCCTAGTATTCATGATCCTTCATCTAATCAACCCATGTTGGAGTGAATTTAATCTTTTTATTATTTATTTCAAGAAAAATTTAAGGATATGGAATCCACGATTACATCTCTTAATTATGAAATCCAACATCTTAAGGACACTTCTCAGGCTCATGTTTTTTTTCCCTCTCCATCTCATCCTCATTCCATGTACACTACTTGTGCTCATATCAGTGAGCTTCAAGTCATACCATTACTAGCACATCTCATCTTTGATCGTAATACTAAGAAACATGACCTGTTTACTGAGCTCCTTCGTCATCACTTCATCACATTACCACCTACTCATTTCTATCCTCATTATCGACTATCAAAATATCAAGGGTGTCCATATTACAGTTATCATCATATCAATGCACATAATGAAAATGATTATTAAACATTACAACAATGAATCAATCATCTTGCGCATTAAGGATTTATCTCATTCGCTACACAAAATTATCTTGCATGCTCACCTAAAACTATTGTACCAAAATGGGCTCCTAAGTTTTTTCTTTCTATGTCTAATGAATGTCTTTCTACCACTTCTCATGTGTCTTCTTCAGTCAACTAAGCAATGTCCATTCTATCGACTCAAATTACACAATCACCTCTCAAGGTTTTTCTTCCATCACCTCCTTCTCCTCAGTCATCTATAGTTCTATCAAGTAAAAATAAGTAACCTCCTCTTAAGGATGATCTCACTACTCCTCCATTAAAGGTATCTGTGACATCACCATGCCATGCTCAGAAACCACCTCCTATAGCTAAACTTATAATTTCACCGTCTGCTATAAAAAATGCCTATGTCGATGACTCTGACCTGGATGAAGCTTATGATGATGATGAACCATTTTATGGTCACACACCATTACTCCTTAGTATCCCATCACTTTTATTTAGGAAACTACTCCTTACATTGATCCACATAGTGTCTTTTGACTAAACCTCCAACGCTTACATACTTGGGGGGCATCATAGCACCTCCTCCCTTGTATTGATATCAAATGTCGATATCATCTCATGCACTTGACGCTTTGATCTTAAGAACTAATATTCTCAAATCATTATTACAAACCTCTTGATACATTTGTATCAACCATTACCTAATGACATACACTTGTGCTTCGGTTCACACTTGACTGTTGATGAAATCCTACACACAAGAACCCCACATAGTGCACTATAGGCTATACACGTTGCATGTCTTCACACATCTTACATCACACATCCTATATATTATATACCTATCTCCTCTACACACTTGCCATTACATCCTATAGAACATGTATTACACTACACCATCCACACATATAACGTATGTTACAAACTAACATATTAATTCTTTTAGCATTATCATTACCTATTATGATCATCATTGAGTGATATACACTTTAGGCTAAATCATAACTCTGACGATCCTCTTGTCATGATATGTGCTTAGGATATAGCGTCAAGCACACCTCATCTCTATGTTACATGTCGTCACTTAAAATTCACCATATAATGCTACACACAACACACACTTCGACCTTTTCCTGATGACACACTCTCATTTACGGTTCAATCTTGACTACTGAGGGGGTATAAAATTATGAACCTCACTACATACACTTCCGATCACTCAGAGGACTAGCGGCTCCTATCATTCACTTTGCATTCCATTCCACCCATCGACAACATAATACATTTTATTGTTGTATTTACTCTTTCTTGCATTTACTTGTACATGCTCACTTTATTACACATGCTAGATAGATATGTGGTATGCCATTATCATTATTATACACACATGAACATTCACTTGCTTTCTAGTTATGATTGTAGGCTATACAGGGATACTACACACAACATAGATATTTTCTTAGTTCATACACACTTTGACATATATTTATCTTTCTAACATGATAATAGGTGATTCATGTGTGGAATTTGTTATGCAAGGATATTATCTTCCGTACTTGTTTGATACATTGTCTGCTCTTTCTTGTTTTTGTTTGCAGGATTTCCCTTTTTCTTGTGTGCACACTTGCTTATTGGTGGCCGTTACGACCTTAAGTGTCTTGTGACATTGTGAGTGTTGTCTTGATGCACCCGGTGCTATATTGTTGGAACTGTAAAATATATAATGATGATAAAAAAATCTTCCAAGGTAAAAATGAGGTCCAGATCCTTCCCCCTATTCTTCACATCCCTCTTTTAACTCAGATACACACTTCTATTGTTTTTGCAAACTTTAATTTATTTTTGTAAGACCACTTTTTTTTATCTTTTTCTTATCGTAAGAAGTGGTTACATAACCACCCCTATGTGTTCATTAATGGTCATGTTACTTAAAATTAAAGACATAAAATGCATATTTATGATGCACGTGTGGATTTTGGGAGTGATTTTCTCACTCGTTTCTCAACTGTTTTTCCTATTTTTTGACTCGTTGGAATCATTTTTATTTTCTATTCCTCTTTCGCTATGTTTAGAATGTTGACTACCTCTCCTTTTGCTGATTTTTCACTTCTTCATCAAAAAAAGTAATTGAATTCTTCTTTCCCAGATTTTATAAAACGCCAAACTTTTATCCATATGATAGGTGGGATTTTTCATAATCTCGAGGTAAAGTTATGTTGCTAATTTTTTTAGAAGAACCAAAAAGACATCCAACACTTTAATATGTTCTTTCCTACGATTTACTTTCGGTCATTTCTTGCAACAAGTCAGCCACAACTAGTATATTTTTTCTTTTCTACCAACCAGTAGCTCTGCATTCTTGGATCAATTAGAATTCATCATTGGAAGAACATACAAAGACAAGGAGACAAAAAGCACATCTCATGTTTGGGAATCTACCATAGTATAGTAGTAACTAGGTTGGGGTTATACTTAAATTCCTTTACGCTTTAATTAATTTTTATTTGTTAAAATAGAAATAATGCATTTGTTTTGAGTTGGTAGACTTGTAGAGGTGGAAGATTTCATCACTTCCCGAATGTATTTATTTTATTTCTAGTATTTCTTTCAAAACAATTTTTGCATACACCTTCCCTTGATAAGTTCTCCCTGACTTCTCCCAGTGGATATGCTCGAGAAATTAGTTGGAGGAAGAATTAAAAAAATCCTTGCACGTTATTTATTTATTTTAAGTAATTTAGATTTACATATAGCAGGGAAAGTTCATACGTCAAAGAGGAAATTGCTTCTGAGAAGATTTCCCTTTCTAGAAAACTTGAGGAAGAAGATTTTCCATGAGAATTTTATTCTATTTTATTTAGATTAATAAATTTTTTATACCTTTTTTTGGAATAAATTTTTTAGAAAACCCTACAACAGAGGAATAACCACATCCGACTATTCTCTATTTTTTATTTTATTTTGTTATAAGTATTAGTATTTTATTTTAATTAGTTTTCTATGTTTGAAGAATAGTTTATTTATTTGTTTTATCTAAATTCTTAAAAATACAAAAAGATGTTAGCCGCTAAATTAGTTTTATTTTAATTCATTTCTTGTTCTAACAAATAGAATAAATGGTATTTCATTTTTTTTTATTTAATTGATTGGGAAGGAATTTGGTTAGTTAAAATATTAAACATACTTTTCTTTTATTTATGGTGAATTTTATTTGTTTATTTATTTAAAATGAGATTTCAACATATTATAGAAAATAAAGTAAATCAAACAATCCAAAAATAGGAAACCTACTCTACTCGTACATAATCTCTAATTCCCCTTTCGCCAATTCAACTACTTGGAACTCATGCTACCCGATCTTAGTCCCTGATTCTCTTATACTTGCCTATAAGTATTCCCACAATTTTCCACATTTCGGCTATCCTGACACAACCTTGGGAGGTCGCGTACACTTAATATCACTTGTTGATTCTAAGATGTAACATGTCCCATGGTTGCAACCCAATTTTCGTGGTCTATGTTTACTTCTTGCGTGTTTACTTGCATTCTAGCTTCTACATTGTGTGTGTAGCTTACACTTTTTCTTATACATGCATGCTTTTTTGTATTAAAACTTGTTTCACAGCTACTTTTTTATGTGTGTCATAGTTTGCACAAAGAAAATTCCCTTTCCCTGTAGGGCACAATATCAGTGGTTGGTCCTCTTTTAAGCCACATTTTCCTATCCGTGATGTCGCATGCGCCCCCAAAGATGGGGGGATTCATTTGGGTTTACACACAGTACACAACATAATACCGGTACAATTCAATTTTTTGTTTTGTTGATGACAAAGTATGTTACACAACGAGTAGGTTCAAATCATTCTATAGAACTCCATATACAATGAGTTTTATAGGGAAGATTTTACTTAGCATTCTATGGAGCAGTTATATGTTAGAGGATAAAATAAACATTCCTCTCTACACTACTTTGGCCAGTGGCGTTGGATCTCCCAAAAAACTAGGGAGTATAGAGATCTCTTTAGTTTTTGGAATCAGTTACAGGTTATAGGATTAATAAGAATTTCCTCCCTACACTTCTTTGGCCAATGGTGTGAGATCTCCCAAAAACCTTTCATGACATTGACAGGATCATTTCTACACCATTTTCTCATCATTGATCACGTGCATATGTTCCTCTTTCATTTTCATACTTTCTTTACTTATTTTTTACATATATACATGTGTTTTTACACATTAAACATATACATGTGTATTTGACTACCCGATCCTCTTATCTTTTGCAAGTCCATCCATATGGGAAGAAAGTAGTCAACATCACACACATAGTAAACAAATCATACACATGATACTAACATGTAGGTACATCACATACATTGGCATCTACACACACGCTTTCTTTCTAGGTTCACTCTCATCACTTTTTACACTTTTTCATCTTTTAGTCTCCACGATCCATATTTTTTTCACTCCATGCTTTGTCTAGTCCCTCAGCATGTTTTATACTTCACTATACACAAATATCAGGTACACATCTCTATATACTTTATGTTACCGAGCATTCTGCAAACCATCATAAAATGGGGTAAAATTTAGACACACAATCACATACTTTGGGTAATTATTTAGTCCCAGTATCATATTACTATTAGTATGGTTCTTAAGTTAAAAAGAGTACGAATTAATCCATGGATTTTTCCATCTTGCTTTGTTTTCTATTAATACTCTTGATCTTACACTCGTTCTTACCAAGTATGTAATGTTATGCTGCATTTTCACTATTTCTGACTGGGGCTTCCACCCAGGACTGGGGTGTCCTAGGTGTCCTGATCCTCTTTGCACTTTCGTTTCACTTTTTGGGCACTTTCTAGTCATTTGAGATTCTTCTATTTTTAGTGGTCGACATTGTCGGGGTTAGTTATGAAATTAAAGGAAGAGAACCATATAATCATAAAGTTATGTGACCATAATGAGGGACCAAGCACTAAGCATATACTATCTCCATCTAAGGTTACATCCATCAAAGGCGTCTATAGCTCCATTTGCATCCATATATCTCGATCAAAAGGGACACAAGGATTGTTCATCTACATCACACTTCATGGGAGGGGATTCTATTGTTTCTATGGACACATTTATTACATTATACATCTAGTTACTTACTCACTACTTCACAAAGTGTGATTGGAACAAGAACAACCTACAGAACAATTTATCACACACACACACACACCTAGAACTACATTGGGTATGAGATGTAGTGCAACGCTTAGTGATCCATCCATTTTGGAGCTGAGGATAGGCTGATTTCTTCATATACATATTTCATTTCTTCTAGTTTTGGATATTTTTCTGGGGTTTTACAGGTGATTCTTTATTACAGGTTTATGAAAACATCTAGTGAAGTGAAATGGCATTCACGCGACAGGAAAAAAACATGTGATAACATATTGCGACACCTTAAAGGATGTTTTTAGAGAATTTATATAGATAACGACCCCCATAATTCAATCTAAGGTGCCCAAAGGTGCCCCTATCCCTCTCTAGGCTCCCCAATCTAGTCAAATAGCTCGAATATGCATTTTCTGAGGATCCTCTATGATGTTTTCCTCCTCCTGTCTAGCCTATATCCACTGCGACACAGTCTCATGACATCTTTGAATCATTGATGCCATTCTTAAACCTCTTTTCACATTAGTGTTTCACATTTTAATGGCTGGTTTTCTTCCAAGTTGTATTTCTGTATTTTATTTTTTAGTTTATTCAACTATTTTATGCTCTTATAGCATTATATTACACTAAAATATTCTAATTTTACTTTAATCATTTTGGTGAACCCGAACACTTTCATAGTTAAGATCCTCAATTTAAATCTATCATGGCTTCTAAAATTTCTCAAAGTTTTTTTTTTTTTTTTTTCTTAAGATGCATCCTAATTGCCAAGCTATTCTTGAGAAAGTCCTAAACACAATGTATCTCCCTAGTGTCATGCCACCACATCAAGTGAGTGTTATTTTTTATCATTTATTTGACGACCCTTGTATTCATGATCCTCCATCTAATCAACCCATGTTGGAGTCAATTTAATATTTGAATTATTTATTACAAGACAAATTTAAGGATATAGAATCCATGATTATATCTCTCAAATCTGAAATCCAACATCTTAAGGATGCTTCTCAGGCTCATGTTTGTTCTTCCTCTCCATCTCATCCTCATTCCATGTTCACTACTTGTTCTCATATCAGTGAGCCTCAAGTCATACCATTATTGGCGCCTCTCATCTTTGATTGCAATATTAAGAAACATGACTTCTTTACTTAGCTCCTTAGTTGTCACTTGATCAATTTACCACGTACTCATTGCTATCCTCATTATCGACTAGAAAAATATTAGGGGTGTCCATATTGCAATTATAATTTGATCGATGCAAATAATTACAATGATTACTATACATTACAATGATGAATCACTCATCTTGCGTGTCAAGTCTTTATCTCATTCACTACACAAATTTCTATTGCATGATCACCTAAAAATAATTTACACAAATGGGATCCTAATTTTTTTCTTCCTACATCTAATGAGCATCCTGCTACCACTTATCATGTTTCATCTTTGGTCAATTAAGCACCGCCCATTCAATCAACTCAAATTACACAATCACCTCTTAAGGTTTGTCTTCCATCACCTGCTTCTCCTCAGTCATCTACAGTGATATCAAGTCAAACTAAGCAACATCCTCTTAAGGATTTCTCACTACTCCTCCATTAAAGGTATCTGTGATATCACCAAGCCATGTTCGACAACCACCTTCTATAGTTAAAATTATAATTTCACCATATGCTATAAACAATGCCTATGTCGATGACTCTAACTTAGATGAAGGTTATGATGACAATGAACCATTTGATGGTGACACACTATTACAACCTCAGCATCATAGCACCTCCCCATTTTATTGAAATCAAATGTGGATATCATCTCATGCACTTGACGCTTCTTTCTTAAAGAATAATATTCTGAAAGCATTATTACAAACCTCTTGATACATTTGTATCGAACATTACCCGATGACACACTCTTGTGCTTCGGTTCACACTTGACTGTTGAGGGAATCCTATACGCATTAACCCGACATAGTGCACTATAGGATATACACATTGCGTGTCTTCAAACATCTTACATCATACATCCTACATATTAGATAACTATCTCCTCTACACACTTGACATTACATCCTATACATCGTATATTACACTACACCATCTACACATATAACGCATTTTACACACTCACTTCTATGCACTGCACTTAGTACCCTCTGACATACTCTAGTCTCACGGTCCATACTAGATTGTTGAGGGTATACATCATAATTAGACCACATCACACTCACACATTTGATTTTTCACACTCTTTCTCATGTGACGTTACTATATTAGTCATAGATGCTTCGAGCTACAAGGTCACTTCTTCTAGCATCATTAAGTAGTATACACCGTAGGCTACATCGTCACTCTCTAAATCAAATTTTAGTGATATACACTTTAGGATACAAGGTCACTTCTTCAAGCATCATCTCATGATAGGCCACATCATCACTTTCGCTAGCATCATTTAGTGGTATGCGCTTTAAGCTACATCACCATTCCTATTCATCTTGTAGTGATATACGTCATCGGCTACATCATAAATTATTTTAGCATCATCATTACCTATTATGGTCATCATTTAGTGATATACGATTTAAGATAACTCATCACTACGCTGATCCTCTTGTCATGATATATGCTTAGGATATAGTGTCACGCACACCTCATCTCTTTGTTGCATGTCGTCACTAACAATTCACCAAAAAACACTACACACAACACACACTTCAAACATTTCCCGATGACACACTCTTGTTTATGGTTCAATCTTGACTACTGAGGGGGTATAAACAAATGAACCTCACTAGATACACTTACATTCTTTTAGGGGACTAATTACTCCTATCATCCACTCTACATTCCATTTCACCCATCCACAACATAATACATTTTATGGTTGTATTTATTATTGCTTGAATTTACTTGTACATGTTTACTTTATTAGACATGCTAGATAGATATATGATATCTCATTATCATTATTATACACACATGCACATTAACTTGCTTTCTAGTTGTGATTGTAGGCTATACAGGGATACTACATGCAACATAGATACTTTCTTAGTTCATACACACTTTGACATACAATTATCTTTTTAACATGCTAATAGGTGCTTCATATGTAGCATTTTTTATGCAGGGATATTTACTTCCATACTTGTTTGATACATTGTCTACTATTACTTGTTCTTGTTTGCAGGTTTTTCCATTTTTCTTATGTGCACACTTGTTTTTGTGTGGTTGTTACGACCTTGAATGTTTTGAGACATCGTGAGTTGTGTTTGGATGCACTCAGTGTTATATTGTTGGAACGGTAAAGTATCTAATGAATATAAAAAATTCTTCCAAGGTAAAAATGACGTCCAAATCCTTCCTCCTATTCTTTGCATCCCTTCTTTGACTAAAATACATGCTTCTGGTTTTTCTACAAACTTTATTTTTTCTTGTAAGACTGATTTTTAATATTTTTCTTTTTCCTAAATAGAGGTTGCGTAACCACTCCTCTGCATTCACCAACAGTCCTGTTACTTAAAATCAGAGACTTAAAACACGTATTTTTTACGCACGTGTGGATTTTTGGAGTTATTTTCTCACTCATTTCTCAACCGTTTTTCCTATCTTTGGACTTGTTGGAATAATTTTTATTTTATATTTATCTTTGGCTATGTTTAGAATGTTGACTACCTCTCCCTTTTTTGATTTGTCACTTCTTCATCGAAAAATGCAATTGAATTCTTCTTTCCCAAATTTTATAAAAAGCCAAACTTATACCCATATGATAGGTTGGATTTTTCATAATCTCGAGGTTAAGTTATGTTTCTGAAATTTTGAGAAGAATCACAAATACATGCAACTCTTTGACATGTTCTTTCCTACAATTTACTTTCAGCCATTTCTTGCACCAAGTCAGCCACAACCAGTATATTTTTTCTTTTCTACCAACCAGTAGCTTTGCATTGCTAGATCAAATAGACTTCATCTTTGGAAGAAGATACAAAGCCAAGGAGACAAAAAGCACATCTCATGTTTGTGAATCTACCACAATATAGTAGTAACCAGGTTGGGGTTGTACTTAACCTCTTTGACACTTTAATTAATTTGTATTTGTTAGAATAGAAATAATGCATTTGTTTTGAGTTGGTAGAATTGTAGAGGTGGAAGATTTCATCACTTCCCAAATGTATTTATTTTATTTCTAGTATTTATTTCAAAACATTTCTTGCATACACCTTCCCTTGATAACTTCTCCCCAACTTATCCCAGTGGATCTTCTGGAGAAATTAGTTGGAGGAAGAACTAAAGAAATCCTTGCACGTTATTTCTTTATTTTAATTAATTTAGATTTACTTATGCCTAGGAAAGTTCATATGTCAAAGAGGAAATTTCATTTGAGAAGAATTCCCTTTCTAGAAAACTTGAGGAAGAAGCCTTTTCAGAAGAAGTTTATTTTATTTTATTTAGATTAATAATTTTTTCATACCTTCTTTTGGAATAGTATTTTTAGAAAACCATGCAACAGAGGAATAACCACATCCGACTATTCTCTATTTTTAATTTTTTTTTTGTTATAAGTATTAATATTTTATTTTAATTATTTTTCTATTTCTATAGAATAGTTTATGTATTTGTTTTATCTAAATTCTTAAAAATACAGAAAGATGTTAGCCGCTAAATTAGTTTTATTTTAAATCATTTCTTGTTCTAACAAATAGAATAGATGGTATTTCATTTCATTTCATTTAATTGATTTCGAATGAATTTACTTAATTAAAATATTAAACATAATTTTCTTTTATTTATACTAAATTTACTTTCTTTGTTTATTTAAACCTATATTTCAACGTAGCATAACAAACAAATCAAAAAATCAATCAATAGGGAACTTACACTACCCGTACATAGTCTCTATTTCCACTTTGTCCAATTCAACTACTAGGAACTCATGCTATCCGATCTTAGTCCTTGATTCTCTTATACTTGTCTATCAATATTCCCGCAATTTTTCACATTTCGGCTATCTTGACATGACCTCCGGAGGTCGCATGCACTTAAGATCACATTTTGATTCTATGTTGTAAAGTGTCCCATTTTTTTAACCCAATTATTGTGGTCTATGTTTATTCTCTCGTAATTACTTACATTATAGCTTCTACATTGTCTATGTAGTTTACACTTTGTGTTATAAATGCATGCTTGTTTGTACTAACACTTGTTTCCTAGCCACTTGTTTATGTGTGTTGTGGTTTTCACCAACCAAATTCCCTTCCCTTGTAGGGCACAATATCAGTAGTAGGTCCTATTTTAAGCCACATTCTCCTATCTAAGATGTCGCATGTGCCCCCAAAGAGATGGGGCGTCATTTGGGATTACATACAGTACAAAAAATAGTACCGGTACAGTTCAATTTTTTAGTTTTCATTGATGACACTGTGTGTTACAAAGAGAGTAGGTTCAAACCATTGTACAAAAATCCATACACAATGGGTTTTACAAGGAATACTATATCCTTATGATTCTATGGAGAAGTTACATGTTAGAGAGTAAAATGAACCTTCCTCTCTACACTACTTTGGCTAGTGGTGTTGGAACTCCCAAAAAACCAGGCAGTACAAAGATCTTTTTAGTTTTGGGAAGTAGTTACAGGTTATAGTATAAATAAGACTTTCCTCCCTACACTTCTTCGGCCAGTGGCGTGAGATGGCCCAAAAACATTTCATGACATTGAGAGGATAATTTCTACACCCTTATCTCATCACTGATCATGTGCAAATGTTCGGTTTTCATTTTCATATTTTCTTTACATGTTTTTTACATATATACATGTATTTTTACACATTACACATATACATGTGTATTTGACTACTTGACCATCTTAACTTTAGCAAGTCTGTTTGTATGGGAAGCAAGAAGTCAACATCACACACATAGCAGACACATCATACACATGATACTAAAATGTAGGTACATCACATACATTGGAATCTATACATATGCTTTCTTCCTATGTTCACTCTCATCAATGTTTAAACTTTTGCATCTTTTAGTCTTCAAGAACCATATTTTTTTCACTCCACACTTTGTCTATTCCTCAGTACATTTTCTCCTTCACTATACACAGATATCAGGTACACATCTCTATCTACTTTATGTGATCCAAAAATAATCAAGTTTTATCTACCTAATCTCAAACCCTTGTAGGATTTAAATATTTGTGACAATTTTCTCCTTTGAAGTAACCAATTTAAAAATTAATGCAAGACAATAAAGACAATTACACAAAGATTTATTATGGAGTTCAGAAATTGTCTACGTCTCCGGGTTCTTATCGAACTGTTCCACTAGTCAAAACTTGTAAGTTACAATAGTACTCTCACAATAAAACCTAATGGAAATTATTAAGAACTTGCTTAGAAGAATATCCAGACCTTTGGATGATAAGGGTGAAAGATAGAACCGACTTCCACCTTCCTGGCATATTTGGCAAGCTCTATGAAACCAACTCCATTGTTCGGAATCCTTTGGTTCTCGATCGTCCTTACAAATGCTTTGTAACACCCTATGGCACTCTGGTCGATATTCCAGGATTCACAATAATTTGGTGTGGTGCTATGGGCTGACTAGGTAGTATTAATAAATCCTAGCCACAAATATTCCATCTAATATTGCCTAAAATAATAGGCTAATAGACAATATTTATCTATAGTAATTTTTAGGAATTTAATATAGTTTTATAGTTTTACAAAACTATATTAAAATTTCCCTATTACTAAATATGACACATCTCACAAATAATCTTAAACAATAATAAGTTTCTCGGGCTAATGTGAGTCCATTACAAAAGAATAGGTTCTCTATTCATACAATTTTAGGGCCCTTAAAATAATGCACTAACAATTATCTATAAGCTATTTTTAAACCTTAGCCTATAGCATTTTGGATGGGTTGAATCCCGTTTTAGAGTGGATTGCATGTTTAATGGAATCAAAATCCATTTTAGTGGCTAAGGTGAGTGGGAGTGGTTTTGCATGCTAAAGTGGGTATTTATCCCACATTTGGTGGCCTTAGCTTTAGGGAAGGTTTTAATAAACCTTATATCTCCCATTCCTCATGTGGAACTTTCCACACATGGCTTGGCTACCCCATCCACTGCTTCACCTCCTTCTCCACGTGGAAGCTTCCACGTATGGCATTTGCATGCCCCCCAATGCTCCATCACGTGGTCTAAGCATAACATTTGGCGGTTAAGTGGGTTTAGAGGATTATGTGGTTATACTAATGTTTGAACATTAATATGTATATGCGTGGCATTTGGAAATACGTATGGAAAAGAATTACAAAGTAAAATGTAACTTGGTCCATATATGACTCAGCTAATTAGCTCGATGTCGAACCTTGATAGGAAAATCAATCATATTCGATTCGTGGTGGCAAGCCACGTGGTGACTTGTGGACCCACCACATCAGTGATAATATCATATTCCACACAGTGGCCAGGCTCCCCTCCGTAACAAAATTCGAGCCTCTTGCTCCAACGAGCAATCATTTATGACGGTTGAAGATCATATATCGAAAACCAACAAATGACTCCCTTTGCCTTTTCACCACGTGTCATAGTGCCATTGGTCCAAAATTGACCAATTGACAAGAGTTGACTTTCCTATTGACTGAACTTTGACCGGTCATAACTAGATCTCCCGATGTCCATTTTTCACGTTCTTACAATCATTGGAAAGCTCTCGAAATGATATTCTGTACTGACACCATTTAAGGATGTTGAGGGAACTTTAAAAAATGATCCACTGATCATTATGCTATCAACTTTTTTCAAACCATCATAAAGTGGGGTCAAATTTAGGAACAAAATCATGTACTTTGGGTAATTATTTAGTCCCCTTATCATTTTTCTATTCATATGGTTCTTAAAAGTGAAAAATACTACTAATTAACCCATTTCTTTGGCCATCTTGCTTTGTTTTCTATTGCTACTGTCGATCTTGCACTCATACTTTCCAAGTATGTACTGTTATGTTGTATTTATCCTATTTATGATTAGGGCACCCCAGACACCTTGATCCTCTTTGAACTTTCCTCTCACTTTTTGGGAACTTTCTATTTATTTGAGCTTCTTATATTTTTAGTGGTTGGCATTTTTCAGAGTATGTTATGACATTAATGTAAGAGAAGCATATAATTATAAAGTTATGTGACCATAATGAGGGACTAAGCACTAAGCATATACTATCTCCATATAAGGTTACATCCATCAAAGGCATCTATAGCTCCATTTACATGCATCTAGCTTGATCAAAAGGGACACAAGGATGGTTCATCTACATCACAATTCATGGGAGGGGATTCTATTGATTCCATGCACACATTTATTACATTATACATCTAGTTACTTGCTCGCTACTTCACAAAGTGTGACTAGAACAAGAGAAACCCAGGGAAAAATTTATCACACCCACACACATAAAACTACATTGGGTCTGAGATATACTATAGCTCCTAGTGATAAGTCCATCCATTTGGTAGTTGAGGACAGTCTGACCCTTTTATAAGCTTCTTTCCTTTGTATGGTTTTCATACTTTGTCTTGGGTTTTGCAAGTGATTCTTCATTCCAGGTTTATGGTGACATTTGGTGAAGTGACATGACATCAAGAAATAAATGAAAACATCTTGCAACACCTTAGAAGATTTTTTTTAAGAATTTACACAAACCAACACACATAGAATTCAGACCAGGGTACCCACACGCACCCCAATCCCTCTCCAGGTGCCCCAGTCTAGGAAAATATCTCATATCTACATTATTGTAGGATCTTGTACTACGGTTTCTTCCTCTAGTCCAACCAATCTCCACTATGACACAGTCCCTTAACATCTGTGAATTATGTAAGCCCTTCTTACCCCTCTTTGTACATTAGGGTTTCACATTTTATTGCTTAGTTTTCTTAGGTTATATTTCATTATTCTTATTGTTTCATTTATTAAGTTATTTATTTCTCTTATACCATTAGATTACATTGGAATATTTTATTTTAGTTTATTCAACTTTATATAAAAATGTGGACCACCCTTATTCACAAAATCCAAGTCTATAGAGCTTCTGAATGTCTCCTAAAACAAATTATCACCAATCTAAGTGTGAAGGAATGAGGCTTGAGAGATCTATAAACAAGTGCATCCCAATTGGAGAAATATTCCATAAATAAATATTAACCACAAGAACTTATCAAACAATATCTAGTTCCCAATATTGAATACCTTGTTTAGGATAAGTTCCTTTGGGATCTACATGTCAAGAGTCTCATTTTGTTATATATAACCATCATTATTCAATGTAAGTGAAAGGAAAATATATTCTAAATTATTAATGTGCATAATAAAATGGTCTTGAAAATCCAAAATATATCTCACCTAGCAGATTTTACAAACAATTGATCATAAAATTATCTTTTAATAGGGACAATTATAATGAAAATGTAATTATTAAATATTTTCATCATAACAAAGTCATTTTCATATATTTCATCGACATCCCCCAATAAAAATGAAATGGAAGCATATTATAAAGAAAAAAAATTCATAACCAAATGATCATGAATGCACATAAGACATGTCTCATAACAACATGATTTGGGTCTAAGGAAGAAGACTAATTTAAAGAATAAAAACCAAATCCTCTTAGAAGGAGTTGAAATTTACATAGTATCTCTCCCAAAAAGGAGTGCAATATAATTGAAAGATTGTGATTCCATTCAATGCAATAATCTCTTTTCTGTTATAAAACAAGGCCTTATTTTATGCACTTTTATGTTGTGTTTGTTAGCATAATTTAATGCATTGTTCACGATGTTGGTTATGCCTTCATGGAATCTAACTGATAAAGCAGTTCTTGTTGATGTGAAATATCAACACCCCTCGAATGGCCCGGTCTGAAAGGGGCATTTGGTGTGATTGCATAACATGGAGCTATCCCAAGTGTGGGACATTGTGAAATGGGATAGCTCTTCGAAGAAGGCCAGTTCTTGATTCTAACCTACCTACCACTAAATAATCCTAATGCAGGAAAACCACTAACTAATCCTAATCTAATGCTTCCAAGAGGACAGGGAGAAAGAAGGATACATGGAATGAAAACCTACACTAAGAGTGGTGATACACAAAGAAATGAGTGTTGATCACTTTCCCAAGCTGTAAAAAAATGGAATAGATGAACATAGAAAGGGTGGACCTATACCACAAACTAAATTACATCCCATACGTCATTCCCGAATGAGCACAAGACACAAAAATCATGTAATAACCAAGGAAATGCACATATCACCCTATTGCAATAAGAGGTAAGAGAGACACAAAAATCATGCAAATGTTAAAACAACTAACACAAAACATAATTTTTATGCTCATGAAGTATACACAGTACATTGCATGTGGGAGATAGGCATGAAGCCATTACAATGTTTGGAGGAAGGCTTAGACACCTAAGAAGAAATGGGGTGTATGGGAGAGGAAAGATGATCAACCTTTTACACAATGCAACCCCTTATAGTTTATAGAGGAACAAAATGAGGAGAGAGAGGAAAGAAAATCTTAAAATGCACTCCAATCTCTTGCAAAATCAATCATTTTCCTTGTAGGAGTGATGTGCAAGTCTGCCAAGCCCATAGTTCATTATACCTTACTTTTTGGGGAAGAAAGGAAACTCATACCTCATCATTTTGGTAGGTGAGAAATTTGAAACAACTCCTCTAAAATGGATGACACTGAGAGTTTGCAAAAAATTCCTATTTTGTGCAAATCTGAGCTCCCAGTCAAAAGTTATGGCCATCTGAAGATGAGGGTGTCATTTTGTAATAAATGCAAGTGGTTGGATCTATTTTTACGACTTTGAAATTGAATTGTACCCTCTGAAATCTAAAATTTCAAAAATTTGGGAGTCATAACTTTAGGCATTTTGATTTCTGGGTTCAACTTACTATTCATCCAGTGAGATGGCTCGAAGGTTTCGAAGTGTCGAACCTCTAAAGTCTTAAATTTAGACTTTGGAATTAGTCCTCTGAAATCATGTTGCGTGGCACTAGGGCTTCAACATTCTGAAATGCCGAAACCCTGAAGTCTAAAATTCAGACTTCAAGTTTTGGACCTTTGTCTTTTTGGGGGTTAGGGTTTTGGGATTTTGGGGGTTTCGAGTTTTGGGGTTTCGGATATTGTTCATTCGTTCGGGTGACACATTTATCTGAAATCTTGAAATATCAAAGTCTAAAGTTTAAAACTTCAAGTTTTGGACCTTTTTCCTCCCCACGTGGCACTATTCATTACTTGACCCTACTTGACAACTCTGAACTCTTGAATGTCTGAAGTCCTATTTCATGTAACGCCTGCTAAAATCTCCCAGCTGAGACCCATGAACAACCTAGGTTGTTCATGGGTCTCAAGTGGGAGATTTTAGTGGGTGTTACACTTGGTATTGGAGCCGTGGGTTCAAATCTTGGACCCTTGGGCACACTAGAAAACTTGAGACATGAACTATAAACCTAGCACACTTTTTAATCTAAGAAAACAAACTTGTTTGAAAATTGAAAAAGAAATGTGTATAACGAAATATTACATTACTTTGTTCATTTGAACTACCAAAATTAAAATAATAATAAAATTATAAGTTGTTTGAATTGTTGTACTCGCTCAGTGGCATCTTGTCTGAACATGGGTAACTAAGAATGTCAAATTAAATTGATTTTTGTGAACTTCTAGTGTAGTGGAAACTTGGTTCCCCTTTGAAAATGTGTTGTTTTACAAGTCCTAAAACTTGATTTAATTGTATGATGTGTTAAGCCCTTTGTTAAGGCCCTTCCTTATTGGAGTTATTAAAATGATAAATTGTATGGTGTGAATCTTGTGGTTGGACAACAGTTGTTATGTCATGGGGTCGGGAAGATTTAATTAGAATATATTTAGAGCTTCCTTCCTTCAATAGTTAGGAAAGTTGTTCTGGTTGTCAGTTTTTCATTTTTTTACCCATATGGGAGAGTGGACATTAACTTTGGGTTTCGTTTATGACCCAATCCTACACATGTGTCCTTGGAACTGACCTCGAGGCAAAGTACCCCTATTGGTGGCCATGAAGGGCTGCAAAGTGAATGTGGTGTTAATGTTTTGTATTTTACATTCGAAAACTTGTGTCATTTTATCAAGGGGCCAACATCTTATTTTATGATTGGATTGAGAAGCTCTGAGGCTCTTCTAGTTATTTATATTTTTGCGAGAATTTTCAGACTTTGTAATGTGGCTACTTAATCACTTTCCTTGTTTGCCGATATTTCTTGGACTTTATTTTGATTGGTGACTTGGAGCTCGTTATGTTGTTGGATGCTTAACTAAATGTTACGTGGATTTCTTCTTGCATGATGATGAGCTAGTTCTATGCTACTTGTATTCATACATTTTGTCATATGAGGGTACACCCTAGGTGTCTTGAATGTCCTCTTAGGTGCTTAAAGTTATGCCTTGGTTTTAGAGGCACGGAACCTTGAGTGTATCTAGGATCTTAGAGTGACCTTTTCATTACTTGACCTTGTTGGGAAGAGAGTTATTTGTGTTGTGCGTTCTAGTTGGAAGGCTCTTAGCAGTGGTGATGATTCTCTTACAATTCGATAAGAGCTTGAACCTCGTCGGAGTAGAGGTGTTTAATTATGGGTTGATGAATTATGGTGGGATTAGTCTGTTTTTGGATAGCTGTGGATGTTAGTGGAAAAGTGTTTGTCTGGTAGTGGATTCTCTTTGATGGCATGCTAAGTTTTATCAAGAGTTCCTCATTTCATTATATTAAGTAGTGACTTGAGGATTGTATGCTTCTTGGTAATTATGATTAGATTTAATCCCATTCGAGTATTGTGTGTAAATTAAGTGTGTCTTTTTTCCATCTTGACCTATAAATAAGTCTACCCTTTCCTTAACTTTTTTTTAGTTACTATGAATAATACTCTATGACGTATTAATTTTGGATTACGTGGAGACACTTATGGATGCTTTGAGTCTTTTGGACCATGACATTGGTGATGATAGTGTAATTAGACCTGGATAATTTAATCTTGGTGGTATTTTATAATGTGATTCTTCTTGCAAAACTGTAACTCTTGGTTGTAAAGCCATGTTGAATAGATATCTGATTGTCTGCTTACATTTTCATGCTTTCTAGTGAGTATGTGGTGTTCTTATAGTTAAAATATTTCTTTTTCATTTTGATTGCTTGGTTGGTGGTATCCTATGGTAATATGGGTGTAGATTTGAAAACTTTCCTTGTCTTATCGGGTGAGTAAAATGTTGTTGCCAAAACAACAAACATTGTTAAACCCTAGTAGATCAGTAAAAGTAATGATGCTTCCTTAATGGTGTTAGCATAACAAATTACATTGGTTAGTTAGATGGTTTTCTTGTAACCGTTTCTACAGCAACTATATTTCTTTATTTATATCCTTCTCTTCAAATTGTTTTATAAATATGAATAAAAGACAATATTTTATGTTCTCTAAACATTGGTATCAGAGCAAAAGTGATTAGACAACATGGGAGGATGCACCTGAAAATGTTTTGGTAGTGCTTCCTAGAACCGATTGCGCCTGCCTTAATTAGTGTTGACGTAATATGAGAATTATGATGTACATTAAATAATATAGTTGTCTTTTTTTGTCCATTCTGTTGTTTTTGTAATTTGGTAAAGCGTTTAGCATGAGAAAGGGAAATAAAAGAAGCGCCTGATTTGGGGAAGGCTCGGGTATAGAAGAAGCATGTGTGCAGGAGCAGTGTGAACTCTACCACCACATCTACGGTCCTCACTGTCACTGCTTCCACCACAAGGACCTCCGTCCTTCACCTCCAGAGACATGAGATAGGGGGAGAACAATGGAGTGAAGAAGGATGCAGATTGGAGTGATCTACGCTAATGGGGACAATGTGGTCTATTCCATAGAGAGCAATTGCATAACTGATTATCCTTCTCTCCTCGCAAAGGTTAAGGGGAGGCTCGTTGTCGAAAAGAATGATGTGAAAAATAAGACCATGCCTTTGCCAATAGAAAAGGGTGTTAAGAAAGTAGACAATGGAGAAGTGTGAAACATATGACAGAGAGTCCTGACTGGTAATTTACTTCCTACTACACCATTTTTTCGTTTCTTTAGTAGTTATTATGGACATTCACTTGGAAAAATACTTGGGGTTAAACTTTCATACATGGAAGGTGAAGATCCAAATGCAACTTATGCATAAAAACTTATGGGGTATAGTAGATGGGAAAGAGAAAATGCCCACAGATGCTACCAAATTAGCAGAATAGCAGTGCAGAGATAGTTTTTCTGATTTAGGTGTCCTTGTTGATTAATCTCATCCTATGTGATCCTCAAATTGTGGGAGCTTGAGTAGACTTGTTCCTCATGCAAATTTGTTCATAGTTGATTTTTGCTAGCCTTGTCTAGACAACGAACCTTGAAATCATGGCTTAAACTTAGTAGAAACCTTATTTTTTATTATTGTAGTATGTTGTATTCCTTGGGAAACTATGTGGTCATTCTCATACTCATGAAATTATCCTTATTATTCCTCTACTTGGTGGTTACTCTTAAGAATCTTTTGAACTCTTCATGTTATATTGTTAGGTGTGGTATCTTGGTAGATAGTGTAAATTTACTCTCTAGATTTAAGTGTTCATAGCCTTGCATGCAGAAAGTTTAGAACTCATCCCCTGCAATGTCCCTTCTTCTTGCTAAATTGCATTGAACCAAACTTAGGTTCTGTAGACCCACACTTGTTTGAAGCAAGCAATCCCATAATGGAGTGATCCTTTTTTATTGTTTTTTTCCTATCTCTCTTTCCAATGACTTCCAGGAGGAAGTCGAGTGTAAGGGGAGGGGGATGTAGCGCCCACTTCCCTTTAACACTTTTGATATTGATCATGAAACTGCTGACTATATTATGGACATTATTATAGTTTTGATTTAGTATGGTGTTAGATGTCAAATCATGGATTATTGTTGACTTTGATTCATATATGGTGCATGATGATTATTAGATACATTTTATATAGATGTTGACATGTTGTTGGACATGGTTATATATATTTTTATGGATGTTTTTAGGACATGTGATATTTGGATATATTGAGTAGACTGAGAAAATTGAATTTAAAATTGATGATTATATAGTTGCTGATGAAATTATAAGTGATATTGTTGATTGTCTGGATGTTGTTGTGATTCATATATATATATTGATGATTTTGAAATTATATTATATTCATTTGGATGTTCTGATATTGCCATGAGGCTGAAGGGGTATTTGTATTGTGCAGGTTAAAAATATCACAACAAACATTGGAGGATTGGAGACCAACCACATTGGAATTCTAGATGAGTTCAACAAGGTCACCATGGTGACTTGTATTGTTCGTGTGTGTGTGTGTGTGTTTGATTGTTAGGGATTCCCATGGGGGGATCACCTTTAAATGTGACCAAGGGTTATGTGTATTTATTTATTTGGTTCCTTTTTATTGATGTTTGTATGTGTTTATTAAGTGGTGTGTTTACCCCTTTCATTATTTATTAATTGTGGTAAATTAATGTGAGTAAACATGTTGTTAAAATTAATTAATCAAATTGGGACATAAGAAAGTAATTATTGGAGTGGTTGACTCTTGTATTAAATGTTATAAGGTATGTGTAAGCAATGTGTAATTGATGTGTAAGAGATATGTAAGAAAATTTGGAGTGGGTAAGTGCAGCAAGTTGGGGGACAAAAAAGGGGTCATAAGTGGACGTCAGATTGCAAATAACAACATAATATCAACTTGTAGGGATTATTAACAATACATACACTCAGAATTAGAAAAAAATATATTGATATGAATCGTAGCATCCGGAAACTAGTTTCTAAAATAATAATTTAAAAAAAAAATGGACAAGATTAGATATATTAGACACTCAAAATTCAATGACTTGGTATTTTTTTTTAAAAACGCCTATAAGATTATAGTCCGTTTTCCCACAATTTGGATGACCAAAAATTGATATATAATTTTCTCCTTTGGTGAGAAGTTAGATGCCACTATCTATCTTGGGATGGATTTTATTTTGAATTTTTTTAGGAATATTTTATTTTTTATGATTTTTTCCATGAAAGTGGTATGAAAACAAAAAGAAAACAGGGCACATGGAGACTAATTTTGGAGGCTTATGGGACCTCTTAAATTTGCATACCAACCTTACCTATGGTTGGAGAGTCTAAATTTAGACCTTCTTTATGCACTTCATATTCTTTGGAATTCAAAATTGTCATGGAGACTAATTTTGGAGGCTTATGGGACAAGTTAAACTTGTCCCATACCTCTTAAATTTGCATACCAACCTTACCTATGGTTGGAGAGTCTAAATTTAGACCTTCTTTGTGCATTTTTGTAAGTCAAGTTGAATGTTTTAATTGCACTTTCTTGAATGTTATTAATTTCAATCCTTTGGGGTATGGGATGGATTTGAGTGTGTAGCTAAAACTATCATATTATTCACCTACTTATTTATTGTGCCTTCGAGATTGAAGTTGACTTGTGAGTTAGAGCTAAGGATGTGTGATGTGGCATCCTACATGGATCCACCTCATCCTCCTTTCTTCCAACTTCTATATATTCAAATTTATTTTCTTGTTTTGGGGGTTACACTCTTTTGGTTGTTTTACTTTTGGATACTTCTTTTGGGGTGAATTATTTTACTGTTTAGAGCCCTTGCTTTTGGAGAGAGTTTGCAGGATTTTACAGGCCTGTGTTTCATTGATCTTGGGTTGTTTTGCATTGGAAATCTTGTTGTTTGGAACTTGGAACAAACTCCATTATGGAGAGGTAAGATCTTGGTTCTTGAAATTCTATTCTTTATTTGTGCAAATGTTATTGTTGTGAATTCTTTGGCATTTGTGTGGGCTGTTTGGGGTAGATGGCTTAGGGATGGTGTAGGAGAAGACTATATAGTATTTTGTGGGAGGCACAAGTGTAAAGGGAGTTGGGATTTGGGTTCCACCTTACAAAGAAATAGCTTGCATTTCTTTACTCCTTATGGGGTGCCATAAGAGGTTGGGGAGGCATAAAGAAATGTGAGGAATAAGGGGTGCTTAGGGGAGGCATAAGGGCATGTCAGGGATTTGAAATGATATGTATTTTGGAGGTTTGTTCTCAGGTTGTGATACCCATTTCCCCTTTGGGAGGCATAAGCAAAATCCCCCATAGTTCCTTGCTCCTTTGGCTTGCATGATGAAGCCTAAGTGTTGTTTGTTGTTTTGTTCTATGGTGGCAAACTACAGTTTTTTGTAGATTGTGTTTTGAATGAGAAATTTGTCTTTGTGTTGTGGAAGTCTATTGTTGCCATAAGTTGAAAAAAAAATATTTCTTATTGTAATATGGTTGGGGCTCGGGGGCCAATGAAGAAGGATGACTTCTCCCTTTTCATTGGATGTATTGGTTGGGTGCAGAGCATTGTCTTTCCCCTGTTCTGCTATGACCAAATTGGAGAATGATGGAAATTCATACTGCTATTTTGGAACTAAGAAAGAAGATAGTTTGACATTCCTTGCTGAGATCATTTCTTAATGTAACCTTTTCCCACTTGAAGTGGATGATCTTGTATATTATTTGTGATGGAAAGATGGTTTGTATGGGATATGAAAGTTGTAAATTGAAATGTGAAAGAGATATACTCTGTTTTTCTTCTTTTGAAAGAATGTGAAAGAAATCATATTCTGTATATTGTAATTGAGGAATAAAAGAAGAAATTGTAAAGGTATCTCTTTGAATCAATAAGGGATTTTATTACTTTACTCAAATGACATTATTGGGTATTGAAATTTGATTGTTGAATGTATTTTGAAATTTTGTTGGAAGGATGAAAAAGTGAATACGTATGAAGAAATGTCATAGTACTCAGTTTTTTTAAATAAATGTTTTAGAAATTAGAATTGTAATTTGGCATTTGAATACTTTGCTTGAGTCAACTTAGTATGTTAGATTGGGTTGGAATGAATTCATAGTTTAAATTTGGCAAATGAAAATAAATCTATTCGAATTTGAGTTCTATTAGATAACTTTCGTACAGGAAATTATTAATCGGAAATTGAAAAGAATGACCCTGCAGCATAAAAAAGAAAAAATGAAATATCAAATTTAATTTGTAAGGTCAAAACGACCCCTAACATACTAAAATACTTATGAAAATTTTATAGAACCTTTCAAATCGGACAAAGGCAAAATTATAGACTTCTTGCTCTATAAAATTGATAATTTTTGAATGCAAATCAATCAAGCAAACTTAACCTTGCAATCTATCTTAAAATATTCCAAGTAAAATCCTCTGTGCCTGTTTGGCAAGTGGAAAAAGAATTAATGAAAAATTTGACCAAAATTGATAAGTAAAAAAATACCAGTTCACTTTCCAAGTGATAGAAAGACGTTTTCTCAAAATTGACCCTTTAAAATTTATCAAAATCAAATTCTATGGTTGTTATGAAAATATGATGTCGAGAGATTTCCAGAAAGTCCTCATTTGCCAAAAAATGAGTTCCCAATCAAAATTTATGGCCTTCTAAAGTTTTTACCTCATTTTGGGCTCAAAATAATCTAACTGTCAAATTTTAAATGAATAAAATATTCTTGGGCAGACCCGCAGGCTAAAACTTTCCATTTTTTCATTTTTTCCCAAAACGTGCAAATTCATGAAGTTTCCCACCACTCTGCTAATATGCAAGCCTTCACTTTGTCTAAAAATGATCTAAGTCCAAAAATTTAATTAGGCAATTTTGCCTCCATGGCCCCGCCGCCCCGCAGCCAATCATTGATCGACACGTGCCTTCATTGGGCGTCAGCAAAAAAAAAGGGTTAAAAGCCTTAAAATTCTCTGATGGCCTAAATTTCCACCAAAATTTGGAAATGCTAACACGTGTTCCCTTACGGACTCGTGGGAGTGCGGAGGCATATTTCACCTTTTTCCCCAAAAGGGAAAAAAAGTCTAAATTTCTTCCTCACTCCGCCGGCCCGTGTCTGGGAAAATTTTTCTTCCCCGCTCTGCCAGTCTGCTTTTCTCATCTGGGAAAATTTTCTCTCCAAAGTCCACAGGCCCGAGTTTAGGGAAACATTTCCTCCCAGGCCCGCAGGCCCACTCTTGAAAAAAAATTCACCCCAAGTTCCGCTGGTCCATAACTTGAGAAATATGAGGAGTTATGAGGACTTCTTTAGATCATCGGAAAGGTGAGAAAATTCTCTATCTAATGGGAATATTTTCAAGAAGTTTTAATTTCATTAATCATGGGAAAAATCAAATTGAATCTTTAACCGAGTTCTTGGAGTGGGTAAGTAAGAATTTACTCTGATGATTTTACATATGTATTCTTTCCCCCACTGTAATTAAACCTTGCTCTTGTCTTAGATCTTGTGGAATTAAATACCTAGGGTATTTAATTGTTTTGGTACCTTAACCCTAAAATTTTAATCAAGGAATATTTAGCTAAAATGTCAATGTAATCCATGATTAAATTAATCCCTAAGGAGATTTAAGCTAGGTGTGGACTTATTACACTTGTTGCTTTATAATGGGAAAAGTTATCAATTGAATTTAATTGTCCTTGAGACTTTGGTTGTTAACACTTCAAAAAAAAAAATATTCCATAATTTTGTATTTAAACCTAGGTTGTTCATGGGTCTCAAGTGGAAGATTTTAGTGGGTGTTACATTTCGGACTTCAGACTTTAGACTTTTTTAACTCACCATTTTCGGATTCTCCATCACTGAGCTCCAAAGTTCCTATGCCATCGACCCCGAAATGGGATTTTTCCCTGAAAACCCCCAAGCCCTTTCGAACTTCATACTTTCAGGGTTTCAAGCTTTTGACTCATTTTTTGCATTTTCTGTTGTGAGAACTCTGAATCGGTCAATCCTTGAAGTCTAAAAACTTTGGACATTAGGGCTTTGTGTTTTTCAAATCACTTGCTCAACTCCATCCTAAGCCTTCATTCCTTCCTCATTTGGCCAACATGACCTCCCAACTTTGGTGAGTCCTTTTTCAAGCTCTCTTCCATTGCTTGACCACTTTTTACAGTGCTAAATCCTCATGCCTTTGGCTCAACGATTTATTATCGACTCGAGCCCAACCCTTTGTGATCATTTTTTGTCATTACCCCATTGATCTGAGCCTTGAGTTGCCAATGTGAACTCCCATGGCTAGATTGATACTTCCACTTTATCTATATGAAGTCTTGTTTGTCCAATTTCACAAGGGGAAAAATTAGATAACAATTCCCTTCAACTATTACTCTTGAATTGTATATATTATGTTGCTTACATTATTTTAATTAAGGAATTTCAATTATATTATTTCTCATATTTTCCTTCATTAGTATCAGAGCCTGTCGTATCCCGTGCGTGGCGTTTTGGAGTGACCTGTTTGACATTTGGGAGGAGCGACCTATTTGTCTTTTAACCTATAAAATGGAGTGACCAGTGTGTAGATCTTGAAACCTGAGGAAACATGGCTCAAGATTTGTGTGCACACATCGAGCTAGAAACATTTGGCATGGAGCATTGGAAGTCTTTCTTTGGCAACGTGTAACTATTTTGATTTGGCATCCCTTTGCATGGAGATTTGGTAGACCTGCGTAGAACCCGTTTTTTGTGTTTTATTAAAAATAAAGGATGTAAGAACATATTTTTGGCACCCAATATTCTACACATTTAGCGGTGGTCTACAAATCCCATAAGTTTCTTCAGTAATCTCAACCTAGAATTTAGATGATGTTGCAGAGGAATATGGAAAATTATCAGTGGATGAGAGATTACCATTGTCTTTGTAGAGAATGGCAGATCCAAATAAAGGAAAACAATCGTATATGCAACCTTCCTTGTGAAGATATTCACCAACAAGCGTACGAAGGATTGGGAAATGTAGAAGTGTTTTGAATAAAATAATCCTCAAATCCATATCAGCTAATTATGTAGCAACATACTGGACGATGAAGGATACACAGAGGTTGAAGGAAAATTGGTGTTCTCTCGTCAATCACCTATGAAGGGGTCGCATCACTTCTTTTGTGACACTTTTATAATTGATTGTTGTGCATGGTGTTGTTTTATTTTATGCAGTGTGTGTTTTTAATTAAAATGTAGAGTGTTTTCCAGTTTGGTACATCCTAAATTAAGGAAATTTTTAGGAACAAGAGCACTAAAGTAGCACTTGGTTCTTGTTTAAAATGTTTTTAGAAATATGAGAAACCATGGATGTGTATAGTTGAGACATGACGTGACCTCCATGTTTTTGGTGAACCTGTAGTTGGGAAACAATAGGGTGTTATGTTTGTGGAGTCTAATTTCATATTAGAGTGTGGTACACCTTCTATGTGTTACACTCGGGTATTTTTACGGTGGTCCTGCTCGCTAGTGAGCGGGTCAGGGGGGTTCGGGGACGAAGCCCCCGAAGCAAATTTTCATGGGTGGTTTATTAACCCATGGGTAATGGGTAACCATTATGGGTTGTTTTTGTGCCCATGGTTTTTCGGTACCCTTTTTTTTTGTAAAACTACCTCTTCGGCTACCCATTGTTTGATACCCATGGTTTTGTAAAACTACTTAAGTAGTTGTCTATTTATATGGTCTTATGCATATAATAGTCAAACTAGCAAATGTATTGCAGATGTGTTTTGAATTCGGGTGTGAATTCTGTAGAGTTTGTTGAGCATAGCTCCAAACGGATTTGGGTATTGTATTGAGAGAGTGGAGGCTTGTAATAAAATCTGAGTAAGTGATTCTTGGTGGACGTAGCCCAAATTGGGTGAACCACGTTAAATCTTGTCTCTTTGTGTTGTGTCATTTATTCTGCACTTTTATTTGAGATCTGTAATACTTTTTGCATATTAGTTTCTATTGTTGCAATTCTGTAAGGGATTATTCCGCATATTTTATCTCTTATTTTCCTAATATAGGGTTTTGTGGTAATTCAGAGAAACCAGAAACCACCAAGGTGTTCTCATGGAGATGTATTTAGGTCACTTCTAGGTTTATGATAATCCTGTAAGGAAAAACTAAGGTGTCACCAAGACCAAGAAGCCAAAATGATGGCATGCCACCTCAAAGGTGATCAAGCTACATAGAGAGTGTAAAAACTTGTTATAGTGTTTTAAATAAGGGGGAGACAAGTATTTAGAAACGTGATGTTTAAAAACAATGTATTAAGGGGGGAATGTTAGCATAATTTAATACATTGTTAATCATGTTGATTATGCCTTTGGGACATCTCCCTGATAAAGCGTTTTACTTCAACCGTTCATCATGCATTGTATATATTGTGGTGCTTGCATCATTTTAATTAAAGCATTTCAATAATTTCTTTCTCATGTTTTCCTTCAGTTTATATATAACATAATTTTGTAATATGATTGCATTCCCCTACTTTTATATCTAAGAGTGTTGTTTATCAACCACTTTACTAGTCGACTACTTGAATAGATAGTAAACTGATGACTAGTTCATCAATAGAACAATCAATTCCATATTTTAGCATATTCTTGCATAATGTGTTCATTAATAAAACCTTCAATAGCATTTATCAATGATTTATAATATGAATTAAAAATGTATCATATATTTTTATTTTATTTATTATAGAATAATGCTTTCCTCATATTCTATTTTTTGATAATTGGTTAAAAAAGGGGTATTCCCAGGGTCCCCACCCTATTACAAATGAGGATCAACTATCCAGATAAAGCAATGAAAATTTCAAGGATCAACAAGGGTCTAAAAACCAAACAACAAAAAAATATAGTCCATTGATGATAAAAAACAAGAACAAACCCATGAAGAAACCAAGACTAGAACCGAAGACCAGACACAAAAGGCGCCTTAGTTTTAACATTAGTAGCATCGCTCCAACTCACACTCGGGAGATGACATAGAGACCGCGACACTTTCTTCTTTACACTCATCGAACCATCTTCTCCTCCTTTTCTAACGGAGGTCACATTTTTACTCGAATTATCCATTTCTATTGCCGCTCCAACCAAATCATTATGGGGCTTCTCACTAATATGATCATTAATATCAAATCCCACCAAATAATATTTTTGAATGGAGTTCGTATATTTTTCGGATGCATGCTTTCCAATTCATTGTTAGATAACATTTACCACCTGTCCCACACAACCATCTCCCGAAACACCTCCACGTCATGCCTTGACCGTTTCAACCATATCCTCATTTTCTGCATATGTTAAATTCTATGAAGAAGAGGATTTTGAAATGTTGATGCGTGAGATCTCTTGACAGATTTCCCCCTACCAGTTGTTTGTTCTATCCGCTCCTATTTTTAATTGGAGTCCATGTGATTCATTGGGGGTTGTGATTCAATCGCCCCAACTTCAAGTCCCAGATCAACTATGAGCTCTCTGAATGTCTCGGCTCGCTAGGATGTCTGCTCCACCACCACGGGGTTCGCTTTACCTTGCTCCATGTTTCTCTTTTCTTCTCCAAATGAATTCTGTGCATTCTGCGACTGCTGAGGATGTTTTTCCTTGCATCCATAGGCCCCATAGCCCACTCTCCTCATATTCTATTATTATTCATTGTTATTTGACATTATAATTGTCATATCTCATGTTGTTTACACCATTATTAGAATTATATATAGGTTTCGTGAGCTATACACACTAAAATGATGCAAGGAGATATACATGGTATTATTATCATTAATTAATTTTTAATATTAATTATGTAAAATCACAAAAATATATTATTTCTTGCAATCAATGTGGACAGTATGATATGAACTTGAAAATGCAAGAGAATTAGTGCACTTAGTTGATTGTACATAGATATGGGAAGTTATAGGTTGTTAGAGTGTTGGAACTACAAGATTTAAACCTAAGATTTCATTGATCCTAGAAATATGAATAAAAATTTCCTTAGTGTGGAACCATACAACTTTGTTAGGACCATCTGTAGAATCATGACCCTACTATACAATTTTGGACCATCTCTTAATAAAGCTCTATAATTTTCTCAGATCAATTTTTCCATGGGAGCTCGCATTTGCAAGTCGAGGATCAAATCAATAGGGGAAAGACACGAAATGATCGCAAGGGGTCTGGTACAAATCAATAATGACTCGTTGAGCCAAAGGCATGAGGATTTGGTAGTTTAGAAATGGCCAAGCAATTCAGAGAGTAGAAAAGTCCTGAAATCTGAAATTTTCAAACTTCGAGGATTGAGTGATTTGGAGTTTTCACTATGCAAAACATAAAAAAAAAAGCGAAAAGGCTTGAAACCCCAAACCCTCGAAGTCCGAAAGGGCTTGGAGGAATTTCAGGGTCAATGGTGCAGGAACTTTAGAGTTCGGTAATGGAGAAGTCTAAATCTACGAGCACAAAAGGCCTTAAACCCTAAAACCCTAAAGTCCAAAAGGGTTTGGGGTTTTCAAAGGTCAACACCTTTTTGGGGTCAACCATTTTGGGTGTCGCCTTTGGAGGCGGATTTTGGGGACTCGACATAATGGATTCCGAAAAAGGGAAAGGTCAAAGTCAGAAACCTGAACTTTGAATTTCAGAGTTCAGGATTTCAGAGGTTCGGAGGTTTTGGTGAACATGGGTAGGTGAACAGTGCCACAATCCTGAAAAACAGAAGGTCAAAAACTCGAAGTCCAAATTTCAGAATTCGGGGTTTCATAATTTCAAAACATTTCGAGGCTTGGGCAGATGAACAGTGCCACAAGCCCAAAAAGTAAAAGGTCTGAAACCCAAAGTCTGAATTTCATAATTTCGAAACATTCTAGGGCTTGGGCAAATGAACAGTGTTGCAAAGAACATGATTTTAGAGTCTTAACTCTGAAGTACAAATTTTGGACTTCGGAGGTTTAATATTTCAGAACTCTCGAGCAAACTCGGTAGATGAACAATAAATGTGACCTTCAAAACTAAAATACCTGAAGCTCCAAATCTTGAAAGTACAAAATTTCAGACTTCAGAGGGTGTGATGCAGGGTCAGAGTTCGAAAAGGTAGATTAACCACTGGCATTTATTGCAGTATGGCACCCTCATCTTCAGATGGCCATAAATTTTGACTATGAGCTCGAATTTGCATGAAATCGAAATTTTTGGAAAGCTCTTAGTGTCATCTACACAATAGGGACTCGTTTTCTTAATTTTAGTTAGACAAAATATTTCAAAATTAAGAAATATAGTCTGGCATTTTAGAGGAATATTTCAAAATTTCTCACCTACCCAAATGATGAAGGTATGGGCTTCCTTTTTTCTTCAAAAAGGGAAATTACATGGAGGTATGGGGTTTGTAGTGGCATCCATCCTTTTTTGCAGAATATTTTAATGCATTTTGGGTGGTTGAAGCAAGATTTTGAATTCCTTCTCTCTCCTTTTCTCTCATTCTTCATATATACTTAAGGAGGACCACATTTTTAAAAGTTGGACACCTTGTATATGCCCCTCCCTTTTTCTTCTTATTTACAAGAGATTTTGTGGATTTTTAAAACCTCCCTATTGAACATTGTAATTCAAAATCAGTTTGTTTGGCCCTAAATGTGATGTTTTGTATCAACTTTGAGAGGAATTATAGCATATCTTTGGATTCTTCAAATCCTCTTCTATGTTATATTGCAACTTTCTGATCTTTCATTGCATGCAAGGTTATTTTGTATTATTGTTGTTTTCATTACAATGTTCTGATAGTGTTGTGTTTATTATAAAGGTTTTTCAACATCCTTCTTGGTGCATCACCTTCGCTTAGAGTAGATTTTAATTTTCATGCATTTTTTCTATCTCTGTCTCCTTGCAAATTTTAGATTAGGGTTATATCTACAACTCTATGCTCTTTGGAGTAGTTGTTACTAGGATAGGATAGGAAGCCAACCTTCTCAAGAGGGTTATCCCAATTGCAAAGTCCCACACTGTATGATAACTCCGTGTTTGATGAATCACACTAATTGCCTCAACCATTCACTTGTGAGTAATTAGGGGTGATATGATTTCTCCATAATAGTAACATCTATTATGTTAAATTTTCACTTGTATAAAGTGAACGAGGTGAAATATGTGGAAAAATTACAAATTTTTGTTCTATCATTTAATAATATCTCATTCTTTTGTTTCCTTCATAGATTTGAATTGTATAATTTTATGAAAAATTGGAGATGATCAGTCCCCATTTTTTCCAAGGGGAAACATGAGTGTTAGGTGCATACACCCCAATACGGAAGCAAAGAAGATTGAGAAAAAGAGTGAATATGAAGCAACTTATGAAGGAATAATGTCATGTATTAAAGTCATTTAGAAACAATTTTATCTTCCCCTTTCAAATCTAAGAGGAAAGGAGGAAACACCTACTTGGAAATTGTCCACTTCGATACCTTTCGCAACCCCATGAAACACACAACTGCAAACACTCATAGTGTAAATTTCCTAAATACATACATACATACATATATATATATACACATATATACATATACATACACACACACACACACACACACATGTATGTATGTATGTATGTATCTATCTATCTATCTATCTATCTACGTGTGATACATACATACATACATGTATGTATGTATGTATCTACGTGTGTGTGTGTGTGTGTGTGTGTGTGTGTGTATGAAAATAGAATGAGTTCCATTAATTCATTCCCATGTGGCACTTAACTAAGTCCTAAGGGGGAGTGTGTAAAACCCAATACCTATTTTTAGATACATTAGGAGTAGGGATAAAAACTGAATAAGAATAACTAAGATAACTAGGATAAGGACCCTTAAAAGGAGCACCATGAATTATGATACCCTGATAATTATGATAAAACATGAGACACTGGAGAATAGCTAATGGAATACCACTAATAGCATGTATCCAAGGAAGACCTAAATTAAAATACATTGGAACTAAGAGCACAAACAAAAAAGAATGAAAGAGGTGTAGTAACAAAATCAAATGTAATAGGTAGAGTTATATTTTGATATCAATGATTAGAATGAGGTGTGATATTCTTTATAAAAATTTGAATTGCTTTAAGTAGCATGAGAGATTAACTATTATTCTTATTATGTGGATCAACAAAAATGCATATATGTAGTTGAGTAACAAACATAGGGATGGAAACCGTATTGGTAATAAGTGTATCATCTATATAGGATTCAACACAAGTGATGAACATATAGGAGATTATGTGATAGGTATAGTTAAAATTATTGCATCTAAAGGGTGATCCTAAGAGGGTGCTGGTGGAATTGTACAAAATGTATTGTGCAATTATGAACTAGATTTTTTGTTTTTATTTTTAGGATTTTTATCATTAATTATTTTAAATTGATCATTATAATTGGTTTTCTTAGAATAATAACTAAGGTTATCCCATTCAATTATATTGGATTCAATAATAGCATAAATGATGTGAGAGACATTGATACATCAATCAATGAGGAGATCAATACATCATTTTTATTTGTATAAAGCCTTACAATTGAAAAAAATACTTTGTGACTTTCTTGTATCAACCTCAAATTGTGGATGATGAGACATGAGATTACGCTAAATCATCTTTTTAATACAATTTTTAGGTCACGCAGTAGGCATGTAAAATGCCATTATGTGGTTTATAATTGTATTTTACTATGTTATGAAATAACATTGAAAATGTCCTTGGAAGTATCCTTAACACTAGTAGTATTTCCTTTGAAGGTGGATTTTATTAGAAAATTGGGATAATATGTGGCATGAGAACTAGGAATGTAATTGATTTTATTCATATGTGACAAATTATGTTTTCTCTGAGTGTGTGACATAGATTTTTGAATGACTACAATTTTTTAAATATGATTAATTCTTACAAAGGGGAAATAAATATTTTTATTAAAATATATTGTGATTCATTTTTAGACAAGATATAATTCATCTTAGTAATCATACTATTTTATCATAAAACATAATCATTGATAGGTTGGTTAGATTCATTCCAAATTTTATACATTTTTTCATAACAAAACTTGTCCACGACATCGAGAGATAATTGTGCAAGTAATTGATTTTCCAAATTGGTGTTAGATCTCAAATAGTGTATGGGTACATAAAAAACCATTTTAATGAAATTTATTTAGGAATTTTATGGAAGAATTTGGTGATTAACTTGTCAAATGATATAAATAGTCAAAATAAGTCACATAGAATGATTGGGGATTTTCTGTAGGGTCCCCTTTGTCATCATAGATATGGATTTTATGAGAAATAAAACCAATAGAAAAATTATTCAAAACCACTTTTGGAGTATGGGGTTATGAATAAAATGAGTAGAATCCACAACATGAAGAGAGGTGGATGCACGTTTTTGTAAATGTAAGGTTTTATCTTCTTTTGTATGAGACAGGGTTTCAAAAGTCTATGTTCTGGATGAAGAGACACAATAACCACTATGATTTTACTAAGGATGTGTAGTAATAATAGTGGTTATAGGAAGAGGAATAGAGACATTTTGAAGTCAAACCTTAGGTTCTGATAGTGATGTAGGCATTGTATACATAAGAATGTTTGATGTCTCTATATGAGAAAATGAATCATGCTTAAGTTGATATCTTGTAGCATATAAAATAATATAGAGCATGATTATCTTATAAGAGATGTATAATATATCATGCCTCATTATTCGCAATATCGGGAGAATAATTTTTAGAGTTATGATTAGAGAGTTCATATGGAAAATATGAACATTAACATTTAAAACAACATTGGAAAGGTTATAAGAAATAGGATAAGTCCAAGTACTTGGAACAAAAAATATATTATCATAACAATTATGAGAAAAGAGATGGGCTTTGTAACACCAAGTAATAGCATAAAGGGTTGTCATCTTGATTCAAATTTCATAGAACATTAGGTGAAATTATATGATGATATGAATTAGAAAGACAAATGCAACACAAAAAGAGAAGAGGAGGATACATAAACCATATGCAATATAGGGTGAATGAAATGATAAAATCACATGTAATATTCTCCAAAAAAATTACACCCTTATAAAAAAGAATTAGTTATCTAAACAAATTAAAAATATGTAACTCACACTCTAGGGTGTTATTATGATTCATTCACTTTAAAAAGATTAATTATGTAATATCATAAAAAACATTAATGCTAGTAATTAATGTACACAATATGATATGAACTTAAAATTATAAGAGGGTGAGTGCAATTAATTGATTACATATTAATCTAGGAAGTTATAGGTGTGCAGAGTGCTAGAATTGGGATATTTGAACATTAGAGTGCTTTGTTCAATGGAGCTAAGAATTGAAAGTGCCATTGTACAAGATCATAAAATTTTTGTAAGTATGTCTCTATGATCTTTAACTTATTGTATGGTTTTGGACCTACTTAGAATATTGATCTATAACTTTATATAAGTGTTTCGTTCATAGAGATGTCCTTCATTACCAAACCCTATTTGTTAAAAATGTAATGAGGGAATGTGATTTTTTAATTTTTTTTTAAAAAAAACATAACCATGGGTGGGATACCCGAAAAAAAATTAGTTGGGTTAAAGTGAAATCATTATGCCACTTATTTTGACACCACTCTAGAAATTCCTCAAAAAACATTTCGTTCTACAATGAACATCTGACATCTAAATGAATGAAAGTAGATTTTGTAATTGAGAATCCTCAACAATTCTTTACTTGGGGATGGTCATTTCTAATACTTGGAATGGGAATTTATTTATACATTCAATGAGATGATATGATTCCTTAACCTAGTGTAATGCTTTAGACCTATAGTGATAGTTTCCATAAATGAATGTGCATAATCCTTAGATAGATTAAGAGATACTTGGGGTCCTTTTGTGAGTGTTTCAAGAGAGTATTCCAATAGAATTTCATATTAGTCACATGTTCTTAAATGATGTGATTTTAACTTGTTTATATAGTTATGAAAAGGTAAATTATCATGGAAAATTCGACACAATGGAAGTAAATGATCTAAACAATAATTTGAATTTGAAAGAAAAAAAGAAAAAATTCTTAATTTAAAACATAAATTCCTACTATGACCAAATATCACAATCCAACAAAACTAGAGGTTCTTGTACAGGGATGAGAAACATGATAAATAAGATTTGCATCATATCAACTAGAATTTGTCTATTGATTTTCTGCATTTAATTCTTAGAATTGTTTTACATATTCGTTTGCATGAATAAACAAGGTTTCCAAAACACCTTAAGATGCATTGAATGGTATAAGAAGATTTATTTTTTCTTGACAAGAGTGCATTTTGTAAATAAACAATGTCAAAGAGTACATTGCCAAATTCTAGCGTGTACAATTTATATATCTAAGATACCTATCATATTCATTATTATTTTTATTTCTATTCCATTAAAAATTTAAAATAGTTATTTAAACCTATATCAAATAGTTCTAGCATAACATTATATAATATTATTTTATATCATAATTATACCATAATTACTATCTTATATGCTATTGTTCTATCTCACCATTCCACCATCCAAATATACCTATTTTCACATATCAATTGATTTTCTCGCCAATGAGAAGTTTGAGTGTAATCCAAATTTCTATACTCCCAATATATGATGTTTTTCATCCTAAGAAAGTACATCATAAGTACATAATCATATATGAGAGCACAGATAACTCTCCTACAAAAAAAATCCTGAAATTCAAATATACGCATTTAAACATATTTTTTCACACTTCTTAAAGGGAATTATTACAAGAACCTTGCTATACTTTACAATTCATAGTGTAATGGACAATGTAAACAAATAGGGAAATATATCCACTATTTTTATCGAACTTCAACAAAGTATTCAATATATTCCTAGTTTGTATTTGAGCTGTATTTTTTTGAATGGAAACTTGTCAATCTCATTTAATATTCAGGGTTACCAATATAGAAATAAAATATAACTTTTCCTTATCTGCATCCTATGGTATAAAATGTACAAAACTAATATACATTTAAAAATATATGATATTGAAACCTATGGAAATTGAACACAAGGATATGAATATCATTTAAAAATTATTTGTAAACAATTGATTTATGATGGATAATATACAAGAAATATCAACTACTTATTTTATTTGAGATGTTTGAATCTCACTAAATATTTATTTTCGATGGATAAAATATTGAGATACTTTATTATGTGCTTAAATATGAAATAAAAGCTTTATAGGAGTCTATGTGCTTTCAAAGTCTTAGATTCTTACAGATGACCATAATTATCTAATTTTACTCTTAGTTTTGGTGAGTACTGCGTGAATATGTAATTTCTCAATTTCTGTCAACCAAATCTATTTTTAACTTCTCAATATATTAAATTTATGTTACTTATATAAATATATTTATATTGTTTTCTGAAACCTTAATTATTCTTGTAAGATCATAAAGGACCCTTAAAGAGGTTATGGTTTGAAGTCTGGGTCATACCAACTTCATTGATGGTTAAACATATCCTGCATATGAATACAATGAACAAACATTCAAAATAACTTAGTTCTCTTACATAGGTGTAAATGTGTGAAATTATGTGATTTAACAACTGATCTTCCTTTATAATTTTACACTTAACATAACGCAAAATTTATTTGCTTGATTTAAGATTTATATTTATGCATTGGTTTCACATAACAAGAATAATATCTAAAGATAGTTCCACTTAACACACTTGATTTAGTAATAAATGCATAAACAACTATAAGGATTAATTTCAATAGTTGGCTTCTCATAGTAGGCATAAATTTTGCTATCCCTTAATAGAATTCTATCACCTTTCATACAACACTTCACACTTTTTATTTGTCAATTCATTATTATTGTATGAATCATATTTATTATATTTTAATACATTTTTCAGATGTGGAAAAAAGGTTCACAAATAGTACTAAACAAACAAAGAAGAACTGAACACATAAATTCCTTTCTCATGCATATCAAGTGTTCTTATTGGAGGTTTTTGTTTAACATAATTTTATTTTTATCAAGTAATTTTCAATCCTAGCATATACTGGGATGAAGGATAGTCGAGGGAAACTAATCATTTGGACACCTTTTGGTTGTATTAGGTGAAACAATAGTAATGCTACATATGGATACCCACGTCTTCTGAATGCTGCAATAAAACATATACCCATTGAAAAAAAATGGTTTAGGTATTTTGTGAAATAGTTCTCTTACATTTGCATCATAGCTACCAACAACTTGTAGCTAATGCATATACCAAAATAATAATAAAACTCCTTCTTCAATAGTCTGTCAGTATTTTATGTCAGGAATAACAACTACCATTTTGCACAGGTTGGGAGATTGTTGGCTAAGGCATGGAGTCTAGTGTTGCACTGCTGATTGCATTTCTTGAAGCCCATAACTCTATCTTCAATGGGGGCTTCCCCTCCCCTGCACCAAAAAAGTCTCAACAATGTTTTTTACCCAAAAGTAAGAAGAAACCCCAAAATGACTCAATCCCCCATTTTTTAACTATAAATTTATTTATTAATTATTTTATTTAATTCCATTCTTATCATTTCATGGGAAATCTATATCACCCACAATTTTGATGCACCAAAACCATGTCAAACCTCATTAATTATTTAGGAAAACTACAATTTTTTGTTTTAAAGTTACAAGGGTGATAAACATTAGTTGTGATCCATTAATTTTTGTTTAATAATTTCTACACATCTAAGGTAGTCGGAACCGAATTAATAATTAGATATTATTAATTTATTCCCCAAAATCTATTATGGTTTAAAAACCTTGTATTAAGTGTCATTACTTTATTTAAATATTTTCTAAATTAATTTCATTTTTTAATCCTCTTAGTTTTCCTTTAAATTTAGTAAGGATCATTTCCAGAGTTAACTTTAATAAATTTCCCTAAATATTTAATAACTATGTCCTAGTTATTTATTTAATTATACACTTACATTTAATTATTTAAACCCTTTTTAAAAATTTATCTAAAATACCCATGCACAATATCTTATTTATTTAATCCATAGCTAAATGTTCTTTATTTATTCTCAGCCACTAACACCCATGTTCCAAAATACACTAGGTGGCCCCATTAGTTAGATACCCATACACATTAATTTTAAAATATTCGTTCCCAAAAATGTCAACAAATTAAAATGTGTAGGATTAAATCTCTACCGTACGATTAGATCAATATGAGCCCTTAGATTTTACGTTTTCCTTAAAATCCCTAAATATCCTTATCTTGCCTATTTATTCTTTTCTTGGCCCTTATCTCTTAATTTGCTCATATGTGTCTGCAGTTTGAAGGAGGTGGAGGCTATGGAAACTTCAAAGGAAACCATGAAGGTTTTCTTTTAGATCCAAATTTGCAAATGGGAGGAGACTTACTCCATTTGACTCTCCATTTTAGTTTAGTTGTTCTTAGGTTGAGTGTGTATTTATTTCTTTTCTTTTTTTTTTGCAAGGATTCAATCATAATCTGGTTCTAGGTATTTGTTTTCTTACATTGTCTTGAGTTGAATCATTTGGGTAAATCCATTTTGGTTTACGTAAGAGTATATGCACTTGTGTGTGTGTGTGTGTGTGTGTGTGTGTGTGTGTGTGTGTGTGTGTGTGTGTGTGTGTGTGTGTGTAAGATAGATCACATTTTGTTTAATTATATCCCATTAAAATGCTGGTTTGGATAGAAAATCACGTTTTTTTAAAATGAGATCATGGACAATTAACTGATTCTGGTTGTGGTTATCCCTGTGCTACCAACACCGGTCGCACTGCTGACACAGGTTATTGTGAATCCGGTGCATTTTATATAAACATATACACAAATGTATATATTATGAAATATATATTTGTATACATCTTGATCAAGGTTTAGATATATTAAAATCTCTTTTATATTGTTTTCAAAGTATTATTGATACAAGTTTAAAAGTGAAAAATATAGAACTCTAACTATGTTTCAGAGACCGATGTAATTTTTTGTTCTACCGACGTCGGTTGATTGACCGACATTGGTCACTGTGGAAAACATTTTGTTTTAAAAATTGATATATATATATGTGTGTGTGTGTATATATGTGTGTATGTATAAATGTGTGTATATATATATATATATATATATATATATATAATGCAATATATATTTTTATATATGTCTAAACAAGGTTCTAAGTTACTAGTTTAATCTTACCGAATACACAAGTGAAAATAATTTTTTTTTCTTGATTAAGATGACTAAATCTATACATTTTCCTTTGTAACAACTATATCAACAACACTAAATCACACCATTTTACATACTCAGCTGAAAGAGAAGGAAAAGTATAAACATAACTCAAATGTAAGTTCATTTTATTTTTACTACCAAGATTGACAACAATACTTAAAAAATGGAAACAAACATATATTTCCATGCATTTCCAATGTAAGAAAACCATTTTCCAAAGTAAGTCACAATATGACTTTTGATTAAATTCCAGATTTGAAAAGAGCTACATTTCCATTCAAGATACAACTTAAAAATTCTTCTTTCAACCATTACATTACATAGTTTGAAAATCAATCTACATGTACTCACTTTAAAATACAAGAGTACAAAATCCCTCCACTCAAGGGTGGAGACAACATGATAAAATTTTACAAAAACTTTATCTTTTCTTTGGTCTCAAGACATATGTCTTCATCCCATGAACATCTTGCAACTCCATAAGCCTTTTCTTCAACTTCAAATCACTACAACAAGGGGAACATAGGAAACACTCACCTCCCAACCTTATTCTAATGAGAAGGTGAAACTACTCTTCTCATTGTCCCTCGAGCCCCAAAAATGGAGAAATAGGGAATGTTTACAACCATGACAACTTTTCACAAAGGCTTCAACAATACATTCATTCATGCTAAAAAAACTTAGAACAAAGCATGCACAATAATAACAATAACAATAATATACAACTTTACAACACAAAGGCTTAAAATCTAAGCCAAGGGAGAAGAGAAATATGGAGAATCCCTTATACCTACCAATGGGTTAAGTGTCGACCCTAAAAACCTCCAAAATATCCATCCACACATAAAAAAATCTTATCCCTCCCTCAATCTCTTATCGCTCCCTCAAATCTCTTATCACTCCCTCATTTAAATCATACTAAGATAAGCAAGAATCTTTCTTATCTTCACAACCTGGGACATCCAACCCAAACACCCTCCAAACACACATACAAAACTCTTATCCCTCCCTCAAAATATCCCTATTTTCCTTCTCCCCACACCATCATCAAGGTCATACTATCCAAATCCAAACAAACACATACAATCATTCATTTTACAAACAACACACAACAAGTAAAATTAAAATGCAATGTTATAGACCCTACCTTTCCACTGCAACAACCTTCAATCCACAAGTAATAACTTCAAGATTATTCGAAGTCCAAACCAATCCAAAATCAAGCTCCCAAGTTCCAAAACAAGTAACTCAAACAAAAATCCCCAAAAAATGCAAGTGTGCAACAAATCCAAGTAACCCCCAAAAATCCAAAAGAACTCACATAAATAAAAAATGAGGAGATGGTGAGATGGCTATATGTAGGATGCCACATAACTTCTCCTCCAATCCACTTCACCAAGAAAACACAAAGACCAAGAATCATAAATGGATGGGTGAGTATATGAAATTTTTTCTTCAAAACAAACACCACTACTCTATAGTTCCAAGGAAACAATTAATAGGGTTTGTAAGAAAGTACAATTAATTACCTATTTTCCCTTCAAAAACACATAATGAGACCTAATTTTTACCCCTTACTTCATAGGTATGGTTGGTGGGTGAGTTTAAGAGGTATGAGACAAGCTTAACTTATACCAAAAGCCTTCAAAAATGGCTCCAAAGAAAAAATTATAGATTTGAAGGATGGCGTTGAGTACACAACTCCAAATCAAATAAAATCCATACAAATTTAATAAGATAACAAGGAATATCTACCACATTAAATTCCCACATAGTCACATTTCAATTTAACCTAATCACATGATCAATTAACTAAAGAAGAGCACATTACTTAAGAAATACTAAAGTGAGAATACATTACAATAAAAGAGATCATATACACAACAAAATAAATAAAATGAAAGAGGGAAAACAAACACATAAACCCATGGTCACATTTGAGGTCACCCCCCATAGGGACCTCCTAACCAATCAACAATATCCATGAACACAAAGTTTCCAAGGTGATTTTTATTACAAACATCCAATATTCTTCCATGGTTGGTATCCTAGCCCCTTCTTGTTTATTGTGATAAAATTTATTGAAACCAATCAAGCAATACCTCTTCGTCCTGAAGGCCACATCAAATACATCAATAAATAAAACACACATACATGTCATCCAACAACATCATACACGTAGCTATATCATCATCATCAAAATAAAAAATTTCTATCAATTGTTTGGAATCACTGAACATCTCAATTTTGATAAGTCATAACACCAATAAGATCATAAGGTTAGTCCAAACATCCAAATTTAATCATCATCATCCAAAATTCAAAACGTCAATCTATAATGAAACAAAACTATATCATCATCTATCAATGTATGCTAGTATTCCATATGATATATAATATGAGTCCTAATCATACTGAAAATCACAAGTGTCTGTACTGTCTATCAACATGCTAATTAAAATATAATAATAATGTCCATTTCTCTAATCACAATAATCAAAATCATAGTCTAATAATTTTTGAAGAGGAGTGGGCATTACAAAATATCATTACACAATTTTATTTTATTTACTATTGTTGTTCTTATACACTTAACGACCGAAAAAACTTTTCCCCAATCTGATTTTTAATTCACTCGTAATATTATGACCAATATTTTTTTATATTATTTTCATGACCAGGTGTAATCATGCATCTCTCTCTTTATAATTGAGCCAATCAAACAAGATCCATTCACAATGATAGTAGACACAACTCGTGGCAATGTGATATCGCACCATAAATTCGATTGTCTATGCATTATAATGTATTAATTTACCTCTTCAAAGCTAATGAATAAATCACATTGATATGTGAACTATCAAGCATGCCAAGTTAGGTCAAGATGAGTAAAAATTACATAAGTATCGAGCTCCCGATCAACTTGGGTAAAGTAGCTCTGAGTTGCCCATATAAGGTTAGAAAGTAAGCATTACACCGATTTAATCAGCCAATCTTGCAAAAGATGTATGAAATGGAATTGTAACCCACTTGAGAGCCGTTGAATGATCTTGTCAGCAAAGCACAACAGAGCCTAGCATTTTTTGTTTCCCATACTTTTATGTTGTCATATTGCCATTTTGGAAGAATTTTTTATATTCTATCACAATTATTTCATTAAGTTGGCTATTTGCTCCACATTTTAGGTGGCGTAACACCTATAATTTATGGCTTCCATCTCACCACCTCCATATTTTGATGCAAGTTAAGATGACAAAAATATCAGCTCCCATGGCTCCTAAGAAAGGAAGGAAGTTTTTCCTCAAGGTCTTGGATGAGGCAATCATGTTGAATCTGAGACTCCTTTACTAGATGTCGTTCTTAATTTACCATATTTTGATAAATCTTAGAACTGGCTTGAATATTTTATCCTTTCAGGATACTTTGTTGTCTGAATCCCCCTAGAAAGCTTACTAAAACAATGGGTTCACAACCATTGGCAACACCATAGTATCAAAATTAAGTGAGTACAAAACCTCACTAAGGGATTCTTTCATTTTCACTTGAACAATGTTGAGCACTATAAAACCACTATCAACCATGGTCCCTCATTTATCCCTAACACACTAGAGGTGATTTTGTACAGGACCATGGATTTCTAAGTCACAAAGCAATCCAAGCTTAAAGTTCCAGTTTGGGTCGAATTTCCTAGGTTTTCTCTCCCCTTGTGGGGTTTTATTGAGAATTAAATCAAAACCTTTGGGAGACTTGTTTGTTAAGAACAACCCAAATTTTTCAATTCTCTCCCTCAAGAGAGAATGTATGATGAAGTTGACCTATCCATAAACCTGAAAGACACCGTTAAAATTCAAGTTGGGGTAACACATTTCTATCAACATGTTCTATACATTAACTTACCTAATACCTATTTTTTATGACAAACATTTGATCATACCCAATACATATTTCTAATCGGAAGCATCTGATCATATGATTCGTGAATATCCACTTATGGCTGAATACCACTTTGGGATATAATAAAAGACACAACCAAAACCCAAATACCCCTCTTCATGGGATGGATAGACCACAGTGACCAACAAAAAAGGCTTTACCCGCGGCTCTCTGAAACCCTCAGCTTCTTATTACTGACCAATCAATAATAATGGTGTAAGCTCCTATGCTACTCCTATCAAACAAGCTCTATGTCAGACACCCTCAGCTGCTATCTCCATCTCCACTAGTAGTCTCGGTCATGATCCCCATAAAAAATCCCACTCCTTCAACTTCATTTTCTGTTCATCCCCTGAAGTGCTTTTCATGGAAGAAAATGACCCACTTGTGACCCAAAATTTTGGCCTTATACGCTCCCATAGAATGATCCCACCGAATGTGAAGAATTTGTTCAAGAAAAATGAAGACCATAATTACTGGCACTTGTTTCCTTGATCAATTCATCTTACAATCAGTTATCTCCGCTCTCTAGTCTCGATGAGAAGGGATCTATGTACCTCAATTTTGATTAATGATTATGTACTCTTAGAACATTTGTGGACTTATAGATCCCATCCAAAGATACTTTATTAGGGAAAGTTTTCTTCACTTTCAACATGTGTATTCTCTGCCTGTAAGAAGTTAAACTTGCATCCTTTCTTCTCTAGTCTGTCACTTACACAATTTGGCTACATGCAACATACCAATAGCCCAATATTGTGCCTAGATATGGATGGCTCATGACATTGATTGCTTCTAAATTTTCATAGTATGTGATTCGTTAGGGATCTCACCCCACCTATTTGATGGTGTGGAATTCCTTTTATTTCAACAGGCACATCCTTAGGCTTATCAATATTTATGCATCTAATAATGCAGTCAAGAAACATCTTTTCTGGAGATGGATTTCTGACTCCCTTCCTAATTCGCTCTAGATTTTGTGTGGAGACTTTAACAGGGTGGAATACCCAAAAGATAAGGTCATTCATCTGCATATGCGGTGGTGTAAGGGAAAATGGGAGGTTTGGTTCTATTTGAGACAAAAACTCAAATTATTTGATCATAACACTAATTTTAATGATAGTTCCTCCTCTTTATGGTTCACTTGGTCCAATTTTAGACAGGGGAAAGACCATCTTGTTAAACATCTTGACCATGTCCTATTGCTGAGATAAGAATTATTCTATCTCTCTCCCAATTTAGGCCTCCATGTTGTTGTTGCTGACAATTCTCTTATCTCATATCACTCGTACAACTTTTCTATCACTTGGCTTGCTCCTTCCAAACAACACAGGGTCAATTCTTAGTTTTACTGCAATATTGCACACCTGAAACATGCTCAGAATGTGGCACATATTGAACATGTTTGGAACCTATCTCCTTACCGTAGTGGTCGAGAAGGTTGGTTATCTTGGTGGAATGATTCCATCACTACGACCAACACTTTTCTTCTCATATATTGGAAACAAACTACTTTTTTCTACACGCTACTCATAATACTTCATATTGTGAATTCTAATGAATCTCACAAGAACTCAATGCCTCTCCTTTAATAAAAACATGTACTTTTCAAATTCCCATTGGAAATACAAACTCAAAATTAAAGAAGCTTATAAAGCGAGAGGTGCTCGTCTTCATGATCAACTTAATTGGCTTAAAATTAGAGACATGAATTCCAAATAATTATTTTTTACGCTCTGAGCTAAACACTTTGCCACGTAACTCTAAACACTTTGCCACGTAACTCAAATCCATCTTCCAAGAAAATTTTCTAATCACCTCCTTACCCAATTTTTTTCAAGTGTATTTCCACCATTATAATTGTGTCTTTTATTTTCAAACTACCACCCATGCTAGAGAAGAGGCGTTGCTTAAATGCTTGCAAGATATTTCTTGCAAATTTTATCACTCTTGACGTGTTGTGTGTGATCGTCCCATGTCTCTTGTAGAACTTAATGAGGTTACTTTTCAAATGGATCCTGATAAAGTCCCATGCATCGATGGGTTCCCCTCTAAATTTTATCAAACCATGTGGGATACTCTAGGAATTAACCTATACAATGCTTACCTAGAGGCTCTCATTTCCAACTCTTTAGGTGAGATGATCAATCATGGAAGCATTAAGTTTATTATTAAGATGGGGGACCCAAAAAAATCTTTAATTGATAGCCTATTACTCTACTTAATGTGTCCTACAAAATTATTTATAAGGCTTTATCAAACAGAATTGCACACCTGATTCCTCTTGTTTTCTGAAGTGAGTAAACGAGTTTTATTAAGCATAGGTACATTTTTGACAATATCATTGTTGTTTTGGAAGGGATGGAATGGCCTTTCCAATCCAACAAGAAAGCCTTATTTATCAAAATTGATTATGCCAAATCCTATGACTAAATTGAGTGCTCCTTAATTTTGGCAATGCTTCAGGCTCTTTGGTTTGGACCAAGGTTTTTCCACATTATACAGATGTTATTCAATAATGATGAAACTCACATCACTATTAATGGATCTCAATCTTCCACATTTGGTTTTATTAGGTCCATCCGTTAAGGGTTCCCTTTGGCCCCTTCGCTTTATGTTCTAGTGACTGAAGGATTTAGCTACTATTGGCCCAAAGTGCTTCTCAAGGGCTTCTTAACTAGATTGATTTACCAAACTTTGACTAAATACTCATAAATGACAACTTTTCTGATGATTATTTTGTCACTTTATTTGAATTAGAAGAATTTATTCACACCGCTTTGGATTGTCTTGAAACTTTTTGTTTTTCCTCTGATTCACCCATCCAATGGGACAAAAACCAATGTTATCATAAATAATAATCCCATATCCCTCCATATCTTACAGATATGCAATGGAATTGGATCCAACTAGGCGGTCAATTCAAGTTCCTTGACATTATTTTCACCTTACAGAACACCTCAACACAACTTTAGAGATATGTGGTTCCACATGTAGAGCACAAAATATCCTATTGGATTACGAAACCACTCTCGCTAGAAGGTAAATTAATAAATTTCTCCAAGATTCTCGCCGTAACTCATATGTACTAATTTTCTTATAGGGCCCCTTCTAATGCTGGCTATGCCAAACTCGAAAATATTCTAAGATATTTCCTATGTACTAATTTTGAAAGCTACAAGAGATTTCATAGAGTAGCATGAGATACTTGTTGCAAACCCAAAGAATTCGGTGGCCTTGGCCTAATTTACATCAAGCTTCAAGGAAGATCTCTCCGTGTCAAATGGATAATTCGTAGCCTTGAAACGAATGAAGACTAGAATATTTTTCTCCAACATTGCATCTTCCATGGCTCTCCCCTAGGAAGAAAATCCTAGAAAGGCCTTAACTTCCAGTACCTTCTCCTCTGTTGGTCTCTATCAAAATAAGAGGCATTTTTATAGCTTCGAGTATTTGGAAATCCTATGAATTTCTTAAATCACACCTTATTTTGAAAGGGGATAGCTTCATATCTAGTATTTTTATCAACTCCTACTCACTCTGGTGATCATCCATTTTAATTTTCCATAATGCCCCTCTTACTCTAGCTCCTTGGGCTAAAGCTATTCAGGTATTCACAAAAGGCATCAAAGTGGTGGATGATTTATTTTATAAGCATTCCAGATCTTAGATTTGTACGGGAGCCTTAGCTATTAAGTTTAACCTTCAACACCAAGATGTTGAATCAACCATAGAAATAATTCGTTACATACATGAGGATTTATTACACAAAATTGGCATTACTTTAGGTGTCCCATGGTGTCTCGACTGGAATTTTCCTTTCACTACTCCATCCTCGCCCAACAGATGGTGCAAGGTGATTCATGTAACAAATTCTAGAACATTTCCTCCTAGATGCAAGTATGGAAACGAAAGTTTAAAAGGGTTTGGATATTTCATATTGAACCCAAAAAATATCTCTTTCCATGGTGGCTCTTACACGACGAGGTTCCCATAGGGGACTAGCTTAGGTACATGAGTTTGAACCCCACTTTCCTGGTTTGTCACCAATTTGATTCTATCAAGCATATTTTCTAGTCCTATCCACATGCTCAATCGACTTGGAAATGGATTCAGTCCCTTTTCCAATCATTCTCCCTGAATTTCTTTACGTGGAAAATGGTATTTGAATGGGATTTAGCTCATATTTTGACCTAATATTATTTTCACCTTTGGAACGATAGAAATAATGTCATATTTAACAATATTACTAAGAATATAATTTATTTTGTTACTAATAAAGTTGAAATTCTCTCCATTGTGACACTTCATATTTAGAACCAAGCCGAGAAATTATGAATGGAGGTTAAACACTTCCAGTGTCTCTTGACCATTGGACAACCACCCCTTGCATGGTCAGTTGTGTTCCTCTTGATGCTCTTACTTATCATTGCTCATCGTCTCAGTTGCACTGTTCTAGTCTCTCTCCTCCTCGAGGAAGAGGGTTTCAAACACCATTCTCAGAGTCACCGTAGATCTTCTCCCCAACGATGGTGTTCCCCTCATTCTTAGCCCTCCTTTGCTACTCAAGGTGGGATTTTTGGCCACCTTGGTGGAGCGAGCTGGTTTTCCCCCTAATACGAAAAATATCCATAGTTAACCCTTGTCATTTCTCCTTCTCAGCAACTTGAAAATTCTGATAGACGACAACAATAAGAAACCGGATCAGAGCCCATCCCTGACACAAATGCTCACCCTTTCTCTGGCTGGCAAGATAAGCTAGACAGTCTGCTCTGCCTCTGCCTCTTCTCGGCATGTTCGTTGCACTGCGGCCTAGGTTTCTGGCTTTAGCCTTGTTTTGAGGTTCCTTGTTTTGCTCGCCCTATTTTTGTATCAAGGTCTGCATTTTTATAATGTTTTGGTTGGCCTCCCTCTCGAGGCCTTACTGGATCAATGTGATTGGTATTTTGGGGTGTGATTTTTTCCACACATCTTTTGTATGATCATCATTCTAAGTAGATGTTTATATGTACAAAAATGCACTTTTCAATAGAAATATTATTATTATTTTTACATCTACTATATACTTCATCAAAAGAAATTATGGGACGATTCCAACCTAATAAGGGTTTGTCTTGTTGATTATTTTGGATATCTATGATTGGATAAGAATATGAGAGATTCTCTCCATCTGAATCAACAACATATTATCTTGAAGTGCTAATGTCAGAGTCTATTCTCTCCATCTTGCAAGCGTATACTTTTTCCATCAAACATGATTTATGTCTTGAAGGGTTCCCTCCTAACAAGCCACTCTTGGGCTCAAAATGGTGAACATGGATAAAACAACGAAAAAAATTAGATGGAAATGAGCCTACTTCTTTCTAGCGTGTAGATATGCAGAATAAGATATGAGTAATCATAATCTTAGAATGTTAAAACATAGACCATATAAACTGAAGAATAAGATTGCATAGAAGAGATATTTTTAATTCAAAACAAACTTGGGCTTTGACACCAATTTTCACATGAACTCAACATTTGGAAATGTAATATAGTATACATTATTGTCTAAAAACTAATCACTATCGACATTGACGTCAAATAAAGAATAATAATGAACAACACAATGAATTGCTTCGGTGACAATCGGTAATGCTTTCAATATGTGTACTGCTACTAAAAGCGGTATTGTTCCCGGCGACCCATGCCTAGGGTGCCATGGTGGGTTAATAAGATGTTATTGAGACTATGGCTTTGGAATATTTAAGTAGAGCAATCAATATCTTACACAAATCGGAAAGGAAATAACATTTGTATGTTTTGCTTTCATTTAAACTGATCCTCTTCCTCTTCCTCTTCCTTTAATGATCTTGAGCGTTGCTTCCATTTTCCTTCTGGACCTTTAATTAGACCCTTGTTCTGTTGTTGCCACCATTTTGGAGGAATTTTGAAGTCGTCAATTAAGATATCGCAACTCTTGTTCACAAGAGCAGGATCTCTTCCATAAGAATTACTATATGGTTTTCTATGTCCAACATAGCCGTCCAGTAGATGCAGATAAACCTCCAAATTATGAAAGTAAGAAAGCTTGTGAGTGGGCTTCAATAATGGAGAGTTGTTCTTTAAACAGACCTCGACGCCAACATGAAAGTAGGTCCAAGGGAGCCGATGAAGCAATTTGCTCAAAAATCCCATGTTTTCGTTCATAAAAACTCCAGGGACTCTGGGGACCACGTCGCGTTGGTTGACAAACCTCAGAACTTTGACGCCAATGTTCTCCATCTGTTGTGCAAATGCAAGATTTCCTACTCTTGGGGAAGCAAAGGAAAACACTGTTACAGGAACTTGATTATAATGGATAGCGTGAAGCATTTGTTTGATATCATAAGCACTCAACGTTGCAAGAGCAGCTCCCAAGCTGTGTCCGGTAAATGTTATGCTTAAATTGTCAATCTCATTTTCGTAAACTTTGAGCAGTCGCCTAATTTCTTCGCTTACCAAATCTCTGGTGCTCATGTTTACACTTGTTCCTTGAGAATAGATGGTTGAAGTATAGCAACTCAAAAATCCTCTCTCAATTCGTACTCCTCCATTTGTAATGTAGCCAAATTAAGAAGAACCTGATAAACTGCAATAAAATGAACTCCAAAAGAAAATAGATCTCCTTCTTCGTTCCCAAATAATCAATTACAATGTTTCCTAAATAGGAAAATAACTCCCAACTCGAGTTACCCAGTAAACTCTAGCTAACTCTAACTAAATCTACTCTAGGTGGCGGAAATTACTATTTTTAGCAGTTTACTAGAACCTGCTATTCTTAGTAAGTTCGCATGCTTATTCCTACGGGCACAGAAATTGCCACGCATCTTCTACATCCCTAAATTAGAGGAATTGCCAACTTTATAACTCACAATGCAATTAATAGACTAAAATTAACTAATGCTCAAAAATAGGAAAAAACCAAACTATAACTTAAATCCTAATTTTCGGCTTCAAGATGGCGGATTTAGGGCCCGAAAACGTGTCGAAAACTTGCCCCAACCGGTAGGGCGGGTTGCCGCTGTGTTCGTCTCATCGAAACACGTGGTTTCAAAAAAAAAAACGGACTCAAACGGACACCCGGAGCTCAAGTTATGACCTTGTCAAGTTCCTGCTAATTCGGCGCGCATCCATTTGCACTTAGAATTTCTGCTTGACGATGTTTGGATGTTCTTTCACATTTATAAGACAATCTGGCGGGTACAAGCAAGTCCCTAAGATCTTGAATCCATTCTTCAGTTGTTTGTGTCCCTCTCCATGCAATTACTATGTCTCGTCGTCCAAGTCTCCTTATCTCATTTGTATCTGTGGAAACCGCAACAAAACCCAGCCAAACAGATTTTCCTGCTGATTTCTCACCGAAGAGTGAGCCTAACAAATCAGTATTAGCATATATATATCTAGTTACTCGGTAGCCAGAATTGGACATGCCCATCTCCTCCAGCAGTTGTCGTTTACTGTACTTAGATGTGCCGTAATATTTGGAATAAGTATCACCATCGAATGCATCGTAACAAAGCTGTGCGAAATCGCCATATCTGAGGGCTTCAGATTTGAGAATGGGATTGATGGGATCGAGCAAACCATTCCAATTGTTGGCACCCTGTATCTCTCTCCACACGTCACACAGCTCACCTTGGCTTCCATTGTTAGCGCCTTTCATATGGGCCGAAGAGTGATTTTGGCAAGCTAATCCATTTTTAGCCGAATTTTCACCGTCTACTGAGGGCAATGGAAATATGGCCATTTTCTAAAAGGAAGAGTTAAATTAGCAATAAACGCTATTTCAAGAAATTACAGCAAATTGTATCGAAGATGGAATTTTGATGATAAAAGCTCAACAGTGCTACGGTATAAATAGTTAGTGGCAAGTGCAGATGATAATCAATCACAAAAGTAGAATTTTGAATTTGTCGTCTAAATTCCAAACGTACATTCTCCATTTCCTACGCATTCGACTTTCATCTGGTCAGCTGGTTGGATCGAATCAAAAGTATAAATGTTTGACCCGACTTCTTTCTTCCTGATTGATATGGATTCTATACTCGTACGGCCGTCTTCGTTGATGCGATAATATTATAAAAAGAAATACCCAGCTTACATACCTATCTTTTTCCGGATGACCTGGGCATATTTCTTATCTTACCGTACAGCCCTCGAATTCGTCGTAGCAAATAATGTTAGTTGGCCCCACTTTTCATATATCCACGTGATATTCATAAACACACAAAGTAATGTAATTTGTAATGATTAACATAAGATTCGTTTATACATGTAGGATTGGAAATATAGTTATAAATTTGTAATTTAAAAACACGCATCATTTATATTCACTTGAATACCTTAATTGTTATAATTTTTTATATTATTATACAATAAAAAATTCAGGTTTATGTTTCTAATTATCTGTATTACTTGTGTAAATGTAATTCTTAATATCGTGATAATAATTTGAATAGTCTTAAAATTATAAATGAGATCATCGTGATAAATAAGTCATAGGTATTAAAATTAAAATATGTCTAGGTTTAGAGTTATATAGATTCCTTCATCCTAAAATACTTAGAATGTTGTTAAGCCCAGAAAATGACTAAGTCCTAAAGCAGGGGATGAGCGCGCGCGGAAGGCACTATGGAGAAACACGTGTGAGTGAACGCGCGCGAGGTGAGATAGGTTTGCGCACAAGAGCAGGAAAGGGTTTAAGGGTTTAAGGACTTAGCTGCATTTCGGTTAAAGAAGGGTATCACATGCAAAACACGTGAAGTTGTGGGTAGGCGTAATGATGACAATCTTGTTACATGGAGACTTGAAGCTCAAGAAAAGAATATTCTTGGGAATCATTATGGTTACGGGTTGTAAAGTGAAGGTTGTTTTGGCTAGCTGGCATCTGCATGGCTTGGACACTCGAGTATAGCAGAATATGATAACATTTGGCATGCGGGCTTACTTCTGGAATGATAATTAGGCGAGCTCCTATCCTATTTAAGGAGGCATTTTGGTCTAGGAAAGAAGGTCGAGTGTGTGTGCATATGTGTGGTGCAGTTTTGGAGAAAGGGAATATGTAATGGTTATAGGGGGGTAATATAGGGTTTTTGGATCAGAGACATGTGCAAGGTAGGATGTTATTATCTTGATATATTCGGTTTGCTATGACCTTCTTGATGTAATCTCGTTATTGTAAACAGTTGTAAATCAATGAATATGATGGATTGTTATGAAAATCTACGTCTATGGGTTCAAACCCTAGTGCTCTTCATTTTTCTCATATTTCAGATTTGATCTCTTGGGATGTTGTAGTGTTCACTTTTGCATTATGATGCATCTGTCTTTAAGATCTAGCGTCTTTACTTCTATGTTTGAATGGATGCATGCATTACTATTTCTGCAAACATTCCTCCATTAACGGTGAACATTCTCACAAGGATCACATAAAAGAGGGGCTCGACACCTATGCGTGCCTCGGGTGAGCGCCTAGCTAATGTTGGGTGTTATGCCGATGCGCTTGGGGTTTAAAGGGAGTAGGGAAACGTGACTACATTATGGTTCCATTATCGGGACCTCTTTTCAAGTTGTTGTGAGGAGGGTGTATGATGACAGAATGCTTGACCTTGGACAACGTCAGGACTTGGATTAAAAACACGGAGGATGTGCTTGCATACAGATTCAGTATTGGATCTAGGTTTAATGGACATAAATGGGTAGAGGAGCACCTGTATCATGAGCTCTATGAGACATTCTTTAGTTGTTTCCAAATAGAGTTATATGAATGGTTGTCAGCATATGCATTAAGGAAGAGTTGCTATTAGAGACCTCATGTTTGGACACAAGAAAAGTATCAGAGGTTGCATGATGTTGATCTGACCTAGATTCGTGTCATTCATATGTGATGGAGTGGTGTCGTGACTAGTTATGCATTGGAATACGTAATTTCTAGATATTCTTTCCCAAAGATTACTGATTTTGAGTTTTTGAGGGATCCTCAAGGATTGTTCTTACATACAATATCGTTAGCCATTAAGATCATGATCATCACTTTGAGTATGGAGGAACTTCATATGGCTAGCTAAACTCTCACTAGGTGTGGGGTGCGGAAGCTGGTGTGGTGAAAGATGGTGGATCCTACGGCAGAGGAAAAGAGAGAAGAGAGACGGGTCAAGTAAAATGAAGCATGAGAAAGGGAGTTGATGAGACAATGTGAAGTTGTAGGAGTGATGGACTTATGGAGGCATATGTTGCGAGAGGGATTTGAGGTTCACGCGAAGAACATGGAACATGAGTAGTCTGTGTTACCCCATCTTGGCAAGCGCAGGAGACAAACTCCCTTGGCTTCTAGTGAGAGATCTTTGTATGGAGAAAGCAGGAGAGTCGTAAGTGTGTATCTTATCCCACCTGGTGACCAAATGCTATCGCTTAGTTTTCCAATTCTCGAGGTAAGTATTTAACCCGGTTGGTGTTGGTATTGGTAGTTGAGTAGCACCTAATAGATATAATTTTTCATTTAATTCATCTATGGCCGCATAGACATTTCTTGTGTTTGGAGGCATCCTATCTAGCACATTATTCAGACAAAGTGTGGGTACATGAAGTTTTGGTATCATGTCTAGAAGTGGCTCACAGACTTTCGGCATGTAGTTAATCACGAAGATGGGTACATAGAGCACAACTGCATCACACCCCTTACCTGTTACGGGAGGAGGATCTAGTGGATCCATAGGAATAGGAACTAGTGGATCTAGTGGAGTTGGTGGTGGAGGAAACACATGAGGGAATGAAGGTTCTGACGTACACGGACCTCAACCACCTCAACAATTTTTTTTGAGATGTCTCTACATTTTCCTGATTACAAGGGTGTCGAAGATGATGTGGATCATGTACACAAATGCAAAATGCTATGGTGTGCTAAGGGCATCACTACCCAAAAGTGAAAAGATAGCCAGTTTACAACTAGATCATAATAATGCGTGCATAGCTAGTACCGAAAGTATGATCCACATCAGACGATGGTTGATTATAGTATGCTACGTGATGAATTCTTGGTGGAATTCCACATTTTTGAATTTGAGAAAAAGAGCATCAATGCATTGAAGGAGATTCAACAAAGTATGGCTGAGAATGTGCAGGAGTATGATGAAAGCTTTAAGACTCTTCTGCCAAAATTATCTTATGATATCCATCCCTCACATCATGCTCAATGGTTCGTTGGGGGTTTGATAACACCTTTCAGATAAGTTCTTTCACATAAGACTTTCATGGACCCGTGCGAGGCTTTGATGGCTATTATATGCAGTGATGCCATCGGAACCGTTGATATTAGGGCAAGTCCCTTTTTAGAAGCACAGATCGTTTCCATGATGAAGTAGTTAGAAAAAATGTCTATGAACTCATCTCATGAGACTCACAGTGGACCATGGTGAACAAATTATGAGGTAGAAGGACACACAAATGACAGTTTTCCACGAAAGTCAGTGCCTGCCGTGTCATTGGATTGTGAAAATTTTCATGGAGATAATTATCTAATTAGATGTCTATTGTTGCAGCACGTGTACTCCATAGGAATATGTCTTTTTATTGTAATATTTTTTGATCCACGAGTCACGATACAAAATACTACCGATTAATAAACCAAATCCATGATGTCATTGATATTGGTATGCGTCAGATCAACATTGGTAGTGGTTCTAAGAATGAAGTTCCCCAGTATAAAGGGTGCGAAGATGGAGGTGGTCAAGGAAGAGGTTTTTGTGGAGGATTCAAAAGGACGTGGTGGTAAAGGAGGTACGATTGAATCTCCTCATGGAAATTTTTATAATTTTGGATCTACTGGACACTACAATCGCGAGTGTCTAGATTTTCTACAATGCTCATGGTGGAGGAAGAAGCATAAGTATGCGGACTTCCCTAAGTTATATGAGCACATGAGCTAGAACCAAGGTAGGAAAAGGGTGCGGGGATGGTGAGTGTGAAACGAGCTGATCCACAGTGGATGCCTAGGGTAACACATAACCATAAATTAGAACATGTCTCCATGACTAAATGAGATGAGGCTACGTGTGCCAGGGAAGATCCAAAGAAAAGGCCCCTCATTACACAAGAGGAGGTATTACATGGGAAATATTCTGATCCATATCATCAAAAATAGGTCTACTAGGAGACCATTGAGGTGATTAGAAACTTGCAAGGGGAGATTCAGTGTTTGAAAAAATAGTCGCGGAAGTTTGAACAGGAAAAGAACGTTGAGGTCCCTCAGAAGGACATGGATGAGGTCAGAGAAGTGTGTAGGATGTTGTGCTATGAGATTATTATCCCTATGTTAGGAGAGTGGATAAGATAAAATGTATCATGTGTAAGACACGAGTGCAAGGGGAAGGTCTTGCATGCTAATCTGCCCCATCACAGTATTGATTATGACAAAGAAATCACAATGAATGCAATTGTTGATGGATGGATCTTGAGAAAAATTCTCACTTTAGATGCATGGAATAAAATGGGGAGGCCCCCATTACAACCATCTTTAAATGTGTTGGATATGGAAAATAGGACAAAGGCTATGCCCATTGAAGTGTTGAAGGATGCATCCATAACCATCCAAGGGGAAAATTTTACTGGAGATTTTTAAGTCTTACTGCTTGCCGAGGTAGATAAATTTCCAGAAATACTTGGATGCCCCTGGTGCTATAAGAATAATATTGACTTACACTTTAACAAAGGGTACATAAGCTTCCAGAACAAAGAGGAGTGCATTGTTATTCCACTGATGAATGGGAAGTTTGTACCTTTTGTAGAGCCTCTGGGAAAAGAGGAGTTGGATCGAATCTATGTGCACAACATTAGAGACCTCGAGGTTGTCCACCCATCAGGTGAAGGAGTCATTCATTAGGAAGATGCTCATTCCATGAGTGATACAACTAGCATTACATCTAAAAATTGGGTGCACTAGACCTATGAGTTGGTCAGAAGACAATTGAAGGGCACGGTGAGTTGCATTGCCACAACGCACTTGTTTAGGTGCCTAGGAGAAAGGAAGTTACCTAGTTACACTGGAGAGGGTAACCCCGACGTCTTTCTGTGCACGATGTAGGTACAGTGGACCTAACAGACAGAAAGGAGGAATATTCTTACTTATAACTTGCATGGAATAGCAATGTGATGGTGGACGACCCATTGAGACAATCTTCTATAGTGGCATGAAGTGAGAATCATGTTCTCTATTAGGTTTCTCCAGAGCAATGCACCTTCTGCAATACATAACTATCATGGGAATGAATCCACCTCATTCCACGTCCAAGAATGTGAGAGAGCCTAGATGGTAGGCCCAAAATCCTTACGTCCCTCACTATGGGTGTATAATATCTATTCCATTTTATAGGGTTGAGTGTGCATATGGTATATCCATTCAAAGTTGCGTCATTAGAATAGTAATTGGAAAGAGTAAATGAAGGATATTATCCAGACTTTTGAGTATCAATTTCCTAAGACATCGGTGAATGAGGTGCTACAGGTAGTCAAGCACCTTACCTTGGGAGATTGTGCCATGACTGAGGATCGAATCCTATATTTTTTAGGGGAACCTGAGTTGGGGGCATGCTTCGTGGAAGAAAAGCCAGAAGAAGTACAAATTGAGTGCGCCTTCCTGGATAAAGAAAGGGGTAGGTTGGTATACTTGATAGATGATGTAAGGAAGTAGAAAATTTGGATGTTGATCATACAGAAGGTACATCCAAAGTCCTAGATAAAGAAGATGAGAAAGTGCATGCCTACCATGCGCCCTCGAAAACAAAGAAATTTAACATTGGTATAGAAGCAGAGCCGAAAGAAGATGTCATTGGAGATTACTGGACGAAGCAGGGGGTTTCAAAAATAATTGAGATGTGTGAATTTCAATATTTGTTCACACATGGGTACCATGAATTAAAGGATGTGCATCACTCATTAGGGGAAATATGGATTAAGTTAAAATAAGATGCGTTCCTTGTTAGGAAGAGGCCATACATGATGAACCCAAATTTTTGCGTAAAGGTTAAGGAGGAAATTAATAAGATAATAGAATCTCGAATCAATGAGGCAATTGAGGAATCTAAACGGGTGATCCTGATGGTGATTAATATAAAGAAGGATGGGAGGATAAATATGTGTTGATTACAAATATTTAAATGATTCATGTGTGATAGATCCTTATCTAACCCCATTTAGTGAGGAGATTTTGGAAGGTGTCACAAGGATAGAAATATATTCTTTCACATATGGATTCTCGCGATATCATTAGGTGAGAATCATGAAGGAATATCAGGAGAAGAATATGTTCACCACTGAATGGGGAATGCTTTCTTTTATAGTTATGCCCTTTGGGTTTAAGAACGTGCTTATTTTATGTTTGTGCATTGTGGTGCAGGCCTTTTAAGAGTTTATCCATAAATTTCTGCAAGACTACCTTGATGACTAGATGATGTATGGGTTAGTAAGAGATCATTGTGATAATTTAAGATTGATGTTTGAGAGGTGCATGTAGGTAAGTATCTCTCTAAACATTAAGAAATGTATTTTTCCTACCCCATTTGGCACATTACTAGGTCATATTATATACAAAAAGTCTTATTGGTAGACCTTGCCAAAGATTCGGTTATTTTAGGATTGGAGGAGCCTACCGGTAAAATCATAGTGCATGGATTCTTAGGGCATATGAGATATTAGAGGAAATTTATCAAAGGATGTGCCAGGATTTTCACACCTTTGGAAGAGTTATAAAAACATAAAATCAAGTTTCATTAGGGAGAGGCGCACGAAGTGGATATTGACACATTGAAGGAGAAACTTACTATTGCGCCCAATTTGTGCTTTCCCTTTTAAGATAAGCCCTTTCATGTGCATGTGGATGCGGAAGGTATGGAAATTACATGATTTCTAGCATAGCTTGTAGAGGGGATTGTTGATCACCCTTTGTGTTTTGCTAGTAGAAAATTAAATTCAGCTGAGTAGGATTACACAACAACGAAGCGCAAAGCATTGTCCATGATTTATGCACTGTATAAATTTAGGCAATACTTGTTGGTTAATCCATTTATCTTTTTCACGAATCATATGGCACTCAAGTACGTGGTAAACAAACATGTTTTACAAGGTTGAATATGTTGGTGGATCTTGCTATTTCAGGAGTTTGATTTCTCGGTCATCGTGAAATGGGGTAAAATTAATTTAGGAGCTGACCATTTATCAAGGATTAACTCAGATGAGGATGCGTAAAGCATTGAGGACACAATGACATATGCACAGTTGTTTAGATTGCATCGCATGCCTTCTTATTTTAAGGATATATTTTTTTTCTTATGAACAAGTTTGGCACCTAAAGGAATGAAGCCCCTGGAGAAAAAGTAGTTGGCTATATGTGATGCACCCTATATGTTGATTAATGGATACCTATATAAGCTAGGTCAAAATGAGGTTTTCCACCGGTGTATTTTGGAACACGAGTTTATTGCAATCCTGGAAGAAGCTCATGGTGGCATTCTAGGAAAACACTATGTAGAGAATGCAATTGCATGTAAGATCCTATTGGAAGGCCATTGGACATATATAGTTTATAAGGATTTTAAAGAATATTGCAAGGCCCATGACCATTTACAGTGTCTTGGTAAGCTAGGGTGAAGACATGAAATGCCTTTAAGACCTATTGTTAGTGCATATCCATTTGAATAATTGGCAATTGACTTTGTGGGCCCTATTTCCCCAATTGAATGCATCACACGTTCATGCTATATTATCAATTATATAGATTATCTTACATAGTGGGTGGAATTAGTGCCTAGGAGGGATTGGACAATGACTACAACAACTAGGTTCTCATGGGAGAATATAATCAACAGGTATGGATGCCTATTGAGTTTAACAAGTGATAGGGGTACTTAATTTTTGAATGAAACTATTAGAATCTTATTGGATGACTTTATGGTGGCCCATCACAAAAATACACCCTATCACTCTCATGTTAATGGAACTATTGAGGCATTTAACAAGATACTAAGGCACACATTAACTAAGATTTGCGATGTTGGAAGGAGGGACTGGGATGAAAAAGTCTCTGCAATGCTATGGGAATATTGAATGGCTTTTAAAATATTGATCAAGGCCACACCTTTTCAATTGGTGTCTATTATGGAGGCAGTTCTTCCTACGGAATACATGTTACCATCTTTGTGTATTGCATGCATAGGAGGATTAGCTTATGAGAAAGAACTTGAAGAGTGCATAGAAAAACTAATATAGTGGGATGAGAGGCATGTTGTAACTAGATGGAGCCATCGGATGGAAAAATCTAGGCAAAAGGCATAACATGATCAACATATTAAAAACAAGAAGTTTGAGGTTGGGCAGATAGTTCTTCTATATGATTCAAATTTTCTGCACCATCCTGAGAAACTCAAAGTGCATTAATTGGGACCGTATGTTATATCTTATATACTTGATTCAGGTGCTTACTAGTTATAACCCTTGGATGAGACATAATTTCCCAGTTATTTTAATGGGATTAGGTTGATGCCCTACTATAAATAAGTTATATGTGTGTTTGTAAATAAGGCATTATTGCCATTTAGCTTAGGATTTCCCTAAATGCATTTTCCTTTATATGTGTTTCCTTTCATCATTTTTATGCTTCGTCTTTTGGTTTTTTTTGTCATGGGCGCACTTGCGCAGCAGTAGCTAGTTACTATCTAAAGGTGTTTTATGCGCATGGGACCACACATCTATTTAGTGTGGGGTGGAGAGTGTAAACAAGAGTTTAAGTGAATAGTTTTGTAAGAAGAAAGTGTTGGGAGTGATGTTGATTAGTAGCATGAAAGAGGAAATCAAATACATGAGGGTTCAGAGGAGCGTGCGTAGTAGAAATGATTATGGGTGGAGATTGGTGTCAAAATTTTTATAAAAACCACTTACATGGATACAAGCATAAAGCAACATGAGGTAGGAAGTCACAATAAATAGGCTTAAGACACAACTTGGAAGATTGACTTCTACGCTATGAGAGCACTTAAGGTTCGGTGGTCAATGAAATGTTAGGTGCCAGAAATTTTTGGGAGTTTCACGTGAGTTTGCACATGAAGGAAAAGCGCTAGAAAAAACACGGGGGAGAATATCATTGGAAAAATCTGACTTTAATGCGATTGTATGATGCTAGGTGGCATGGAATTTAATGCTGGAAAAATTAATAAGTTATAAATAGAAGGTCAGGGTAAGTTATTCTTTTTACTTTGCAGTTGTTTTTTGAAGAGATCGTCCGAACTAGGGCATCCTTGAGAGATAATTTGTGAAGAGTTACGTGCAAAGTAAAGAATTTGACATATTTATAAACTAGAGTGCAATGGAGTACACATATGTCCAAAAAGGATATTGGTTGGTGGATTCCCATTATTATTTACACTATCATGTGAAAGGACAGTTTTCCAGGTCAAGGTTTGTAGAGCTAGGGCACGGGTTTTGAAGAAATTTTGCATGAGTGGAGCCAAAGTAAGAAACAAGGGGAAAGGACCTGAAAAGAAGAGAAGATGGAACCAAGGAAAAGATCAAGTGTTTCACCAAAGAAGAAGGGAAAGGTCAAAGGAAAGCTAGTCGCATCGAAAAGTTTTAACCTAGATGGTGTTTTAATAGGGATGGAATGGGTCTCTCACATGCACAAGATGGTTATAAGTGATTATAACCATAGGAAATATTTTTTTGAGAAGGAGATGGCATTGGAGCTTGTTCGCGCTATGAAAGAGAGAACACAAGATGAAAAACCAGTGTATGATGACTTAGTGAAGACAAAAGTAGAGAAGGTTAGGATTGTGTAACTTTTTAAGTTGCTATTTTTCAAAAAACCTGAGAGATTCTACGAATGGCTCATGTCACGCATTCACGACGATCACTTCTTTTTCACAAGTAGAAGAATGCATATAACTCCACAGTTGATTTCCAGATACAGTGGAATTATTTGCACAAGTGAGTCACTGGATGATGACTTGGATGACAAGGAGGCTATCGTTGAGATAGACAAGGAGTATGAATACAAGAAGGGTGGGCATTATTTTGATATTTCCAAGATCACTGACCTTGTAATGAAGATGGTCGTGTGATTTCTCACCAAGTTAAATGGGCAAGAATGGTAGATGCAAGTGAACAAGAGATCATTGAACATTTGCAGAAAGATTTCAGTTGGGATAATCTACAACCTCTCGGCCTTCATTACAGAGGATATCATCGATGATGCATGCGACAAAGATAAAATTATGTATTGTAATATTCTTCTTAGCATTGTGTTTTCTAAGATTAGAGTTCCTGATCAGCTAAATAACAACATTTGTGAGTACCTTGATGAGAACCCTTCCACAACTAAGAGATTTGAAGGATATACTTCTGAAATGATAACAACTGCATACAAGGCACACTTAGATAAGTGTTACAAGTAGATGCACGATGCATTTGGGGTAGAGTGGAGGATTCAAAAGAAAATTCCAGCCTTGGTAAATGATGTGGTTGAGTTTGTAGTGTACCAGAACTTTTGCATTGGCAGGTTCACGTTAATTGATGGCACCAAAAGCCCTTGGTATAAACTACCTTTTGCATTCACAATGTAATTAATAGGTTTATAGAGGCTAAGAAACTAAGATTTGATCTAATTAATGTAGATTAGGATAACCACACACTTTTCTCAATATTAGTGTATCCTAAGAAGCGTGCATATGTGGAGAAGTATGTCTCACATGACATACATATGCTAAGGCCCGTAACACTACCACTTGTAGGAATCATGGTGATAAAGGTGTATAAAATCCTAACACCCAAGTTTAAGAAGGGTGCATACATCCAAGATGATGTCTCCATCCTTGCAAACCACATTGGGGGAAATAAGATAGTACTAAAGAAGAGAGAGAGAGAGAGAGAGAGAGAGAGAGAGAGAGAGAGAGAGAGAGAGAGAGAGAGAGAGAGAGAGAGGAGGCCCCATCAAGCAGGGTGTCGAGTGTGTGGATAGTTCAAAACACAGGGGTACAAGAGTCATGCACGGGCCCAAGTACTTACACTCAAAGGAAGAAATCCCTTGTGAAGAATAAATCCCGAGTAGTGGAGTATCCTGTGAGGAAGAATTAAAGGGTAGTGCAGAGTTCAGACTCTGAGAATATGGAGAGCAAAGAAGACGATGAGGCTCGAGGAGAGGGTGAAGAGAACAAAAAATGAAATTACCCCTCGGTGTTCGATGTATGTGGATCTGATGAAGAGCAGGATGGGATTTTGGAGTGTTCTCTAGAGAAAGAAATAATTTAAGAGGATGTGGGGACGAATGTGCATAGGACCCCACACCTATCTGATGAGTAGTTGGATGACATAGTGGAGAAGGAAGTACCAGGAATCATTAAGGATTTGGTAGGGCACGAGGTGGAGTACAGCACGAAATAAGTACCTGGAAGGAGCATAGAAGCATGGGTAGAGATCCCAACTTAGTAGTTAGTTTCCCAACAGGAGTGCACACAAGTGGCAAGGGTGCGGCAAAAATACAAGGACCCATAATGACTTATGTTAATGATCCAAATAAGGTCTTGCACACGCATTTCTAGAGCATGGTACCTATAGACCAGCTTTTCTACTGGTTTTCATTTGAAAAATATATTGCATACACACACACAAAGAAGATTTTTTCATGGAATTTTGAGTCCCATGTTGATGAACTAGATTTGAAAGTTGATGTAGTAGCATTGGCAACCACAAAGAACACTAATGAGATAAATCATATTGTGGATTCAGAGCAACTAACTGATGAGCAAGTGTGTAACATGCTAAACAAGGTGTCAGTGGAAGTGGAGGTGAGGTTATTAAGGAGGAATAACATGTTTAGGGCCTTAGAAAGAGAATTGGATGAAAAGATTAGGGAGATTATAAAAATATACAAGGAGATAAAGGGGAAGGAGTCAATAATTGCATAGTTGAAGGTTAAGTTTAGCTAAGAAAAAGGGAGGGTGTGCAAAGCCTACAAGAAAGTGGAGACTATCTTAGACTCCATTATTTAAAAGCACCTAAACTTATCCCCCCTGAAGAGAAGTATGAGTCATATTTCCACTTCCTGGAGGATTTGACGTGCATGATCATGATGGAGAGGAAACCACTTGCACTAGAGTCAATGCAGGAAGTTTTGTTGTAACAAAGAGAATAGGAGAAGTTGAAAATTGAAGAGACCATAACTTGGTATTCCTAGCTCCTTACTTGTGTAAAAACTGTAGTGCACATGGCTGAAGTTGTCTATGAAAATTGTGGAGATAGAGACATGGTGTCAAGTGTATTAGTTGCTACCCAGGAGGTGGACCTAAAGGATTTCTAGGAAAATAACAAGAATAATAGGGTGGAACAAGAAAATATCATAGTAGAAGTTGAGAAGAATTCCAAGGCGATTGAAGGCTTAAGGGTATCGATTAAAAATAAAGTGAAAGAATTATATCCCCAGTTTACATGAAGGATGGAGGTGTTGAGTGACCTTAGCAAGCAGATGGAGAATATTATGGATACCTTAAAGGCTAAGGGTGAAGTGTTATCATTTGATGAAGTTAACACATGAAATGGGATTTATTTCAAAAATCACAGAGTAAGGTGGATACATGGAATAATTTATTGAAGCATCCTTGAACAAATAATTCCCAATCCTTGTACAAAAGTAGACAAAAATTTTCAGTTCCCTACGCTCCCCATGCATTCGAGCTACCTCATCTAGGCGCAGTCCCTTAAGATCCCTTTAACCAAAACACATTATATCTTTGACAGGTGATTTATCAAAAATTTTGGGACTTGGAAACATCTCGTCATATCTGACACCTTGTTTGGGAGTTCTTGTTCAATGACTAGATTGTCTTAAGAATGAGTTTGATATGGGAATGTCTAAAAACACAAGGGAGTTATCAATCACCTAGCAAATCTTTCTTGTTTAGTTCTGAATGGGAGTCAGCTGGACTACGGCTTAGTGACCTTCCATTCATTGATAATTTATGCTATGATAAACCCATGGATGCTTTTAAAAGAACCTTAAAAAATATAGTGGTAGTTATCAAGCCTAGTGAAGGGTGTGATGTTATTTCCAAATAACTTGAAATACCTCTAGATTTAAAGGTAATAACATGAATTGGATAGGATTAGACAATCAAGAATCATTACGTGTCCGAATCAGAATGTAATTTCATCTAGAGACATTATCGAGCATTGGATTAATGCATATGGAGAGATATTCTCAAAATATCAATAGATGAAAGGCATCAAATTGTGACAACTCTCAGGTGTTATTACAGGGGGGAAGACTAAGAAGCATTGAATAATTTAGTAGGTGCATGATAAGATAGGAATCAATACAAAGAGACCATGAGCAAGAAGAAGCAAAAGTAAGGTAAATACATATATACACATTGATAAATTGAATGAAGAATTTCTTAGATTAGGAAACTCTTTATATACATACATTATATAAATATTGCTTTCAAAATTTTGATGCATATTATACATTGAAAATGCTAGTACATGTACATCACCAATAAATGAAAAAATAATCTATAATGTCTTAAATATTGTCAAGTGCACATCATATTAGTTTCATGCAAAAATAATCTCACAAATGTAAGGTCTCATACAAAAATATTAAGTTCTAAATAATATTTTAATGTGTATGTAATAAACATAAAAAATTCCCAAGTAGGTCATATACCATCAAGTTCAAATGCCATATAGGCGTACATACAATGCCATGCACATAGGCATATAAAAAAATGTCATGTAAGACATATATTTCCTAATCATCAAAATCTATCCATCTCTTGGCCTTGCTTGAAGAAGGCCCTCCCTTAGATGAAGATGGGGATCTATGAGATGAATTTGGATCATCTGAGCCCATGCTACAATTCCTCTTTCACTAAATACTCGCCTGTAGATGAACCTTTAAATGCAAACAACATTTTTTTTTTTGTCAAAAGTTAATTTATATATGTTTTCAACATGTATTTAAGACCATGTTAGAATGAAAGTATTTACATAAATACACAAACTTACCGCAAGCTGTCGATCACATTGAATATGCATCTCACACTTAGATGAGTCATCATGAGCTCTTGGATTATGAATGGGGGTACAAAGATGATGAGATGGAGGATTTCTTGCCCTGGAAGTCAAAATGGAGGGGGTTGAAGTTGCCTACATACACATAAGATCAGAAAATCTAACATCAGAATTAGCAAAAAATAGAAATAAGTACATGTATGTGTAATGGCAATATTTTAACTAATTTTATCATTATAGAACTATTTTTTTTACCCCACCACGCCTGTGAATCAAATGAACATGGCTGCTACGTGTCATAGGTAACTCATGCATATACACAATGAAGGATATTATTAACATAATTTAATAATTCTACAATAAAATACATTACTAACAAGTAACTTAACATAATATGAATTGCATGAAAAATTTAATGAAATTTACATGTTGTTTGAATACCTCAGTGAGTTGTTGCGTAGATGAAATGGCAGCGGTAAGACCTTTCTCTACTTGTCGCAGAGATGGTGGGGTGTCTAGTGAAGTTGGCATAGTTATCAAACGTGTATCATGTGAGTTAGATGAACATACAAGAGCATACCTATATTTTACTTCAAAACTAATACATACATACATACATACATACATACATACATACATACATACATACATACATATATATATATATATATCTAAAAATTTTACACAATTAACATTATAAATTACCTCTATGAATGTATGTGTATACATGGTGCTCGCAGCCTATGGTTGGTGTGAAGATGCACCTCTCGCACATTGTAATATCAATGTATGTACATGTACAAATACAATTATTTCAAAAATTTAATATATATAAGTAAATCAAGTACTCCGAACTTTTTGCAACACATATAATAAAACACAACAAATACGTGTGAAGGTGACACTGATGACTGTAATCCAAATGACTCACTGAAAAAGGCATCTGACATAGTGAAATTATTATGTGCACCCCTAGCACCAACTCAACCAAAATAAGTATGCATGAAAGTATCATCCTCCTCGTTCCCCAAACATATGCTACCACATGACGAGAAAATATGTGGCCTCATGCTAGTACTCCCTAAGGGAATACTTTATCTACCTGTGCAAGCATCTAGCTTAGAAATATCCCTTATATGTCAAACAAAGGTTGCAGATAGCCCCTGAAGTGTGTGGAGTGTATCAATCTCTAATGTCTCATTAACTATTGGAGGGATAGTCTCAGGGTGAGGGTGCTTCTGTGTGAGGAATCTACCTTGCTAAATAGGTGTGCGTTGAGCACTTTGTTGATCTTAAGCAGATCCTTTTCCTTAGCCCTGGAAATATCATAAATTAAAATAATTTGGGATCTTGATGAGGATAAGCTCACAATAGAGTTTTCTCAGAAAGTATAGTGGCACCTTGTTGTTATTGCAAGGTGGAAAATCAAATGCCATCCACCATTGGTCCCAAAAATTATTATTGCACCAATGGATGGGAAACCATTTTCATGACAACAAAATAGAAAAATTAGTGTGGGGGTTCGTAAATAATTTGAATATGAGATCTTTTGTAATTTCCTTTTTCTTTACGTCCACATATGACAATTTATTGGAATATAAAACCTTGCAACCCTCTCTGTAAGTTGGAATTTATGTGGGTTGCTAAATCTTCTTGACTACCAGGGGGATGTTGAGCAACTATTGGAGGGTTGGAGGGATGACAAGAATAATAGGGTTTGGTTGTCGTTGATTCCCTTGACCTCGAACTGGAACAATAAAAAAATGTTTTCAATTCAAATTCTACTCTATAATTATCATATTTCAATGAAATTTTGAGAAAACAATTGTGCCTACCCCTTATCTATGGTGCCATCATTGATTTAAATATTCCTGATGATCCAAAAATGATCCTTTTAGCTTGAGATCTGGCTAAATGAATAAACACAAGGGCATGGTTAAGCTTTGAAACTCACATTTCCGGGAGATAAAATGATAGAGGTTCGGGCCTCTTCTTTAAAATTTATAACATACATAACACATACGTGTTATGGTTTGGTAAATCCCAAAACTTAGAAATTAAAACGTGATCGTCTTATAATAGAATGCGTACGATTTTTTTTCTCTCGAGTTTTTGTCCACTTTCCCCCCCCCCCCCCCCACCCAACTTCGTCCACTTACCCTAGGGAATATCCATGAGTGAAGTGGGTATGGTGATGTCAGGTGACCCATGGAGGGCATGAGTTAATGAAGACATAAATGGTGGGGTAGAAATAGGAATAGTGTGAGGTGATAGGGATAAAACAAGGGCTACTAGTTGATGCGATTGAGAAGTAGAGGTCCTATGGTGGAGATAATCGTAAATGGGAATGGAAGAAGGTCTGGAAGTAAACAAGGGTTTGGATGGGGTCATGGTGGAATGTTGAGAACTACTCAAGGAAATGTTTGGTTCCATTATTAAACAAAAAATTCAACCAAATAATTCCTTTTATATTTTGAATAAGAATGTGAAAAAAAGGGAGATGGATAACAAAGGACCTAGAAGAAGGTGATCTATGTTTGGTATCAGGTAAGTTGTGTCTGGGAAATTTCTGAAGCATCTTCCTGTAGGGTGATCAAATCCCAATCATTGTACCAGGAAAGGGAGTGTTTTGATGTGTTAATTGATTTGTTTTGTTTAGGATATGTGTTATAAATGTGAGATGCAGTAGATTGAACCCCTACTTAGATTATGTGGGTAACTTGGATGTAAAAAAGAAAGGTTATTTTAAAGCCAAACCGAAGTGTTGTTTTCGATGAGAACATAGGCATGAAGGAAAAGTAGAATGCAAAAGTATGAAATATGGAAAAGAGTAATACCTCAATAGTGATTTTCCTATTTATCTACACTTTTGAGCAATGAGTGATCTAAGCAGTGAACCCAACATGAGAAAGAAATTAAGTGAAGCGTCATACTGAAGTGTTAGTAGAAAAAAAAAGTAGAATATAGAAAAGAAAGAGACTACCTAAAGGGTGTCTCATCGGGCATGTCATGAATGTTGTCCAAATTTCTCATTTGTAATGAAGTTAATGCACTAGCTACTAAAGAAACTAGAAAATTAGAAATGTTGGAGGTTTTGTGTCACCTAAGATGTGATACGAGCACTATATGGTTTATTCTCATTGCAATTTGTTATACCTACAAAATTGGAACAAGGATGGATTAGATAGATATGTGCGGAGGTTTCCTAAAAATGCAGTTCTAAGAAGTGATTCGCTTACTTTTGCAGATGTCAACCCCCATTTATTTAGACAAAGTGATGTAAAGGATGACATTATAGAAGCATGAAGATGCATGAATATCACTGAGTTTGGAAGAATGATAGAAATTGATCTAAAGGCTAATTAGATGATAATAACTGTAAATTTATTGTTACCTGGTCTGGGTCAACAACAACCCAGACTGTGCGGAGGCAGGTCGAAGGATACCATGGAGGGAAAATCTTGATTGTAAGATGAATGTGCAGACCCGAAGGTTCTTAATACCAACTGAAGGATGACAAGATCCTTTGTCTGATGTGAGTAATTTACAGGAAAAAACTAGAGATAGAAAATCCTGGAAATGGCTGAAAATAGTAGTACAAGAGATTTGTTAGACAAATTGGACTTGGTTCAACAACGATCTGATGGGGTTTACAGTGACTATAAAGGAATTGGGTGAAGCCGAGAATAAATGGATGAGAAAGAAAACCTACAAGCAAAAATGATCTGTAAACTTCTACTTTGGAACTCTACGAATCACACAACTATGTTGTTCTACTTTCAACTTTGGAAAATGACATAATTGCTTGAAAATTAGAGCTTCGTGATTGATTATCTAGTGTTATAGAAAGGAAATTGTAGAGAAGGAAATAATTCAAACTTCAACACCAACAATTATATCCCGGAAACCTTCAAGGAGGAAAACCAGTCGAGAAGGGCAACTGAACTTTCTTCCCACTTTCATTGGTCTAACATACACAATTACAGATTACAATAAATATGATAAGAAGCAACAATGTAAACCTTATCTATAATTACTTTCTTTCTCTGTTTACACACCTTGCTCCTACAATTCCATTCCAGCACTGAAGATCTTACTCACTACTCTTATTAAACTTTGCTTATTGATCTCTCTGGATCTTTGAATGACTATTATCTTGTTCCTTTCATGCATTTATAGGCCTTCATATGTCCTCCCATGCACTAGAGAATGTGAAAGGGTGTGGAAGGGAAGAGACATAGTTGGGTGATTCAAATTCACATCCATTCACATTCCATTCTTCTTTTCTATTTGAAAGTATCAGGAATGCTGCCCTGAGAAGACCATGATCTCATGACCACCACCCTAGCTGGGTAGTAGCTTTAGGACCACTGCCCTGTAGGGTGGTGGTTCTGAAATTGCCACTCTACACAGAGCAGTGATTCCTTTAAGAACCTCTGTTTACCTCATTTTATTCATTTTTCTTATTCCTCCATCTTGGTTTTGATGGAACTAATGAAGTGGTGTGTTTTTTTGGATCCCTATGGATCATACCTCCCCTACTTAGGAGGATTTTGGTCCCACAACAGCTTAGTGGGGGAGTGGTAGAGGAATCAACTCCCTCTCGTGCTCATTCGAGTACTAGTGGTTCTGCCTTGCTATCTTCTCTTGTCCAACTTGCCAAGACTCCTCTGGATCTCTGGTTTGTTGTTCCAGTGCTACATCCTCCTCTGAGTTTCCTTGAGTACGATCATCCTTGGAAGGTAACTTTTGTATCTTTCCTTCTTTGTCATGCACATATGGTGTTAGTGGATGCGAGCTCTTGCAACTTACTATCATGTGCATCTGCATGAATTCTGGCCTAAAGGTTTATTCTCCAACCTACTCAAGTATGGTGAAGATCCCATATTGTAGTGGTTTAGTCCTTTCTTTTCTTTTTTTCTTGAGATGTATTGGCCAAATCCTCTCCAAGTGCATTGTTGCTTTAGTCACCACTGTTCCTTGTATCTCCTCTTCTTCTTGCTACCCCATGATTAGGTCTAGTGAATTTGTAGGTAGATACGATGAATGCATAGTGGAAATTTTCTTTTCTCCTTGAATGAGTAGTTCCTGTGGTGTCTTATTCTGTAAAAACTGACAAGTGCTATCCAAATTCTCCATCCTTTGGTCAGAAATATCCGTGCTCTCACATCCATTTTGCTTTTATTCCAAAGAAAGCAAACAAAACTAATGATTTTCCTGAATACATCTTGGTGCTTGGTTGGCACTTACCATAGCCTTCTTTGATTTTCTCTGGTGTGCCGGATGTTAAAATTGACTCCATCCTTGACCCATCTATACCGGTTCTCCCTCCTTTTGAACACAACATCCTTGGTATACAAGTAAGGACTTCTGAAGACAACGTCAAATGCATCAAGTGGAATGATATCAACCTGTAATACATCTATGTATTGGGTATTTATCCAAAACTGTAACTTAAACTTCCTTGTAACTTGTATTTCTACACCCTTCTTCACCCATCCCAATGGGTACGGATGTAGATGCACATAAGTCTCTAGACCAAGTTTTTTTACAACTGCATCAAAAATCAAATTTGACTAAGAACTAGAATCTACTAAAGCGTTTATCTTAGTCTTCTTGATTTGGATTCTGATTTGAAATAGTTTACTCATATCTTCTTCTTCTGCTACCTTATACATGTTAGTGGCCATGAATCCTAGCCTCTCATCTACATTTGAATCATCCTCAATATCCACCTCTCTTTTTGTCTTCACGGTGGCCATGGATTTATTCAAATCCTTGGTTCAATACTTTGGGTGCGATTTCGGATGCAACTTCCAACATGTGGCATCAGTATGTCCATTTACATCACAATTCTTATAGAAATTCTTATGATCTTTACAAGTATGCAAAGTAGTAGTGGCATGTTTACCTTTCCATTTACCTTTGTTACTTGTCTTCCCTTATTCTTTTTCCTACTGTTCTGTTGACTTGTCTCCCTTTGGCTCTATTTCTCCTTGCTTCTTCTTTTCATCAATGTAGTATGCTTGTACACAAGATTCATTGATATACTTGGGATTTGTGGAGATTACCTTCCTCCGAAGGTGAGTGTGAAGTCCTCCTAAATATTTGGTCAGCATGTCCTCATCCTCCAAGTCCATATTAAGTAACATGGCTTGTCTTTAAAATTCTATAGTGTAGTCTTGCACGCTTTGACCGCTACCCTATCTAAAGTACTGTCACTTAATCATCATCTCATTCTTATGGCGAATAGGATAGAAGTTAGCTCTAACCAATTCTTTAAAACCTTTCCAAGTACTAAAAATGGGACGTTTCTTCTTCTCACAAGTGGCAAGATGGGTTTCCCACCAAACCAGAGCATGATCTTCCATTTTGAGACGTGTAAATGTGACCCTTTGTGCCTCAGTGACATTATGTACACTAAAGTAGACTTCCAACTATTTTAGCCATTTATCAAGTAATTCTACATCTACATGTCCTTCAAAATTCTTTATTTCCACTTTCGTTTCAACTTTAAAAGTGTTATGTGTAGATTTTACCTTCTCACTTACAATTGGCATCTCTTCATGCTCTTCCCATTCTTCCTCTTCGTGGCTCTTTCTGATACCAATTTTTTTGGCTAGTGCTCAAACCATTGAGTCAATGGAATCTTTCTTAATCAAATCCATCTTTTACAGATTTGAAAGCTCTTCTTGTTTTCTATGAAATCTATCCATCATAGTCTCTAGCATCTCAACTCTATGGACCAAGTTCTCTTCCTCCATTTGAGCTCAAACTTTTTGTTTCCACTTCTTCATAGAAATAAATACCTCAGAAGGTAAAAATTCTTGACCTTTGGACATTGTCACTATCATACAAAATCAAAAGAAAGATTTGAATACCACATTCCTAGATATATAATCAGCTCTGATACCAAAATGATCCGTAAACTCCTACTTTGGAACTCTACGAATCACACAACTATGTTGTTCTACTTTTAACTTTGGAAAATGAAAAAATTTCTTGAAAATTAGAGCTTCATGAAAAATTATCTAGTGCTATAGAAAGGAAATTACAGAGAAGGAAATAATTCAAACTTCAACACCAAAAATTTATCCTGGAAACCTCCAAGGAGGAAAACCAGTCGGGAACGGAAACTACTCTTTCTTCCCACTTTTATTGGTCTAACATAGACAATTAAAGATTACAATAAGTATGAAAAGAAGAAACAATGTAAATCTTCTCTCCAATTACTTGTTTGCTCTATTTCCACACCTTGCCCCTATAATTCCATTCTAACATTGAAGATCTTGCTCACTGCTCTTATTAAAATCTACTTATCGATCTCTTTGGATCTTCGAATGAATATTCTCTTGTTCCTTTCATGAATTTATAGGCCTTCACATGTCCTCCCGTGCACTAGAGAATGTGAAAGGGAATGGAAGGGAAGAGACATGGCTGGGTGCTTCAAATTTACGTCCATTCACATTCCATTATTCTTTTCTTTTTGAAAGTATCAGGACTGCCGCCCTAAGTAGACCGGTGGTCTTAGGACCACCGCCCTGGTTGGGTGGCAGTTTCAGGACCGCCGTCCTACAGGGTGGCAGTTCTCAAACCACCGCTCTACACAGAGCGGTGGTTCCTTCTGAAACCTCTGTTTACCTCATTTTATTCATTTTTCTTATTCCTCCTTCTTGGTGTTGATGGAATTGATGAAGTGGTGTGTTTTTCTGGATCCCTATGGATAAAAAAAGACTAAAGGAGAATGTTTCTATAGAATTTCTAAGTTCTTCTATGGATGATTACAACCTGCAAGATATTAGAAATGAGAAATACCTAGATAATACAATAAATTTTGAATAAAGTAACATGATTGTAATGATAAACCTCACGACGGATGATCGTGAGTAATGTAAGCACATTGAAAAGATGTCCTAAAGATCTATGGATGTTTTAGGGATGTTACAGTGTGAGGATGGATGCTAAACTTGCAAGAAAGCCCATAGTTGCATGCATTTGATGCTGAATAGAAGGAAAGAAGTTTTTTTTAAAGGGGTCGACGGAGACCAGGTCGGGTTTTCACTGATTGTGGGGAAAGTTTCACCTCTAGGCATGATTTTCTAAATTTTACTGGATTTTTTTGTTTTTAAAGATTAGAAGGATGCTTTAAAGCACTTAGGTGGGCAAGAGATGAGATAAGGGTAGTTAGGGTATAAAAATAGATAAAAGCTAGAAAATCAAAGGGGATGTGTGTGTAGGATAAAAGCAATAGAAATAGAAAGTTGGTTAGGGAAATGGATGAAGATTAATTAATTAATAGGAATAAATATCAAGGTGGATGTGATAATTGGGCATGTGAGACGTTAAATTATTATTTAATTAATTAATGAGGATTGCGAGGTCATTTAATTAAATAAGGGGGATGATTGAATAAATTTTTACATGTGGGCAATGAGGGTATAGATGCCGAATTTAGGTGTCTGCAGAGATGCACAAGAGAATTAAAATATACTTCTGCGGTTTTTCAAATTTTACTTCCTGTAATGTGGTCTTTGCATTGGCATAGGAATGATCAGTAAGTTTTATCATTTTCAACAAAAAAATAGGTGTTAATCCATAGAAAAACACATTGATTTTGCACATCTGCAAGTGGAGGAGCTCAAGATACGAGAATATAATTTGATCAAAATCTACAATCCTCAACAATATTGCAAATCAAAAACTCAATTGATGTGAATACACAAAACACATCTTCCTTTGAAATTGTAGTGAACTTTCTCTTTGCCATAAATTGTCATAAATCACTCTCTTTTGAAAAATCTTTGTCGATATCAACCTGGTTTGAATCTGTGTTGAGTGAAACTCTTGGAAAATTAAATTTAGATGGCAAAAAATAATGTGAGTGCAAACGCAAACCCCCTTTACCACTTACATCCAACATTGAATTTCATGGGAATCAAATGCTCTTGATGTGGCATAGATCTCAATCAGTCAAGACTTCACTCTTTGACACCTTACAAATGTTAATAGGCCTGAATGTTAATACCATACAATAAACTATATCAATCTACCTAAAATGAGCTGAAAAATTAAAGAACAATGATATTAACATATTGCATATACGAGCAATCATGAATATTAATGAATTGCACCAAAAAAATCTCATGATTTCATTTTTCTCTAATAACAAATCTTGGTAATCACGAAGCATACACAGTAAATAAATAATCTTCTCTCTATATTATTGTCCATGCCGACATATTACATATATATAGGAGGATGTCTCCTACATTCTAAAATATTAGCTCAACTATAATATCCTCAAAAATATCTCCAAGCTTGATTTATAAACTAAACTAGTAAACCAATGTATTCACTATCCTAAGAGAAAATAAGTCTTGTGAATAGCCAAAACCATCGTGAACAATAAATAGAATTTATTAGGATGAAATAGTCATATTATGCTAGGTTTTTTCAAAGCATCTTTTATAAAACCTTCTTACACTATAACGATGATCTTTTCGGTTGTAACATATATGTAACTAACCTTAACTAACTTTCCTATCACTCTCATATATATATATATATATATATATATATATATATATGTGCACACACAGGGAGAAAAACACAAAATTAGAAACTATTATTTAATGAATCAAGAGTCAATGTGTTTAATTTTTAAAAATATAGAAGATAAAAACCCTAAATATAACCACAACAAATCATCTTTAACAAGGAATTCTTTGAAAGCTTCAAAGATATAGAAAATTAATGGTGTCCATACCCATTTTTGTCAATAGTTGAGCCCAATTTAAATATATGATCTATAAAATATCTCCCATCATGTATCCTTATTAGAGTAAGTGTTGTGCCCGAGAGACTTCCTTTATGATATATCTTAAGGAGCTGATTTATTTTAATTTGAATTAAATATATGTTCAAATTAATTTTTTTTTGTAATGATGTAAAAATGATAATATAGAATACGGTCCAAGAAACAAGCAAGTAATAATGTAAAACCTTAATCAAAGAGTGAGATAAAAAGACTTAGTTGGTTTTTGAGTGCATAGGAAGTGATTTGGACATAGGTGCAACTAATTAACATATTGTAAACAGGGTAGTCATTGAGCACTGAAAATCTAAAACATGAGATTACTACCGGATAGGGGCACTTAGTGCTGGACAAAGGTGCGTGGGTACTGGTGACTACTCTTAGGTGTTCATAATAGTACAGAGGCCGCTTGGAGTATGCTTTCTACTCTGTTGTTAGGGTTTCACAGTTACTTTCTATTGATTTCCTAATATTCACACTATTATCAACGATGATTTATGTAACTTGCAAAAGAGAAGTTCACCTGCACAAGCCCACAAACCACATCAAATCTAAAAAAGGAAAATGTAGAATGGGGAGTCAAACAGACCTCGACAGGCACCTCGAGTGTGAACTTAGGACCAAGCAATGCACTACATCTCAGAATAAATGTAGTTATTATTATTTTGAATAGAAATCATCCTATAAGATGCTCTTATGTAAGTTGCACTTGATAGCGAGCTATAGCTAGCTAGAATGTAATAATGTAGTAGAATGTGTGGATGAAATAAAATGAAATTCCACTTCCTATGTTGTGTATGCAGAGTTGTTGTAGTCATTGTCCCTTGAATGGATGCTAGATGAATGTCTTGGAATGTTTTAGGTGCCTTTTAAATGCAAGCTTAGGTGATGATAGTAATGCTTAGTGCTTGGTCTCTTATTTTGAACACATAAATTTGTATTTATATGATTCCTTTGTTTAAATTTAATCATTGAGAACTAGAAATTTCCCATGAGTGAAAAATATTCCCAAAAGATAAAATAAACCCAAAAGGAGTGAGTAAGGTGATAAAGGGTCAAGGGTACTGTCGGCATTAAAAGTTTCCTCCGTAATTTCTATTTTATTAATGTATGTATTAGAAATAGGATGTTGTTAAGTATAATTAGTAGTGGCATCTAATAGAAGATAACGGTGTCGTCAGTACAGTTCCACCAATAATGTAGAGTACGATAACAGTCAAAGTACAATAGGAATGTTGTAAAAAGTAAATATTTGTCATAAGTGGTCTGGTAATGTTAAAATGTCCAAGTTGGGATAAGTAGAGAAGTAGGGTCTACATGATTAGGAATTAGAAATATTATATTGGTAATAAAGACAAGGAATGAGGTCATAAATATTTTGTTTATTTCATTTGTAAAAAGTCTAAAAATGTGGAACCCATGTAAAATGATAAGGTTTATCTTATCTTAAAAGATAAGCTTACATGTACAGATAAGAGTTAAGGTATGAAATATGATTCGTTAGAGTAGATTTCTTATACTATCTTAGAGATAAGATGGATAAGCCTAGACGTTCTATAGATAGAGAGGCCACCCCCATCATTTAGCATAGAAGGAAGTAGTGAGAAATATTGTATGAGTAAGTGTGTAAAGGAAGCCATCATTTGGAAGGTGTGTTAAAGAAGCCATTAAGAGGTGTAATTGTGAAGTTTCTCCCATACTATTGGTGGAAGTCAAGTGAAGTCAGTAACACTTGAAGTACCTCATGGGTGAGATTGTAACAATTTCATGTTAATATTATAACTTACTCTGATATTTCAGATTTATCATCATTCCTTTTTATCATAGTCTATGGTATTCTTGTGTTATGTTTGTTGTTGTGTTTCCAGATTCCATCCACCAAACTAAAAGTTGTGCATTAGTAAATAATCATAGCACGAGGAGTTCCCGGTAAAGAATTATCATCGTGCCAGATTGGTGATGAAATTTTGGTTCTGTTGCTAGGACCATTCCTCGTTGGTGGATTTTCTGGAGAGATATTCCCACTTAGTCAAAAATCATTTGGAGGGTAACCTTGTTTTTACTGTGCATAGTAGTTACCATGGTAAAGTCACTTTTTACCGTGAATAGTATTTACCGCAGTAAAGTAACTTTTTATCATGAATAGTATTTACTGCAGTAACTTCACTTTTTATTGTGAATAGTGTTTACCATAGTAAAGTCAATTTTTACCGCAGTAAGTCAAGTTTTACCATAGTTTACTATGGTCATTTCTATTTTCTATTATAGTGATTCTAATTATTTGTGCACATAAGTCTTGTTGATTGTACTTGTGGGTTGTTATTTCAGTGTGGTTACTTTTGAAAATGGGAAGATTCTTTTTTTTTAGCCCAATCTAATGAAGATGCTTCCTCTTTCATTCAAGAGTTTAAACGATCTTGTATTTGCAATGGCCTTATAAGAAGGGAACAATGGATTGAATTTTTTCCTACCTTTTTGGATGGTTCAGCCCTTAGGTGGTTTGAAACACTAGGTGATAATGTGAAAAAATCATGGGATTTATTAACTAAAAGTTTTCTTGAAGAATTTGGTGAACAACAAAAATATGCAGATTTCATGATCGATATCACAAAGCTATCTAAAGGAGAGAAGCAGAAGATAAGGGATTATCATGGTCGTGTTCTAGAGATACGGAGGAAGCTCGATGCCCAGATCTGGAAGGAAGGATTAGCGGATGGGTTGATGAATGGCATGGATAATATCCTCTGTAAGTACTTTAGTCTTAGGATGAAGCCAGAAATAAGACAATGAGTGAAGTATGATAGCCCAACTACCATTGAAAAAGTGAAGGAGATTGCAAGACGGCAAAAAGAAAGCATGGAAGAGGAGTCCAAAGAAATTATTGCTAAAGTAGAGCCTACACCAGCACCTTTGGTCCAGAATCCACAACCACTCTCGGTGAGCACAAATCTTTCTCCTAGTACATCTACTAAGTATGAAGATCTGCTGAAGAAGATGGGTCAGTTAACTATTAATCTTCTTCAAGGAAAAGAATTTAGTTCTCAGGGAGGAGATAGAGGTCAAAAAAGAAATATTTTTGAAGTTGTATGTTATGGTTGTTATAAAAAGGGTCATTATAAGTATAATTGTCCAGATAGAGATTCTACATATGGTACAAGAGATAATGATAAAGGAAAAACACCTGTGAATTCTTTTGATGTAGTAGATAAGAGAATAAATAATAAAGTAGATGTGTTTATAACAAAAAGAAAGAAAGAAAAAGATAATCAAGATGGAAATGATCCTAAGAAGATGAAAGGAGAAACTAGTAAGAAACATAGGAGAAGAAAGTTGGGTGTGGAATATTTTCTTATTTCACAGGGACAAGAACCATACTCCATCTTAGAATATTTTTCCAAAACACCTGCAAATATTACATATGGTCAACTCTTGGCTATGTCTTCTGAGAAGATGCGGGA